>PVLD010000229.1:0-195264 GCA_004027595.1 Dinomys branickii
TGGGAAATCATATTTCCAAGCGCTTGGAAAACTGAGTCTTTTGACATTTTGTAGCATCCCTTTGTATTACTTACTCATCATTCTTGTTTGCAAAGTTGCTGGGCATCTAGAGCTGCATTCGTTCAGGTATGGAAACAGGTACAGAGTCTCTTCAAGAGTACGCTGCTTGGGCTATCCACCTGCGGCAGTAGTGTGAAGCCAATATTATCTCTTTCACTCTAACAAGGTCCTCCCTTTTCAAGTGGGCATTCTGCCAGCCCTGTAAAAGAATATTTCCCAGAATCACTTGCTGATAGATACATTCAAGGACCAAGTTTTGGACAATGAGGTGTAACTAGAAGTACTGTGTACGTCTTTGAAACTAGCTACCAAGAGTTTGGCACCATAAAATAATGCAAATCTGTGGCTGGAAAATGAGTGTTTACCTTGCACCTCAAGGCAGTATGTTGAAACTATTTACCACAGAGAGTGGAGACTGGTACCTCAGTAACGTGAAGTCGCCACATCACAACTGCACTTTCTCTTCAGAAAGCCTTTTCTCTAAGGCAGAATAATAAACTACTATTTATTTATTGGGCTATTGTTTTTGTTATTGTGTGCATATGAACTCAATGTTTATTGATACTATGCGCATTCCGCTGTAGATTTTCTCCCATGCAAGGCAAGTAGGATTACGAGGACTAATCTAGACATTGTAGGTATTTATAACTATAATACTTCTTGCTTTATATCTATCATAAAGAAAGATATGAAAAATATAAAAGCAAATATGTATAGGTGGATCTGTGTTTTAATAGGTATTTTTAAATGTGGATGCTTTATTCCTTGAGCTATTTTCTAACGCTAAATCCCTGTCATCGACCCAGTAAAATCTTTCAGGCTCATATTGAACTAACATGTTAAATACCCACTGTGTGTTTGGTACATTCTGACTCTAATCTCGTAAAGTTTTCACAATGCCCCCGCAGGACCTATCCTATTAGTGCAGTTTCATTGTGAATAAGAGCCTCCAAAGGACTGTGACACGGGAAGTGTCTCCTGGGTGAGTGGCAGAACCTCCTCGTTCAAGTTGGAATATGTTCTTTCTATAACCCCCCAAAAAGATCATTCATGTTTCATTTGAGCTCTCAGAAGAATGCATCTGATGAGGGTCATTCCATTCACATTGTTTTTTTTTTTTAAAGTTCTTATCAAATTTCATTTAAACAAACCAGTTTAGAACTTCTAAATACAGTGCTATTTATTTTTTTCTTTGGGATCATTTAATGCATCTAATTCCCAGATTCTGATTAAATCATTGGAATATATGAGGGCAACTACCCCATTTTCTTATAAATATTTTCTTTTTAGGTGCAGCATCTCTAGTTCCTTCACCATTGGTCAGAACTCATTGCTTGAATCTCTCATTATTCCAGTTTTCATAATTTAGACTAAAATCTTCTTTCCTTTGTTATTGACTGGATCGCATACTTACCTGAGCTGTTCACACTTAACTTATAAATACTAGTCTTCCCACTAGGTTTCCTATTAGTAAAATATAATTAGGTTTAACCTCAAAGAATGGATAAAACAAACATATGACTCTTTGTAAAAAGCAATTTAATGGCCACTGTCATGTTTAATAAAGCACTTGAGAAAATAATGTGCCTACAGACAACCTTGTTTGAAATAAAGAATATATCAACCACTTTAGCACAGCATGATGTAACTTACTGATTCAATGCACCTGCCAGTCTAAAGTCTGGTACTGGAGACCTTGGTTTGTTATTTCCTAACTGCCTCAAATATCCTACCCTAAGCTACTTATTTTCTAGGTTTTGTCAAATTACAAACTTCTGTGTTGTGGCACCTGATTTTGTGATTTAGTTTTTCCTTTCTTCACAGCATTTTAAGTTAACTTTAACTTTTTAAATATGGTCTTGGATATGGCAACTACAAGCTGCCCTCAGTACTGTATGGAATCTAATAGAACATATCAAATATGTATCCAACACAGAAGGGGGAATCTAAGGATGTATCTTACTTAGCTGTACCAGTGCAGGTTAACATGTGTACTGCATAAGTTCCTATCAGACTTCATTTCACTGGTCACTGATGTGCTGTCATTGACATATGAAGCTTAACTGAAGACTATCTTCTATGAAATCATGCCTCCTACAAACCATTCCAATTTTCACAAGCCCCTTTTATCTTTGGGTCTCACAGCCCCAGAGTTAGCACAATCTGAAAATCTATAGTCTATGGCACTATTTCTTAAGATCAATCCATTACATTATGGAGATGTTAAAGTTGCACACTGGAGCGTTCCAGAACCTTCTTCCTCTCCTCTTTCCTCTCCCCCTAGGCAATCACTCACTTTGCCAGTGAGGATTCTACCTCTCTCTGCTCTGCTGTGCAGTCTCTTATTATTGTGCTCATGTTCTCTCTTCTACTTATCCATTTCAATTGTTCTAGTTTTCCCATTCCACCAGCAACATTAGATTTCTAAAGCAGAAATCTGATCACATTGTTTTGCTGCTTGATGTCTTTCGTAGGCGCTTCTATCGGTTACTATAAACACTTAACTAGATGTTAGTGTTCTGATACTCAGTTTGCATGCCATGCACAGCATACTGGGAATTCCGGTCCTTCCCCTTTTGCACCAGTTGCTTCAGTACCTCCATGGGACAGGAAAGCATATTTGAAGATGAAAATCACAAAATGGGTACCTCAGACATTTTACAGTTTTTAATCTCATTTAATCTTTGCTTAACTTCAAGAGGGAGATATAATCATTAATAATCTACCTTTCCTGTAAAATGTATTATGTTGTGCTAGGATTATGTATTTAGCTGTCTAAATAGATTTAGCAGATGATGTGCAACCATGAATTTAAATTTTTTTATAGAACTTTCCACATGCACTCAGAAACAACTGATGGTGAATTGATTCAATAATGCCCTGTAATTTGACTAAAAAATGCTCAAGAATCTAAAAGCGATATGTATGAATAACCTCTACTTAGATGCAGCTTTTAGCATTATACATTGCTCCAGACAGTTATTTTTCCACTTTACCGCTAAACTTTCTCAGAGAAAGAGAAGGATATCAGAATACTAGTGATATGTACAGCTTGAGCAATTTATTAGGATAATATGTCTTTGGAGGAGATGCTGTTTTCTAAATACTAATTAGATAATATAAAAGAAAAACATTTTTAAGCTAGACAAGACATTTGCTATGCCTACATACAATGTAGCTCTTAATATGTGTAAATTATCCTTTAAATCTATTGAAAAGAATTATAGTTGTAAAAGAGTAACAAATAGCAAAATAAATCTTTGGTCCATTTTAGCAGCATATTAAGGTACCATAAGAGAGAACTGATTAAAAAATTGCCAACTATTCCACTAAGTAGCCTCACAAGCATTATAAAGAATCTCTTCCTAAAGCTTCAATTTAATTTAATAAATATACAATTCAATCAAACTAAACAAACCTCATTTGATGTACATGAACACAACAGATTTGGATTTCATTATTTAGGAAATGTCTGCAGACACAAAATGAACTTTTTGAGCTCCTGACTGGGGGCAGAATATGTGACTTCACATTCCTTACAGAGCATTTGGTGTATAAAGTGTGGTCAGGAAATACAGTGAATGTTTAAATAAATTTTTTTAGAATTATAGTAAAAAAACATATTGCCATTAATTCCTCTCAAAATACTTCCCTTCAGATGCACTTAGCCCAAACTTCTTGCTATTTTCTGAACAAGTTCTGGCAGTTTTCATTTGTGCATCTTTTTGTGGCTTAAAATTAATTCAGGGAATCCAGGCAGCCACAAAAAAAGGATGTAGAAGCAAGAATGGTAAGGTGTGTTCGAAGAGAGGGGACATATTTGGAGGCAGATTAGTGGCAGAGGGCCTTCTATTATAAATTTTAAAACTTTCACATCTTAATTGTAGCTTTTGGTCACACCTCACATGTCAATGAAATAATCGTTTTCTTACTATAAATAATCATACTCTTTCACTGGTTTTTAGAACTCCTTTTAAAATCTTTCAGTATTGCTTTGCTGTTTACCAGACAGCAGCCATCGTACTGTACTACCATAATCTTTTCTTCCCATGATGAACAAAATATAAGCTTCGTGTGTGCTTCTGGTAGGTGGCATCTTTCGATTTTATTCCCAGAATACTAGTAAAATCAAAATTTAAAAAAATCTTCCTAAAACTGAGAGCTTTCTTAGTATGAACAGGCCACCCTTAGTCTGGGTTGAGAGTTACTTTTATAACACTGGTTATTAGATTTCTTAGCATACTGCATTTTCTCTCTGGTTTTAAAAGGCACACTATGAATATGATGAACTATAGGCAATGGACATATTAAAACCTTTTTAGATAAAATACCACCTCAATTCCTTTTCTGAATTGGCTTTTCACAACGTTCTTTGTTTTATTTCTTTTGTTCTTATATATCTTGCCTTCCTAGAGCATATTTCACAACATTTATGCATTTTCTTTCCTCACACATATTTATATTTTCTGTAATATCCCCTTGGGGCCTTGTATTTATAGACAAGTCCTTTCTAATGTAGTTTATATGGTGGTGGAGAGGACATAAGGGACTTTTGCCCAGTCACTAAACTCCAAGATGAACTGATAGTGAAATATGCATTTCCTTTACTACTTCTGAAGCCAATGAAAATGATTAGCTGAAAGAAATTTCTACCCTTGTAAATTATAGCTTTACCTAATTAGTGACATCATATAACATGATAAATTATGAATTTAGAGAATGATTATTCGGTGAATGAATGCTTGTCAGTTGCACTGATGGCAAATTAATCCTGAGATATCAGGTTGAAAGAGACAGGCAGCAGCGCCGTCAGCGTTGCTGCCACACAGAGACTTTCCTTCATACGTTGATGATCCTGCTCCTCCAAGTGCTCTGTTTGCCCCACCAGCGGAAGGCATCTCCATTCTGAGACAGAGCACGCATAGTTAGAAGCTGTTGAAACTCTCAAGGGAGAAACAATTGTTTGGGTTACAAATCTCAATCTTCCAAGAGCTGAGATTTATACATTCCCTGTGCATAATTAATTGGAATAGGACATTAGATTGCTGATTTTCATCTGACTGTTCAGTAGTTAGAAATACAGAGGGTGCCAAAGCTAGAAGATGCTCCCTGGAAATGAAATCACTTAGGATCAAGAAAAAAAATCACCTCTTTTTCAGCAAGGTGATTTTTTTTTACTATGGTTGTAACTGCTTATGCTAAGTGCACCAGTCATTGTGCTGCCCAGTGCTTAGCTAGGTGCTTTATCCATAGTGTAAAGTAGCTAACACCGCCTTCACTGGAGCTTCCTGCACACAGTGGGGTGGTTGAACACAGCCTGGCACCAAGATTCTAACCTCTAGCACTAGTAAAATACTAAATTAGACATTATTAATTCTCCCATGATTTAGACTAAATAATTCAAGATGGATAAGCTAGTCAGGAACAAAAAGCAAAACTTGAGAGAAAGAGCTCCATAATTATAAGTAAAAAAAATGCAACACCGCATTCATAAGCACTAGTTTTTGACTTTCTGTCCCTTCTATATTTTTGCAATGACACTATTTTTCTTATTGTACACTTCATGCTTCTCATTTTTCTCAAATAAAAATATCACACAGAGACTATCGTGAAGAATGATTACATGACGAATACTAAAGTGATTTGAGTAAATATTCTCACTTTGTAGAGATCTTGTCTGATCTATGCTTTTTAGCATACAGTGTTATCTGGAAGAGTTTTTCTTTTATTATTCTCATACATTACTTAGATCTCTGTTTTCAACCTCTTGACAAACATAACCATTGGGATCTGGACAACAAGGCAGTAATCTGGGGCGGCTCAGCTAGTAAACGAGGGCAATCCATGGAACTTTTCCAAACACTTCCCCCTCTACAGCGGATGTCATGGTGTCCCATACACAGTATTCCTGTGAGGATGAAAGATAACATGGGTGACAGCATTACTCAGAAGCAGGGACAAGTATAAGAGACAAAAACACTCTTTTGGGTAACTTGAAAGAAAACTTCTGAGCGTAGAACATCAGTGATAGTACGTTTTCCCCATTTTCTTCTTCTTTATAATTATAAATCAGTCCCCTTTTTACAAATATGCTTGTTTCACATACTGCTTCTACCTAATAAAAACTAGAAAGACCTCATGGGGTGAGGCAAAATCAGTTTTCTCTCATCAACACGTCTGAAGATTGGCTGAGGTTCATCAGAACAAGGCTGAGCTTGGCTAAGGCTGTGGAAAGCCCAGATCTTCCTTAAATATCTTTCAATATTCTGGAAAGAACACGTTTTTTTCCAGAGATAACAGGGAACATAAGGGTAAGTGGGACAATGCAATTTCCTCTCTCTCAGTAATATACGACTGGTTAAAATAAGCCACAGAGCCAAGATCTAAATAAATAAGCAAGAGAGAATGGAGGTTGGGCTGAGTTCATGCCTTTATGCAAGCTTGTGTGAAATAGGCGTTTCATATCAGTTGATATATTGTGTATTTTATTTATCATCTAGGTGCATGGAAAATTTCAAAAAGTTTTCTTGTATTTTATCTGCAGATACCTTTATTCAAAGTGTGCATTTTATCTCTATATAATATACATTGAGCGGTTAATGAAATGTTTTTGAACTCAAACTTTCAAATATCATTCAAGACAACTGGACTGGGGAGGGGGAAACTTGAAGAAAATAAATTTCAATATGTACGATCATCTCCAGTTCAAATTCTGTTTGGGTCTTGTGCTTTATAGAGACTACAGTTAGAGTCTTATCTCTCTTTTTTAGGTCTTTGCATGTAATAATCCTTCAGTTCACTAAGGCAAAGGTTACAGTTGTATTATTTGATTGAGAGACCCCAAATTTTGTTCATAACTTCCTTGGTTTTGGCTATGTTCATACTCTTGTAATAATATACCTCAATTATAATACATACTTCATGTGTATATATATATATATATATATATATATATATATATATAAAACATTTTCTAGTCTAAGTAGTAAGAATTGAAACAAATTTGTTACTTTGGGAAAGCTTATAATATTTATTTGAAATTTATGATTTCCTTCTTCTATTATTAGTTACTCTTTTTACCTTAGTCAAAGAATATTTTTAAAGAGCACGATTTCTGGCAAGAAAAGGTGAAATGTGCTAAGAATAAAAGCATTTTTATGACCCAAGACTTGTTAGCAATCTTCACTTACATAATTTTTTTCCTAGTGCTTGTCATTTTTTGAACTCTACAATTAGTACGGGAAAAGACTGAAATTATAGGAAGTAAAATAGCAAAATGAAATGACATATTTTAAGAGCTCATATTAAAGTGGAGAG
The DNA here is from genome assembly GCA_004027595.1 of Dinomys branickii. Taxonomy (NCBI): domain Eukaryota; kingdom Metazoa; phylum Chordata; class Mammalia; order Rodentia; family Dinomyidae; genus Dinomys; species Dinomys branickii. The sequence goes on from PVLD010000229.1 coordinate 7,378, forward strand.
AAGAAACATAGTGAAACATAGTAAAATCATATAATTCTGGGATGATATGTTTCAAATACTTGATTTAAGAATCAGGGAAGAGATTCTTGCAACAAAAAGAAAAGAGTGGATGCTGCTGTTTACATACTCAGCCCTGTATTTTTTCTGGAAGAGTAGGTAGGGAAGTTAAAGGTGATGATTTAAAAATTGATAATATTCTGAAAATATCTCATTATTTTTTTCCATTAAAAATCTGACTGCTACTTTGAAGTGTACTGTATTCTTTTGTAGATATGCATACAGTCTGTGTGAAATTGTGTGTGGTTGTGTTTGGGAAAAGAATGTTTTTCAGACTCTCCGAGGTTCCAGTATAAAAGAGAAATCAAAATCTAAGCATCTGCAAAAGTTTCCTCTATTCATTAAAATGAAAAACAGTGACAAGGATCTAGCCTGAATCAGATAGGTCAAGAAATTTTAATTCTAATACAGAAAACCATAAACACTTTATATACCACAAAGACTGACCATTTGATTAATCTTCTTAGCAGATAAAGGAAAAATAGCTCTCCTAGAGATTAAAAGCAAATCTATCACACATAGAATATTATTTATTTCCCATTTTCTGTCCTTGTTGTGATTTATCTCATAATTTATTTCAGCAAATGAAGTGAAGATGTGTATCATAAACCTGGCTTTCAAAACATTTTTCTCAGGAAATTGTGTACATTGCAAACAAGGTACTAGAAAATGAGCTACTGTTATGACACATTCTTGAACGAAATTTTTCACAAAGGTAAACAAAGGAGTCTGAACAGCAGTCTAAATAACGATGTCCCATAATATTGTTTATATTCACTATTGAATTAATATATTCATGTTTACATTATATTTGCATATATATTTATGCAAATAATTTAAATTCTATTATAAAAACAAAATTCTAAAAGCAAGCTATCCTTAATATCATATTGTTATGATGCTCAAATAACAGTCATAATAGAGAGGATACAAGGACACTTTGGGAGAACATGAAAATCTATGTTTATTTTTTAATGATAGTTATGCTTTGAGTGTACACTTACTCCAAACACAAGTTATCTGCTTCAAGTGTATATGGCTTTTTACATATCAATCATACCTCCATAGAGTACCTTTCTTAAAAAAAGAAAAAAGAAACCTAACTTTTTAATTTTAAAAATTAAAAAACTAATAATTCTAAATGAAATATAATTTACTTTAAGAAGAATAATGGTGCCAGGCAGTCAGCTAGAAGGCCAAAAGGGCATATTATTACTTAAATCATTGGAGCGATTAGAGATTCATGTGTAAATTTCACCATCTTCCTATATACAAGTAGAACTTTTTGATTGACAGTAAGTAAACAACGTAAGTAAACCAAAATACTCTCTTCTCCCATACAACTTCTCTGAACCCCCTGTAACTTATAAGATGATGTCCTTCAGATCACTTATAATCTATAATTATTTATGCATTTTCTCTTTCTCTTCCTTTTCTGTGTTCCTCATCCTAGCAGTTGGTAGACACTCAAGACATTTCTGTGGATTAACAAGGATGTTCCAGTGAAATTTATCAAATTGTGCTCTCTAAATAGAGCTGAATGGACTTCAGTGCAGATAGAGATACCGGATGTGCATTATCTATACAAATGTACCAAACAATAACATCAAAGACTTCTTTATGTAGAGTTGTCATTTGGGCAGAGAATCTCAAACTCTACCACACCTTCTGAAGCCAGAGGCAGCTTGGTATTGATAGGCCCTGGATAGCAAGTATTGTGTCCCTACCGGATTATAAACTTTCAGAATTAGGATGTGATTTTCAGCAATAGTTATCATGACTAGACTGCATGGTACTTGAGCATGGGCTACACAGAAACAGCACAAGGCTGTACAAGGGGAGGCATAGTGCGGGGTGAATTCTACCTCCTCCACCTGCCACAGAGTCCGTGTAATGGAAACCGTGCCTCACATAAGCTGCTGTGACTTACTGAGGAACATTCTGTGATTACTGGCAATAGTATTTCAACCTACCTGCCCATATATCTGACTGTGAAGAGAGGTGTTCATTATTATTAAGCAGACATGCAAGTTTTCCTATTTAATTATTAAATGTGAGTTGTGTTGTTTCATAAGACAATCAGTAAGTTAAAATATAAAAAGATAAATAAAATTTTATATTTTATATACAAGGACAACTAATACATGTTTGATGTGAGCCTGAGATCATTCTTCTTCAGTGTGGTCTAGATGAACCCACAGGTTGGACACGCACGGAATGGACTTGCGTGTTCACAACACCCATCCACACAATGAATCGCGGCCCTTTCTTAGTGTATCCATAATCTTTCTCCTGTGAGTCTCATCTTCTCCCTGTGCAGGAAGAAGGAGGGCTCTACTTCCTCTAAAATTAACTGCTCCACCGGCCATCTAATTCTTTCCGCCTGTTGCAGCTTTCTGCAATCTTCCTTCTTGCACCCTCAATCTCTCTGTTACCATCAACTCTTTCCTTCTTTCTGGCATGTGGATGTCATTACTTTCCATTGCCCTAACAAACCCCTCTTTAAACCCCATGTTCCAATCAGGATATTAGCCCCGCCCCAACACATCTTCAGTTTTTTATATTTTACTCTACATAAAATCCCTCTTCCTTCTCCTCCCCACAAATGCATTCATTGTCTCCTCTTCTACATTTCCCAGTAATTGTTTGACTTTTATTTATTTATTTATTTATTTATTTTTCCGGTACCGGGGATCGAACTCAGGGCCTTAGTGCTTAGCAGGCAAGCACTTACACCACTGAGCTATACCTCCAGCCCGAATTGTTTGACTTTTAAAAATGTGATTTCCTCCTCATCACTTTCCTGAAATTTTTCCCTGAATAGTGTTAAATCTCAAAATCTCTCCTTCATTTTTTAGTAAGGATTTATAAATGGCTTTTCAGTAGTGGTTCGGAAAGATTCAACCATGTGTCAGACAAGCCCTACAATATCACCAGAGATTGAACACTGTGGGAGTTTAGTTCACCTCCCCATGATGGACCCCTGAAGTTACAATAGGAACTTGAGCCTGGCAATGGGAGGTACATGGGCTCCTCCTTGTATGCTGTGCTCAGCTCTGCCAGCTTTCATATTTAGCTTCTTCCACAAATTAACAAGTTTGCTCTGCAAGTTTCTATTCACCTGGATAGACACGGAGAACCATGTGGAAAACTTCAAGGCCCGGGTGGGGAAGTGGTGAGCAGCATTTGGATCCCATGTCCCCGTTAGCACTCCATTTTATGGCTACATTTAACTGTAAGAAGGGGCCGTGGACATAGCTCAGTGGTATAAGCACCAGCCCGGACATGCAAGATCCTGAGTTCAATTCCCGCTACCACACAAAAAAATAACTGTAGGAAGTACTTGTAGCTTTGGGCTAAGGTAGAAGAAACCAATTTAGGGAGACAGCTGCAAGTTTCTACCATACCATTTAAAATAATATCTTTTTTCTTGGTATCTGTGATATTTTTGTCTTCTGCATCTTTTTTTACAGTTTGCTTATATGCTGGGTGATCATAGTGTTTGGCTTTTTTACATCAGTGGAACATGATGTCCTATCGATAAGTGTGTTTAATTTTATGGATTCAAATAACATGTATGCATGACAGTTTGCCTCTGGCACTAACTTATTTCTTAGAGTATGGAATCCTGTTACTAATTTGTGACTAGATACATGTTATTGGTAATCCTGGCTTCCTGACATCTAGTACAATGCAGTACACACTCATCACTTTATCTCTCAATGTTTATTTCTGTTCAGGTTTGAGGCACAGAAATTGTTCTTTTCTTTGGTCTCACTTCCATACTTAATTTACTTCTACAGTGTCTTTTTCATCTAATGGACATAAATTGTCTTTTACTTTCATAACGATCTCCAAACTTTTGTGCCTTCATCCCATTTCACCATGGTCTGATGAACTTTGTGCACTGCTATGTGAATAGTCCTTAAATATAAATTTGACTATGACCTTCTTTGCCCTCAAACTTCGATTACTCCACATAAGGAAAATGGAAGCTGCTCAATCTGATAAGCAGGTTTTTTTTATCCAACCCATCTGATACCTATTCCTACTTGGAATACAGACAAATAAATTAGCTGGTGTGAGTGAAGATGTTCTTGTGGTTGTGAAGTAAGCAGTGGTAATAACAGCATTTACAGAGAACTCACTGTGTGCCAGGAGCTATACTGAGAGCTTCTTTACAGTTCGTAAATAGTCAAAATTATTCTCTCCAACATGTAGGTGTACAGCAAAGCTTACTTACCCAACATCATACTTGGGGAAATGCTGGAGCCCGCTGTGTAAATTAGTCTCCAAGAAGGAAAACACATCACCAAGTAGAAAAATTCCTTTTGCTCTCAAGCCTGTGTAATACTGCAAACCACAGTGCTAAGTCCTCTCCCATTTTTTCATACAGCCTTACTTGCTGGCCCTGGGAGTGGGAGAGAGAATCCTACAATATGAAGAAGCAGAATGAGAGCAGAAAAGTTTGATAGCTGCATATTTAAAACTGAAGCAGTATATTGAGACAATGTCACATAGATGACAAGATTTTTTTGAGCAGAAAATAAAATGAACTGAGATATATTGTTTGAAAAAATAAGATGGTCCTGTGGTGAACTTGGCATTAAATAGGTAGAGAAAGGAAGCAAAAACAAGTTATTGAAAAATCCAAAGGAAAAAAAAAACAATAATATCACAAGTAGTGTCAGTTTATACATAGTCAGGCCATCAGTCTTCCTGTGAAATGAATACATCTTGGGCCTATAAGCCCTTTTCCAGCTTTTGACAGAAAGCTGTTATTCTAACCTTGTGTATTATGGTCTCAAAACCAGATACCACTCTTCATTCCATCTATGTAAAGAACTAACACAAAGCATATTACCTTTCATTAGGATTGACATGTTCAAAAAGCAAACCAGGGGTGTGAAATAATGGCATGGCTAAGTCAGCATGTTGTGGTCTCCCTGAAATTTTTAGTTTGATATAAATAATTATGTATTTATTTAAAGCATATTCTGTACCTACGTTTCTAATCCATGTAAATATAAATGAACCTTAATTTGATTCTGCAATTCAGATGAATGAATTTCTTTGTTTTGTGGGTGAGGGCTTTGTTATGACGTTTTATTTTTTTCTTTTTCTTCCAATTACCTCAGTATTCATTGCTTTCATTGAACCACAGGAAAAGTGATTTCAGAATGGTGTTTAGAATGGTCCTTTTGGCAGTGAGGTGAGGGACAGGGGTTGAGCATCTATTGTTCTGGGCAATTGTTTGCACAGTGAAGAGAGGAGGATGCCAGGGAGATGCTCAGTGTCAGTACCTACAGCTATCTCAGTAACACAATCATTTCCATTGGTCTATTAGCTTGCATGTCATGCTGAGGTCAGCCTTTTTAATGTTCTGTATTGTTAGGAATTTTCAGGGACATGCTGGGCTACGTGAAGACAGACAGAACATTTTCAGTACTGAAAATGAACCTCAGACAAGACAAACATTAAGTCTGATTTATGTTATTGCTGCTCTTTCAAGGTCTCTTCCACTTCTTTCTTTTTCTTTATTTTGCAAGTCACTGTCCTGACCTCTTACACTACCCTGATCCCAACTCTGTCCATGACCCCAATAAATGTAATAATTATCTACTTTGTTAATGTTGGCTTCTAGTTAGGTCTTATGGGAAGCCCTTTATAGGCATCATTTTATTTAATCATCATTTTTTTCATCCTTCCAACAATCCAGAGGAGTGAATATTACTCTCCCCAGGGAAATGGAGTTCAGCAAGGCCACATGCCTTCTTCAAAGTCGCACCATCTTCAGGTAGCAAAGCGGGTATAAAAGTCTTTTTAGTCTCAGCCAAACTCCAAGGTACATTTAAAAGTCAAGTAGGACTTAAGAATCATAGATAAAGTTGTCTGAAAATCATGACACAACATAGCCGTAAGAAAGAAAAATAAACTGAGACAGGTCAGCATTCATGATCTTCCCTTAGAGACACATTTTACTGAAGAGGACCATGCTGGAGAAAACTGAGAATCTACTAAAGTTGATCCTCAGCCACTGTACTGTCTTCTATTGTCGCATCTACTTATGCTTCTGTGACAGACAGTGACCTTACGCTGCCCTGTGTCTCTCATGTCATGATAGACAGTGTTCCATAAGCTCTTTTTTTTTCCTAAAGTGTCATGTAAGGATTTATCTCTTTGCCCTTTTAAAAGCAAATATGAAATCATCATAGGTGTTAACTTGAATGAATTAATCTCAGAGTGAGATGTTTTACCCCCTTACTATGACGGATGGTGACATTGCATTGTGAGCCTGCACTGCATCCCTGGCTTTTTGAATCACACATCTGCATGATTGGTACCAGGTCAGATGCTTCTCATCAGTCTGTTGTGCACAATACACTTCTGGGTCAATTCTGCTTTGCCATTTGTTCACCAGCATCTTTATGATCTAATGCATGTACTTTCAAACTCTATAGGTGCCACAGATGTATGTTACTGGGTAGCATTTAAATTAATAATTACTGAATTTCCAGTTCTTTAGGAAATGCCAATCTAATGAAGATGTGTTTTAAAAATTTCGGTGTCCAAATACATTTGACATCAGCTTATTTTGAATTTATTGCCTATAGTATCTTGAGATATGTAGACAGAATAATTCTTAAAACAAAAATATATTATTTTCCATGTATGTTTGTGTTTAACTATATACGATCCAAGGCATAGGTTTTCATTGTTGACATCTTAAGAAATTATTGACAGAATTTATGCAGAAGCAAGCTGCTTAGGTCCTAGTTATGTATCAGTGAAATGAATGACGTGAGCCAGATTTTACACTTTGCTGGCTGGGCAGATTAATATGGCTTCAACTTTGTCATGGTGATAATGTAGTTGTATCATATTTACAAGTGGAAAAAGAGGGGCATAGGAAATCACCAATTCATCTTTTAAAGATATAGCAATTGTATTTCTTGCCAATGAGAAGTGAATCACCCTCTGATTGAAAGAGCTTTTGATCCCTCAGAATGAGTTTTGAAAAGAGACAATGTTATTTAAAAATGTCAACAAAGATCACAAATGAAAAACTACCTCTGTTGCTGTATCGATGATTAAGTAACCCGCATATCACACCTAAGCCTGTGGAAAGGCAGCACTCTTAATGGTAAGTTATTACCCTCCTCAGTCTACCAGATCTACTACCTAATTCCGTGTCATCGATAATATATTAAATCATTGTCAGCAACAGAAAATGTCACACAGCCAATGAGACTGAATTTGAAAACAAAGTCAAGGTTTAGTTTTAAGATTTATGTGTAGGAAAAAAGCATACTTTCTTGCAGCAAACATTAGCCCCACTGGCCATGAATCTGATTCCCGCCTTGGTGAGAAGATAACTGGTGTGGGTAAATATGTGATTAGGCTTTTGCCTCTAGAAATCAGACAGGATTCAGTTCTTCAATTCTGTCCTTATAGGAGACATGGACAAATGTAAGACACCCACAGGCTTAGGAAAGCAGTGCTATTTCATGCTTGCCAGACTCAGGAGCCACATTAGTGTCTTTGTTAATCAGCCTGGAGCAGGATGGTCAGGAGAAGCTGGAGAAGGAAAAGTGGGATATCACTGGAGGTGACACAGGAGTCAGAAGCTGGGCGGAGGGGAGAGGATAGAGGGCCTGAGTCTCAGCCAGGCAATCTGTGATCAGAAGGTTAAGTAAAAAGCAAACAAAAACTAAGTGACAGAAGACCCCCCCACAAAATGGCCTATCTACCTTGAAATAGATATAATGTACTTATAGCCACACAGTGAATTGTGTCAGAAATATTTTCTCAGAACTAAAATGTTCTTAGTTTCACAATTTGAAAGAAGAGAAGACACTTCCAGAGTTGTTTCTGTTCTTCAAGAACCATTGCCCTGGGACGCAAGGGGATCGAGCTTTATGTCAAACAACCTTCCTCGCACATTTATGCCACTACAGCTGATGGTGAACTGTCCACGCTTTCTTTCTGTCTCAGCAGCTGCCTGCAATAAAATGTGTTAAAGTGTGGACCTAGAGATGGTGTGATAATGACCTCATTAATTCCAACAGAATGCTGTGATGAGACATTTAAGCTCAAGTTTCTTTCAGAATGTGAATCGCCCCCCCCCATGAGGTCCTTGGAATGAGTCTTTAACTTTTTCTCATTGTCTTTCTTTGTCTATGTTGAAACAGACATGACCTCTTCCTGTATGGCATCATTCACCCCCAGATAGTGAGGCACAAGCCACTGCCCACGCCACCCGTCTTTCTCCCTGGGCACTGAGCCCCCCATAACCTGACAGCTTCCTTTTCCTTAGAAAAGCTGCCTGTCTGGTCTATCTGCATGAGAGTCTCCTACTGACATCCAGGCAAAGAAGTGACAGTTAACTATCATTATCAAAGCCTAAGACAGAATTAGTAATAACTATGATGTCTGAACTGGTTGTGGAAGAGAAGGCAAAGTTTTCTTTTTCTTGAAATCACTTCATACTCTAGATTGTTGTCTCTAGATCGTTGTCCCCAATCCCTTGTATTAATTGAGGATGGGCCCACTGGCCACTTGCACAGCATAAATTGTCTCTAGGTCTTTTCTTCTCTTGATCAATAATTATTATGTCTAATTCAATGTAATAAATACTTAGAACTTCGGTCAAAAATTCTTCCCCTCTACCACCTTAAGCCAACCAGGAATTCAGGTGCAGGAATTTCTTCTCCACTGTGGAATTTCCTCTTGGGAATTCCAAAGTCTTTGGTAGAACACATAAGGAAGGAGAAGGATGAGAGCTATACAGTTCCAATACAGATGCCCTAGGTTTTTGTTTTGATTATCCTGATCCCAGGAGATGCTTTAAGGTAATTCTTACTCAGGGTTCTCAGGGCTAATTATATCCCCTCCTTGCCCCTGGCCCCCTGTCTCTGATTGCCCACCATCACGTGAATTTCTCAGAAGGAGTCTCGCTGCCATGATGGGAAAAATCTTTTACAAACCTCAGCACTGGTTTGTATGTTTGCTCTCTATAGCTAAGTGTGTGTGTGTATGTGTGTATGTGTGTGTGTGTGTGTGTGTGTGTGTGTATGTTGTGTGTGTGTTTTGAAATTGTATATATTTGGCCTGTTAGTGGAGTGCAGTTATTTCCCATATTTCAGCCTAGTACTCTGGTGCTCTATGCCCTTGCAGAGCACCAGAGTTCTCCTCTTTTCATTTTTCAGGCAGAAGTTATTCAGTTCTGATGCTGCATCACTTTAAATGTGATGGCAAGGTCTCAAGAGTGACAACATGGAGTTTCCTTTCATGGGGCATCACCCTCCTCACTGCAAACAAGGACAGTGGCAGTACTCTGACCACACATTCCCAAGAAAGGCTGACTTTCCCTTAGCCCCACAAACTATTCTGTTGGCTGGAGATAGGTCATCTGATGAAATGTGTCTTCCCCTATTTCTGCAGCTATAGCAGAATATCTAAGGCTGGTACATTTATAAAGAAAGAAAATTTATTTTTTAGAGTTCTGGAAGCTGGGGAGTCCAAAAGCAAGGCAATAGGAGATGTAATGTCTGGTGCTGGCTGCTCTCTGCTTCTGAGATGTTGGTTTCTTCCTGCATGTTGAGATAACAGAAGACACCAAGAAGCATCAATGCTGTGTTCCTCCAAACCTGAAGATGTGAAAGAGATGAAGAGTATCAGGAAGCAGTATGAAGTCACATTCAGAGGGGAACGAATATCATCCCTGAGGGTAGTACTCCCGTAGCTTGTCACCTCCCAGAAGTCCCAGCATTTCGTGCTATCACCTTTGGGTTTAAACTGGATCATGGGACTTGTAAAGGGCCACATAACCATCCAAAACAAAGCAATGGATGAAGCTGATTGTTTCTCCACTCCATGCATAAAATAGTCTGGTTTCTCACTTTGGAACTTGCTGATAGCTACAGAGAAATAGATACCATGACATAGTTAAGGCTAATAACAGCAGAAATTAGCAAAGAGATGATGCATGCAGGCTAGAAGAGACACGTGATCCATTTGTTGAAATTTACTTGACAGTGGTTCTATGTGATGTGTGACAGGAAGTTTCTTTCTTTCTTTCTTTTTATTTTTGCTCATACTGCAGGTTGAACATAAAGCATCATTCACACTAGACAAGTGCTTTACCTCCAAGCTATATCCCAGCTTTACCTACATTTAAATATCATTTTGAGACAGGCTTTTTAAAAAAAATTGCATAGTCTGACTCTGAACTTGTACTTCTCCCTCCTCAGTCAACCAAGTAGCTGGGATAAGAGGTGTGTATGACTGTTTTAGGCAGCAGAGATTCTTTTTAAGACCAGAGCCCATTGCACCAAGTCTGCCTTTGTCAGTAGGAAGGAATGACTGTGTAAAGCTAGTTTTTCCACAGCATGAAGCAGAGACACACTGCTGATTCTCATCAACCTCTAGTGGCTCATGGTCTAGAAGTTCCAATGTTGCAAGTTGCTTTTAGTCCAGCTGCTTCAGTGTCCCTTCAATCAGTGGATCACTTATGGAAGGAATGCTATAGCAGTCAGCCGTGTGTGCCGACATCCTACTTTGTCTGTGTTACATTGGGTCTAAATATTAGAAACATCTTTAGATAGGAAAAAGTGTCTATAATCTCTTCAAAGATGTCATTACTTTCTCTTTTGCAGATGAAGGAGGTTTAAAAAGAGCCTCCTCACAGCTAGATGCTATTATTCTCATTGTGAGGGTTCCCTTATGGGTATCTGCCTAGACCCAAATGAGGGAAAATGAATAAACACATAAATATATATCACACATTAGTGACACTTCCACCTCTATAGTTGACTTTGAATTTATTGAACTGATTAAGTGCAGTGATTTCTCATCTGTTTTTATTTCTCTTGTGAAAGTAAAATTGCAACATCTGCATTTCAGCTTATTTGCCTGTTGAGAGTGTATTTTCGCTTCTGATTTCTTCCACACTAATGGAACAATATCAGTGTAGAAGGACCACGGTTTGCTCAGGCACTACACAACCCATGAGTGTCTGGAGTAGCTAGATTAACACCCCTGTGTTCAGCAGGAGAGAACGCCAGGCTTGGTCTTGTACCACAATCCCCCTTAGTCTTCTGCTCCAGTGATTCTCTCCCTTTAAGTTGAGAATAAGAAGGCAGGGAAGGCTGGAACAAGGGTCAGTCTGGCTCTGAGATACAGACAGAGGTACCGAAGCCTGACTATGCTCTTTCTCTTCAGCCCTGAGGCTGGGGATATAGCTCAGTGGAATAAGTGCCTGCCTGGCAAGTACAAGGTCCTGAGTTCAATCCCCAGTACTGCAAAAAAAAAAAAAAAGAAAACCTCTTCAGCCCTGATCACCAGGCAGAGAAGCCCCTTTCCTTGCCAGAAGAGGTAAAGCTGGTCTGGAGAAACCAGAACAGCTTTCATTTGTGATTTTCATTACTGGGGCCTGAAAGGCAAATGCATTTCCTTCTGTAGAAATATGACGAGTATAAAGGGGTTCCTCCCACAAGGGAAAGAACACTCCATTCATAAGCAGAATTGGCGCATAAACACGAATCTGCTGCCTATTAGCAGTTGCTCTTTGCAAAATTACTTGCATCTCAGGCTTCGGTGTTATCACAAGAAAAATGAAATTAATTCCTAACTCACAGAATTTGTTTAAGAGGGTAGTAGAGAAGCACTCATGCAATGAACCCATGAAATGAATGGCAGAAAATGCTGTATTTACCAATCATAAAAACAATCTCTTTGAGCCTCAGTTTCTTCTCAGTATATATCTCATAAAACTGTAGGTGAATCACATAAGATAGCATGTCTGATGCACAAATGCTTGACACTCAGCAAGATTTGGTTTTAGTCAAGAAATGGACAATGCAGTCTGTTTTCTTTGACCCCAACCTCCCCTCTTGGTGCTCTATGCTTTTCCTCAGCCTGAAGTGCGGGGTCTGCTGTCCTCCTGACATCCTCCCAGTTCAGAGATGTTCTGTACTGTTCCCCCCACCAGGACACACTTCCAGGAAAGGCTCTGTATTCTCAAGTAGCTTTTATATAGGTTCTTTAATACCATATTACATGACATTATATGTGTATATATGTTATACTATCACATATTGTTAGTAACATGATACATGTATATATATATGACATACTGCTGCCGAATGACATCCAGTGGACAGGCAGGCTTATGTGCACACGACACCATGTCCTCTCCCACCTTATTCACCAGATCTGGCACCATGTGACTTTTGGTTCTTCTCTAAAGTCAACATGACCATGCAAGGTAAATGCCTTGAATCAGCTCAGGACATTGAGATAGCTGTGACAGCACAATTGGAGATGCCTCTTATATAACATAGGATATGGGATGTGCATATGATATTCATAATATTTTACACATAACGAACTGCCGATGTTTACATTTTGAGTGTTCCCCAAAGGACCATGTGTTAAATGTTCAATCGTCAATGGATAGCGCTGCTGGGGGGTGGTATGACTTTGGAGAAGTGGGCCTTGTAGAAGGAAGTTAGGTTATTGTGACTGCTCCCCTAACGGGCACTGTGGAACCCCAGCTCCTTCCTGGCTCTTTTTGCTTGCCAGATGTGACGTGGAGAGCAGGTCTCCTCCAACCTGCTCTCTTGCTATAAAGCACTGTGCTGCCACAAGCCAAAGCAGCAGGGCCGAGTTACCCCAGACTGACACATTTAAAACTCTGCAAACAAGCTTCTTCCTCTAGTAAGTTGAGTATGTCAGGTATTTTGTCACAGTAATAAAGAGCTGACTACTCAATAATCATAATATGAAATTAATGAAACCCCATCTCAAAATAAAAATTGTCCAAAGAACTGGAAATAGAGCTCAGTGTAGAGGCCATGGGTCAATCCCCAGGACTACAGAGGAAAAAAACAAAAAGAAAAAAGAAAAGAAAATTTGTAGAAGAAACTATTTAGAGGTCATTTAAATAACAAATATTGTAATTGGCATGTACAATTATAAAAAACTCAAACATAAAAATATGTAGAAGAGATTTTAGAAATTCTACAAACATAATTTGTACTTTCTCTGAAATCCTATACTCTGAGCCAATACCTATGTCACTGATACCTTAAGCATGCCCTACTGACGCTGGGCAACTGAAGATTCTATTTCCAGGGCAATTACTTAGGCTCAGTTATAGGCTACTGGTGTAGCTCCCTAAAGACATTTTCTGTCTTGGGCAGAGCAGATAAATTCCTCGGGTGAGGCCTGAGGAGCTGTGACTTAGGGCAGCTAGACTCCCTTCCTTTTTATGAAAGGAGGAATGAAGTTGACAGAACTGGGAAAAGCACATGTGGACAGCTGGATATAGCACCAGTGCTGTTTGATTTGAAATCTTTCGTGCAAGGCTATTTGTATTGTGTCTTCCTCAATCTCACTTAGCTGTGTTTCAGCAAATGTGAAGACTAAAATCCAAGGAGGCAAACTGGCATCTCTGTTTGTCATCAAAATTTGGAGCTATATCTTCAGCAGAAAAAGAATATTTTTGAAAATGCTTGAAATGTTGTCACAGTGCATTCAGGGTAAAGCTCCAAGCCCATTATTTCAGCACTTTTGTCCACTTTTAGTGCGATGAGGAGAAGCTTCATGCAGATATGTGTAAACTGTCCTTCATTGTGCAAATAAATCCTTGTCTTCAAGCATTTTTTAAATATGAGAGTTTGCTAAACCAGCTCTAAAGTAGAAAGGAGAGGCTAAATTCTAATCGGCCAGGGAACTAGATTTCACATTGTAAATGCTTAATTCATTGTCAAGAAATAAAACTAACAGAAAAGGTAATAGAAGTCAAGCATACAAGCAAATTCTAAAAGAGAAATAATATTAACTAACAGCTATTGGATATTCACATGTGCTTGGGAATGCTCCAAACACCTGACCATGCATTAACTCATTTTAATTTTATAACAAACTCATAAAATTATGTCGTATAGGAAACTCTGTCTTAATTAGAGATTATCCTTCAACTAACATGGCTGTCTTAGCTCAAAGTGAGACTGTGCTCCTGATGGAGGATTTCAGAGACTGCCAGACCGGAACTTGGAGGCTCATTTGCACCCTCTGTTCTGCAATAATCCTCCTCACTTCCTGTGATATACAAAAGGGAAACTCAGGAGAAACCTTGGATTTGCCCACTGGTCTCTAATCCATTAGGAGCAGAAGGGAACCACATAAGCGTTATGAAGCACCTTTTCTCATCTCCCCTGGCTAGGCTTCAGTAAAACAAAGGTCCTTTCATTCTTTCCTGGGATTGCCTTTTGCTAAGTCTGAATGCACAGGAGAAGGCAAATATCTCTTCAGGTTTTCCTCTCTGCCTTCCCTCCCATGCTTGGAAAAACATGAAGTGATTGGAAGCAGCTTCGGCTCTTAGGGAATTCTGCATTTTGTCCTTCAAACTGGAGGCCTGCAAAGCTAGTCTGCTTCTCACCAATCTGGGTGAAAGGTTAAAAAAAAAAAAAAAAAAAAAACCTCTGTGTATTGGGAATTACTCTAACCCAGTCTCTGGAGCAGAATAGAATTAAAATATTTCCAGTATCACACAGCTTTTCTGCTTATTTATTTATTTTCTTTGTCAAGCTACACTTTCAAAAACTAATGGTAGCACCGATGCCTTTCCCTTGACTGGAGGGAACCTGAAATGCTCAAGCCCAGGAGTGAGCTCCCCTGGCTGACATCACCTGTCTATTCCAGCAAGTCCTTCTCAGTGCAATTAGTGGAGGATATTTGGTGACTAACAGGATAATTGTGATGATACCAAAATTGCCTGTTTCTCCTTTAGTCATCTCAAGAGCTACTGCGATTCGGTATTACTTGCCGTTAGCAGCTTTGATATGTAATAGTAACTCACACATGGCCTGGTCACAGTGGTATTCTTCATCCTAACAGTCCTCCCTTCTCTTCCAAAACCCACCAAACCTGCTGACCTTTGCCTCCTCGCTTCAGTAAATGGCACTCTTTGGCCCACAACAAGAATCAGGGAGATCACTGGAGTGCTCACTTTTCCTCAGTGTCTGTGGTGAGGTTAGTATCATGAGTTGCATCTGACACAATACACTTGGTTGAAGGCATTTAAAGGAAAAGGTTTTTTAAATCCCCTAATTCTCACCGAGAAGACAATGCTGCTGGGATGGTCACACTTTGGGATAGCGGTCCCCTGAGTCCTTCTACTGTACATTGAGCCAAGCACAAGAACAGCACCATTTGTAAGAAATAAAATTCAGAGTTTGGACACCAAATAATATAAATTCAGATGCAAGTTGAGTGAGAAGTTTTCTACAGTGCCCCTCCTGTGCTCCCAGTTCCACTTTGCTGGGTTTGGGTTGCCTTGGAAGGGAGATCCCTTCCAGTACGAAGCTACGTGTTAGCATGGCTGTTCCAGCTACTGCCCCAATTCCAGGGCAGGGCAGAGCTAAGCAAACCTGAGTGACAGCAGTAACTGACCACACAGTCTTACTAGTTTCTTCATGTAGGGCCTTGCCCCGCATTAAGTCCTTCAGGGTCTGTTCTAAAAGGACTTATCATTCAGTTTATTTGCATCTCATCTGCTGATATTCTCACTGAAGTTACCATGACTTTTTGTCTTGACTACATAATTTCCTTTTCAATTGGTCACTCTGCTTTTACTTGGATGCCATCTTCACAGCCTCAATTAATTGCCCTCGCCACCTGCTCCACTCTTACCCCATAATCCCTTCTCCACAGGAGCCAGTGTTAATTTTTAAAATGAGATCATAGCACATCATTCCCTTATACCACTGCAATAACCTCCCACTGGTGTTTGAATAAAGTCCCACTTTATCTGTAGAATCTTCATGTTTATGTGGACAATAATCACTGAAGGTCAACTTGATCTGATTAAGAAGTGCCTAGCCAATGAGTAAAGCACACTTTGGGGTGGATCTGTAGGGTGTGATGTTCCTTTTTTTTTTTTTTTCCGGTACCGGGAATCGAACTCAGGGCCTTAGTGCTTAGCGGGCAAGCACTTACACCACTGAGCTATACCTCCAGCCCTTTTTTTTTCTTTTTTTTTGGGGGGGGTGTGATGTTTACAGAGGTGATTGGCAAGTAGGCCAGCAAATTGAGAGACAGACCCAACAAAAGTGGGGTTAGCATTGTACAGTAAGCTTATAGCCTGGATATAATAAAAGATAAAGAAAGGAGGAAGTTTGTGCACCTTTTTAGAAGCTCCATTCTGCTGGAGCAAGTGCATCTTTTGTCTTTGCTGTTGAAATCAGATATCAGTTTCTGCAGTCTTCCAGTGGAGACTCATATGAGCGCATCGCCAGGGAGCTTCAAGACCTTCAACCTTCTAGCAATGCTGCATCCTTAGGCCTTCTTGTTCTACAGCTTCTACCTTCTTGCGCTGAGCAGCTCCTGGATCCTCTGACTTCTCAGCATGCAGATGACTCTTGTGGACTCTCAGTGCTTATCTTCTGAGCCTACCTAACAAAACCCTCATCAATTCTGTTTTAGGCTTCTTTCTGACTGGGTATCTTTCTGCTTTCTTACCAGTTAGGCTGTAGTCATTCTGGTCTTCCTCTGTCCTTTGAATATTCAAGGCTTAATTTTAAAACATCCTTGTTGTGTTTGTTACCTTTCTCCCTGATGTAGACAGCTATTTCTCCTTATCAAAAGTATCATCAATGACGCAAAGCCCTCCCTGACCAAAAGTAGTTCCCCTCTCAGCCCTTCCTTGTTGTGGTCCTTATTATTCTCTAAAATTAACATGTTCATTTTTTTTGGTTTACATGGCTACTGTTTACCTTACTAAAAGTACTAAAAATATATGCTCTTTAAACATGAACTAAATCACTTTTATTTATAGATGAAGTCCACATTATAAAGATTTAGTAAGTATTTAAAGAATATTTAAGTAATGTCTTTGGCATAAGTATTTGGAATGTGCATTTATAGTGGTTTTGAAATGCAATTTAAAGTTAATGATATGGCTTTTTCAAGAGATGGAGTTTGTGTGCTGCTTCTTACATCAGGACTATGTTGCTACTTAGGTACTCCAAAATTATCTATTTCCAGATCCTGTTTCTTGAGGTGTTCACTTTTGGAAACTAACCACCACATCAGGAGAAAAACAAGCGCTCCATCCCAAGGATCACGTCAGGTTTTTGATTCCAGCCAGGACTGAAGTTCTGCTTACTGGCCAACATCTTACCTCTGAACAGAGGAGTTGAACCTTCATATCAGAATTCAGTGATTTGTGTTTTTAGTTTCTGTAAAGGGAGATAGAGAGGAAATATTTTCTTTATGGTACAGAGTGTCTGTCACCATTACTCACTTATCCTGTTGTATGAAAGTAGCTGCACTTCATTAAGCAAGTGATAATGTCAATATATAATCAAATGAGCAAGAACGTGTTCCAGCAAAACTTTATTCAATAAATGGATGTGGGCTTAGATTTGGCCATACAATTTCTAATTTTCCAGCATATATATTAGGCCATTTTAACTCCAGTCAATGATTTTGTTCACAGCCTTCGAAGCTAATCCATTTGATCACATATGGAACAGAGATGAACTGTCCCAGTAAGCGTTGCCTAAATCGTAGATTTTGGTCAGCGATATACCTCAGCAGCACAAGGATCTGCCTGGCAAGCGTACAGTCCCAAGTTCAATTCTTAGTATAAAAACAAACAAACAAAAAGCAAATCATAGATTTGGGAACAAAATAAGTGCTTTCCATTGTATTAAGATACTGGGTTGGAGATAATTTGTTATGCATAAATAGACAAGTGGAACATGATTAAACTCAGTCTTTTATAAATATGAAAAAATCAGTCACATATTAAATATTAGATGATAATTAATGTCTCTATATTCAAAAATATTTCCATCCATATATATGATAACATCAGATCAAACTAACTCTCATCTGAGCATGTTATGAATCACAATATTTGAATCTAATAATGCTTTGTAGTGTTAATATGTGTATGTATAGAATATGACTACAAATAATATGTGGATGATAATATACAGCCTGAAAAATTTAGTTTCAAATGAACATTTAAAAACATTCAAAGCAAAGTAATAGCAAGTCACTTTTGGCTATTGTGAAGTTGCATTTATTTTCTTTCCCTGAAAATATACCCACATAAAAACACTTCCCTGTGGGAAAAGAGAAACCATATGCTCATTTGTACTCCAATGTAGAAAAATTGAAGTGGTTCTCTAAGAGTTTCCAACCTTAGGCACAATTCATAGATGAAATATGCACTTATATTAACTTATTTTGTTAAGCTTATAAATAGAGTAATGTATTTTTACTCATGTGTACTTGTAGAGAGAAGTACAATTTTTAGAGAGTTATATTATAAAAGGATATTATAAAAGGTTGTTCACGGTTTAGTTTAATTTCTTCACATTAAGAGAAATTTAGTTCCATCAATGAATTAGTAGTACTGTATTAAGAAAATTTATGCTCTTAAACCTTATTTTTGCAAGTGGCAGAACTTCTGAGAATTTAGTGTGCGCATCACTTGACCGTTGGATATAATATGGTTTTCAAAAATTATTAATCTTTCCAATCTTTAAAGATGCTTGAAATAATTTGCCTTATAACCATTCTCCATAATACATGAAATATTTCTTTCTACCATTTATGTCATTAATGGGGCAAATGTATTGATATAAATGTTCCAGATATACTTTCTGTCTTGCAAATAGTGACCAATATTAATTGAAGTTATACCTGACCTTCAGATCTTCTGTCTGGAGAGATTAATGGCAATTACTTTTTCTAGGGAACTGTGAGAAAACAATCAGAGAGACTGCTTAGACAGAAATGCCAGTATAAATGGACTGGATTTTTGAGCTTTCTCAATGGCAGTAGAAAGTTTGAGGAGTAAGATTTGAGGTGTATTATTTAAAACTATATAGTTTTTTTCCTGTTTTGCTGGGTAATTAGTAGGAAATGATGCTTTCAGTGCCAATGGCTATTTAGCATTATGCTTCCTTGCTAAGTGCCTGAGAACTGTACAAAAATTTTACTGGACCATCATAAGGGGGTGGATGTCTGTCAAACTCCTTTCAGTGAAAATTCAAACAACATGGGAAACTGTGTCAGTGTACCATGATATTTTCCTTGTAGTCTGGGTCAAATATGCATTAAACACATAGTTGAAGCAAAACCATCTGAGATCTCACCTCTTTAGTTTTCTTCAAGTGTCACCTTCATGGTTGTCTGTGCTGATGCTTGAGGTTTCTGTGGTTAAGGGGAAAGGTGCTAACACAATGCAGGACTTTCTGAAGTGACTTTTCTCTCCTGCAGTACCTGCTGCTGTTGCTTTTGTTTCAGGGGAGGTGGCAGCTGCCTTTTAGTTCTGTGATAGCTTAGCAAAGCTGCACCATGAGCATGTTAATTTTCTTCTTTTAAGAAAAAGCTTGCTAATCTCATGAGGTATTGCAAAGTTTAAATTGAAGTAAATAGAAAAATGGTTAAGTTGGAGAAAAAACATGTTCCACAGAGCTTCTAATGAGTGGGAACACATCTGCCACACAATAGAATTTGACATACTTTGGCTCATTGCTTCCTGAGGATGTGGAAAAGGACGGTTCCTGCGTAGTGGGCATCTGGTTTGAACGCCAGCAGGGAAAAGTGTAATTACTGATCTCTGTGTTACTTGCCCTGTGGATTAGTGAGGAGTGGTCTAGTCCCATTGTGCTTTTCCCTGTGGAAATCTCTCTTCCAAAAGACATCTTCAGACGAACAAGGTTTAACCTCTTCTTGTTTACTGTATATTTGGATACGCACTTTCCGTTAAGAGGTACATAGGCAGTAATGAACTGCTGAAGAACAAATCAGGGTTTAAACATTACTTTTTTTGTGATGACCATGCCAAGGAGAACAATACTGTGTGTCTGCACATGCGCATGTGGACTTTGGGAGTCAACAGTAACATGCACCATTGGAGGCCAGCAGGATGGTTTTGAGCAGAATAAATCCTTCCTGACAAGAACATGCACTTTGAAAGATGTGCCACAATTATATATGGGAAGTTACTGTTGCAAACCATCAAGTTTTAGAGCAATTTGTTATATAGTAACAGGTAACCAATATGTAGCTTATTTCTCTGTCCCAGCCTATCACATCATAGCACAGCTGCCCTGTGAAATAAGCATAACTGCATTTCATTATACATTCTGTGTCACTGTCCCCGCGTTTGCCCCTCAAACCTTGGAGAAGCACTCAACACATTGGACCTGCCACTGAGGGTTTGCGTTACTGTCCCTCATCCCTAACACCCTAAAACTGACCTGATTATATTTCAACATAAATTTGTTGTATTAATCCAGGTTACAGTCAGATACAGACATGAGTGTATCTTTGATTATATATCGATATCTAATGAAAATAGTCCTGAAATCTTCTCAGTGTATGGAAATCAAGGTCATAGCTCCAGACACTGGGACAGGGAATGATTCTGTACTTATTAATACCTACCCTTGGATAGGACACACAGGTTCCCCTGGCCAAAGGAAGCCACACAGCGAAGTTCATTACCAGTGAGGTGAGACTGACTATTTGATGGGTGATAACGGAAGCAGCCATAGTTCACGTCCTCAAATTTTGGTTGAAAGGAGATAAAATTCTCAGGGTTATTATATTTCTTTCTTCTCTCTTTCCTTTCCTTCACGTGCTGCCTTTCCCCATCACTCTTCATCGTTTCCATCAGTGCCTCAAAGGAAGCTCGCCATTTCTGCTGCAAAATCCACTTGCTATTGAATTACGTTTCTTCTTGATTTAAGAAGCTTCTTGTAACTAGTCAGTATGAATTGTAAAATGCATTAAATACTTTGTGTTCTTATATAATATTAGCTTTAACAGACATATTAACATTTATCTTTTCTAATTTTCCTACTCATTCCCTTTTTGCATAAACACAAATAAAATGCGAGCCATCATTTTTAATGTAACTCCAAATTTTGACTAATATCACAACTAATTATTGGTGTAGCAGTCCAAAGCACACACTAATGCAGGCATGAGTTTCTTTTTTGTTATATAATTGGAGTAATCTATAATACGCTCTTTTTGGAAATCAAATTTACCTTCTAAATAAAATGTGCTCCTGGCTGAAATTTTTCTAAATGAATATGACAAAAAGTGGAATTGGAAGAGCATTTAAATTTACATGTACCAGGATGTGAGCTGAGGTCTTCCAGATTAAGTAACTGGCCCACAGACAGGAAGCAAAGCACAATTCAAGCTGGCATTTTAGTTCCAGATAACCGACACCATATAGTATGCTGTCTTATCTCCTCCCTTCCTCTGTCTGTTCATTTCTTATATTTTTCCTCCACTATTCCCCTTTCTCCTCTTCTTTTAAAAATACTTTCAGGGCTACTGTAGAGATTTTTGAATAACAACAAATGACATAAACACAAACAGTTACATAATACCTCTTACTACATTGCGGTGTATTAAGTCATTGATATCTGATTGTCGCTTGTTTCCTCCCATTATCTCTTGTGTGAGATCAGCAGCACAGAAACAATGGCAGATGATTCTAGAATAAGGATCAGATGGAGGTTAGGGAAATGAGGCTAAAAATTTGCCAAATAAAAATTTCACACACTTCACATTTAGCCTTAGCTTCCCAGAGTGTTCATTCTGTTGTGCACAGAGATTCTTTTACCGCTCTACAGTGTTTTGAAAAATGATTTTGAAAGGGTTAAATATTGCCTTTGCCAGTGAGTGTTTCCTGCGAATTTTAATAAGCCTGAGCTCCTGCAATTCAGCAGATAACGGTCCTTGGGATGGTTGTGCGTATAGAAATGCACAGAGTCATGTTTTCATGGCTGCACAATTCTTGTAGAAATTGCTCTTGGAATGACCCAGCTGCATGGATGACAAGTCCATGAGGTGCTGGAGGAGCTATCACAATGCTGAAATTCTTGCTGGAGCCATAGCCTTTGCATTCTGAAGCCAACTGAATGGGCAGGATAACAATAACTGACTGAAGACTTGTCAGCACTGTCAGATGGTTTCCTGGGAAGAGAAGTGGCCCAGGGTGATGGTAGAAGAACTGTCCTCATCATGCCTGAACCACTGCTCCCCTGAGTGTATAGGTAGGAAAAGGATTTGCTTCAGCATAGCACATTGTTCAGAGTCACAAATAAGATCGTCTGGTGCTCTGTGGAACAAAGCCCAAAGTAATTAACTCGGCACGCTCTGGCTGATTATGACTGCTCTCAAGTGAAGTGATGAGGTGTACAGTCCTGAAGGAATGTAGTTGTATCGCTTGTTTATTATAAACAGGATGGAGAAGTAATAGTTTTTGCTACATGTCGTTGTGGTGCTTCCAGTCAGGAAATGAAGTTTTATGTGTTGGATCTTTTATGAATTCTGTGTGATTTTTGTCCCGGGAGTGTAAGGAAACTGCTCTTTTTACACTACTATGTGATGCAATGTGTAGCCTAAACAGATGGAAACAGCTTGACTTCAGTGTAAGTGTTAGAATATGCAGCTCAAGGTACAACTAGCAGAAATTTCTACCATGTAAAAGACCTTATGACTTTACCTCCACCAGGTGAATGTGGAATTAAGGCATGATGCATTAATTTTCAAATTAATGTCTTTTTATTTTAATGAGAAAAAACCGATAGAACAATGACACAGAATTTCAAATCAAGATAAAAGGAAATTAACAATGGTTAGTGCATATTGTTATTTTCAAAGTAGTTGCTCAGATTACAAGACATAGGCATGCAAAATCGATCAAACAATATAAGCACAAACCATTCTTTTAATGAGCTAATAGAAATAGTAATATAATTATCTTAGCTATCTATCTATCCATTTAAGTTTTCCCTCCCTTCTTTTCTCCTTTCCACCATCCCAATTGTTCTTTCCTTTGGAGCAGTTTCTTTTCCTTTCACAATATGTATTGTGTATTTTAGGTCTTATTTATTCTTTCAGTATCATGCACTAGTGAGACAGTATGATGTTTACACATGTGAGTTTGATTTATTTCACTTATGAGTATGGTCTCTAATTGTACTCATTTACCTATAAAAGCCTCAAGTTTATTCTTCTTTATAGCTGAGTAGTACTCCATTGTATAAAAATGCTACAGCATTTTTGTATGAAATTCATAAAGAATTTTAAATATTTACACATCCAGAAAATAATTTTTAGGGAGAGATTGGAAGAGGAAATAAAAAGGATCAAGGTAATGTATGTACATGTACCAATACCACAATGAATATATTAATTATGTAGCACAGAAGCATACTAATAAAAAGAATTTTAAAAAGAAAATGAAATTTTAGTATATATGCTTGCCAAAGCAAGCACTAAAACGAAAGTAATTTTAAACACAAAAATAATTTAAAATGTAATTGGTACAAAGTACTTATTAAACATTAGCTATTATTTTTATTAATATTAAACATTTATTTATTCAGCCAAAGAAAGATTGCACATTAAGTATTTTGTCAATAGAATCCAAAAATGTTTCAGTATGACAGAACCTGGTCAGCTCTTTCCACAAAATAAAAATCCTGAAATAATTGCTGAAAAATCATTTCTGATTTTTGAAACTATATCTTATATAATATTATTATTTCATATTTATCTCTCATTTATTTCTTATAAGGAAATTCTAGAAAGTATAAAACACCTGTGAATTCTTGAACACAGATTTGAAAACTTTTGTTGCAATATGTGCGTGTTTCAAAATGAGTACCAGCCATATCTAAGAGGCTGGCTGAGGTGATGGTCTGCAGTCGTGATGTTTAACTTTGAACCTTCCCTGGCTATTCCGTGCCTCTGTTAAACCCTATCTCTCCTGCTTTCTGTTGGCTTATTTTCTTTCTACTTCCAACATTAAAACTGAGGGTTACCTCACTAGTTTATATCCACAAATAAGATGTCTGAAGAAATGAAAATGTTTCGAAGCATTAGTAATTAAATATACTACCATCCACAGGGTTATTTATGTTTTTAAAAAACGGGAAGAAGAAATCTTTGACTTTCATTAGTCCTCATCATGAGGGAAAGGTCAACGGAGGTCTTTCCTATACTTCTCAATTCTTATCATTCACAGAGGTAACTCTTCCACCTGTGGGTAAGCAAGGAGGGCACTCGTACCAATCCTGTTGCCAAAGTGCCAAGTCAGTGCATTTCAATGAAATATTGCATTCTTTAAGTCTACTCATTCTTTTAAAGTTTTAGTTTGAAAACATCCTTTTAGAACTTCACCTTATAACTGGAAAATCTTGGTTTAAACCAATGAAACTCCATCTTATTTCAGAATCCTATTGACTTTGCCTATGTTGTTAGCTGTACTTTTGACACTGTGTGTGTGTTCTGATTCATCATTTAACAGTACAGTGACATAAAAGTGGATGGGGACTTGTGATAAAAAGTCATAATTATTCTTTTCATTTATTTGGACACTCTCTTTCACATGAATAATTGTTCATTCAAATTAAGCAGTGGTAAAATTTCAAAGTAGTAAATTTAGCAAAAACAGTTATCTTTGCAGAATTTCTCTCTTATAATTATTAATGATCAATCTTGAGATGAAAGATAAATGGTAGGGTGGGACTGTAGTAGGTAGGCCAGCTCTAGGTGTTCTAATCCTATAAAATAAGATTTAAATTACAGACAAATCTTTCATTTCTACTGCTTTGCACACCGAGCCAATAATTTAGCACAATACTGTTAAAATGCCACAGTTCTTACATCTCATTATGTTATCTTACAAATAAGGGCCTTCCACACCGGAGTCAGTGGAATCCATACTGGATCTATCATAACCCTCACTTCCCCCTCTCCCTACCCCTCCATGGTCAGTGGACTGCTAATATCAGTTACAGTCTGGGTACACACGGACATAAATTCCTTAAGTTCCCTTCCAGAAAAAGACTCCAGGTCATTTGTTAATGATTCTTTTGGTTTGGAACTTGCTTTTTGAGAATGGAAATGGCAGAAAGAGACAAAATCACACACACACAGATTTTATGTTTGTTTTTTTTTTGCGGTACTGGGGATCGAACTCAGGACCCTGTGCTTGCTAGGCAAGCGCTTGTTCCACTGAGCTATATCCCCAGCCACACACACAGATTTTGACTCGTCTGAAAGTAAATGCGCGGCCCTTCCCGGTGTCTAAGCAGCCTCCTCCACTCTTTCTTTCTTTAAGCTTGCCCCCCCCCTAGTAACAGTGGATCAGACATGCAGGTTTGAGCTTGTAGCTTCCGGCCTCCTCGCAAGTTGGCTATGCAATAAGTATTTTCTTTTCTGCAAAAATCTTGGCTTCTATCTACATCAAGCAGAGAGCCTTTGCTCACAAACATTATTTTCATCCAGATTCTGTGCAACTGTCTCATGCCAATAGCCCTTCTTGAGAACAAAGTAATAACCGGTGAAATAATAGAGTGTGTAGGTGTAAAGACTGAGCACTGATACTCAGAATAAAGAATACTGGGTTTAGAAAAGTAAGACAAAGACATCAAAAGGGGCAGCGAAGGCTGGATTCTGTCCAAATTATATGTCCTGTACTGCACAAGGACAGCTCAGCTAAGACACAAAGACAGGTGACAGATTTTTTAACATACTTTTTGGCTTTTTGTTTTTAAAGTGCATTGGATTTCAGTGTTTTTTTACAGGAGTGTGTTAAACTATTTTTGTGCTTAAATGAAAGGTAGAATGCAAAAGAGTACCTAACACTTGTATGATGTTTGAAGCTAATATACTTTTACTCTTTCTGTTAGACAATTTTGACCATAATTTTGGATTATTTTGGAGTTCCTCTCAATTTCTTGTGCTCATAGATTGAGATGCATCTTTCTCTAAATCTTTGCCAATCAAAACTTTAGAGTGAAATACATTGAGATAGGTTTTGTAAAATACTTTTTGAATGAGAGTTCGGTGCTTTCTTTTTTTGGGGGCATTGGTACATTCATGTACAGAATGGATTTTTCCCCAAACAAAATTGCAAATAAAAAAATGAAACATTCATTTACTATCACCTTTTTAAGCACCCTCAAACCACAAGAGCTAAGATAAATACCTTGAATTTTTAGACCAAAAATTCTGGTGGTTTAAAATATAACAACTCAGTGGTCTGGGTATATGTGTGTAGATAATATTACATTTAACTTTCACTAAGCTATTTCACACAGTTCAAAAAATGGTGTTTTATGTATCCATATATTTTTGTTTACAAATTATATCAATTTCTTCTTTAATGACTGCCACCAGCAAAAGATCCAGAATGAGCTACTATATCAACACATTTCAATGCAGTTTGTTCTCTGAGGGTATTCTAAAGAAATATGTTTCAAGACCTATACATTACTTCTCATTGGCCAATATATTCTATGTTATAGATCTATATTTCATTTTACTGCTTTCCCTACAGAGCAAATCCAATCTTAGAAAGTTGTAGTATAGTACAAAACTAATAGTGCTATGTTTTTTTGACAGATTCAGGGAAAGAAAATTGGGTAACACTACTATATCACCCAGTATATACCATATATTTCTTCAGAATATGTTTTTAATTTAGAATTTCTTCTCAGTGAATCATAAGTGTTCTAATAAATGTTTGTAATACATATGTATTTTTACTCATCAAAAAAGCATAAATAATATACTTTTTTATTGGACAGTTTGTACCATTCCACGCCATATCAGTTTTTACATCTTTCATTAAAGGATGAGTTTACCAGTGTAAATTCTAGATGTCTGAATTATATCTAGCCAAATTCCCACCATGTGTACATACATTTCAAAAGTGCCTAATGTAATGTGAAAAAATTTGGGTAAGTGTGCAAAAGTTGTTTTTAGGGAAGTATTCCATTTCTGAAACAATAATTTTCAGAGTTTGCTTAAATGCACAAGAACTCAAAATTTTAAACAAATCAGATTAGACTTACACAATAATTGATCATTTGATCATCATAATCTACCTTAAACACCCATTATGTGCCTTTGTTAACTTGCAACCACCATAAGCTATAATGGCAATGGTGAGCCACAGAGTCACTTTCTTTTACATTTAACATAAAAATCACAGTATGAACTTTTCCCCCATAAACACCTTTGGCTTACTTTGGCATTTATGCAGCAGCAGGAGACCATTATCCAGTGACACTGTCTATCCCGCTGACATTATCACTCAAAGATGGTGGAAGTCATTTCCAGGAAGCTCCCAGAGAACCACAGACAGGTTACAATCAATCGCACAACTGCAATTACGAGCGGAGACATTTCCCTCCAAAAGTAAGGAGGACCCGTGTGCACTAATGCAGGTCTAAATGTCATGTTTAGCTACCAAAAACTGATGAGTATCTTTTCACATTAACAATATTTTTATGTTAAATCCATATCCACATTTCACGTCTGTCATCTATCTTTCTATCATCCACCTATCTCTACCTCTGTCTGTCTGTCCGTCTCTCGGCCCACCTACCTCTCTATCTTCCTATGAATTTCAGTGCTTTGCTGTGTTAATGTAGATACAGAATCAGGCCAGGTGCTTAGAGAAAGGATGCAATGATTTTAAATATCAGGATATACATGAGTGGTAATGAATGGGGAACTCTGAAGTTATTCATGCGAAGCTAGACATGGGCTAGAGGAGGCTGAGGTGATAAAGTTGAGCAGAATGCAGGTGTGATTTAAAGCAAGTGACAGATGTCATGGGGGTAAATGAAATCACTGCCAAAATATTGTAATTCTGAAACGCAACAGATGAAACACTCAGGAGACAAAGTCCCCAAAAGAGATGGTCTGGCTCTCTAGGGAACTTCTCAAGGAAATTTCCCTGTGCAGTGTGAGGATTTCTTACAGAATAGGATCTAGACCCATTCATTCAATGGATCTCTGTTTCTCTCTCTCTTGTTATGAATTAGGCATGATCCTATATGTATGTTCAAATCTTTAGGAAGCCTTGAAGGAACTTTTCTTTTACCCCCAGGTGTTTGGTTTGTGTGTTAGATGTTGGAATTATGCCTTGTGACCTAGTATGAAATTCTGCTGGGTGGTGGAGGCCTTGTCATGACAGAACTAACCCATCATGGTTTTCCTCTTAAACTGTCACCATGATGAGGAGAAGTGTGAGAGTATATTAAATATTCTGATACAACTCCAGGTGTGTCACACAGTTTACCAGCAAGCAAACAGGAATTCAGCTAAATTAAAGAATTTAAGCCATGTCTGGGTTTGTTAAGGAGTGATCTGATCCTGTAGGGTGAGGTGCTTCATCCTTTGACCAGTGACTTTTCCACCCTGTCATTCGCCCTCTCCAGAGGGCCTTTTTTAAACCCAGGACAGAAGCTTCAGTAAAATTAAGGCTCTCGACATAGATCTTACGGAATTCAATTATGAAAGCATTTTCTAGAAAATAGTTATCTTTCACTTTGTAATATAAATAGAAAGCTATCAAGCTTGGTTAGCTGCATAGAGAAATCGAATTATAACAAAGTCTTTCCACCGCTCTCCACATAACTACGGAAAGAGCTTGAAATACCAGACCGTATTGTTATGTTCCATGTTATATTTAAGTCTGAGTGAACTCTTTAAGGTCATTGAGGTGCACAATATTTTAATCCTCCTTTAAAAGCCCCTAAAGAACCTGGAGACACTTTCTGAGTTAATAATATAAATAAGAACGAGGAATACATATATGAAATGACTCACACTGAAGTATTACAGTTCTTGAAGAATTTGCTTATATTTTCAGGAATTTGGTGTTTTATTTTATAAAATATGGAAGAAGAGTGGGGGAAATAGAATAATTGTTAATCCAGAGAGGCCAGTGCTAGGTTTCCTGATGTAAATCCTGGCTGGGCCCCGTATTAAGTGTGTATCTGCACACTGATCTTTCTGTATCAAACAGGGCTAAATGTAGACCTGAGATCTCAGAGAAGATCTGAAATTGAAATAAGTCACTGTATGAAAAACTTGCAGAGTTGTGATTGCCCCATACTAAGTGCTATGGATAGTGCTATAGCTATTATATATACTCTGGATCCACGGACTGAAAAATTTATACTACGTTCCATATCATTATTTTTCTTCAAAAATTTGAATTTTATGACTAGAGAATATCATGTTTACATTTGAGAGGCAGAAAAGTTAATGTATTCAGGCTTTCTATGACTAGAAATCATCACATGCTATGGCCCATAAATATATGTAATTAAATCAGTAATTCTCAACCACTCAGTGCAGTTGGACATTTGAGTTTGTATCTAATAGGCTTCCTCACTAAATGGTCTCATGGTGCAGAGCTGCTCAGTAACAAAGAGTGGGACTCTATGCTTCTTGGGAGGGTGGTGTTTGGAAATAATTGTGATTCTCGTCTCTACCACACAAATTGAGATTACCCACTTTAATTGAGAATCACTGCTCTAAATTTATAAAACCAAATGTGAACAGAATACAGATAAACTATCTTACCAGTTAGGTAAAGAAAAATCAAACATATAATAAACAAATGTGTTTTTATCCTTTTTTCTCAAACCTGCTGGCATGATGTGGAGAAAGTACCATTAACATTATCCATCTGATACAGAATAGTGATGATAATGAATTATAACACTGTTAAAAACTTCCAGTTGTGTCAACCAGATGACCTCTGCATAACTTCTCTCCAGACATGCAAAATATATCTTATGAGATCACTTCTTGATTTGTTATTAATTTCTCTGTAAATCTATTATGACTAGTTTAATGGTTTACCTTAAGATTTTAGGTCTTTTCTTTTATCTCATAACTTTCAGGGTCAATATCAGCTGCTCATAGGGCACTTAAGTGGAACCAGACATTTCAATAAACTCTAGGTGCATGTAATTGTAAAAAGACACCAGAACTCTCTTAAAAACATACACTTATACTTGCAAGACAGGAAAACTAACAGGCAACTGTTGTCAAGGGCTATGATAGTGGCACCTATTTTGGTAAATGGAGAGTAGGAAATTAGTCAGAAAAGCTGTATGGGGTATTGACCCCTAATCTGAAACCCAGAATCTTCTGTGAGGGAAGGACATTCTAAACAGAGCAGACAAATACTGCAGACTCTCCAAAGGAATGAAAGCCTGTGACTGAGTGAATGCCCAGTGATTGGTCTGACTGGACTGTAGGACATGAGGGAAAGAACACTGGAGAGACCAGATCATGAGGGGCCCTGAAATCCATAGCAAAGAACTTGTAAAATATCACAAACACTGAGGAGTTTCCTAGGGTGAGGAACATAATCAGCTTTGGAATGTAGAACTACAGCTCAAATTTCAATAGTGATATTGAGGGACCAGGCTACAGATAGTGCAACCTGTTTAAAATGCGTAACATTCAGAGTAGATACTGATAAGCGAAGGCTGAATCTAAAGTTATGCTGATGAAAGAAGGAAGTTCAGAACTATTAGGAAAGCAATAGTCCCAGAACTTAAGGAAGAAAGAAATCAGTTAGGAGACCTAGTTCTCTCACTTGGAGCACTGAATAGAAGTTGGGCCACTACTGATGTAGCAGGCTTAGGCAATGAGACTTATTTGTGGTGAAAGATGAATGCTCAGCTATGGGAACATCATGAGTAATGTATTTCCAAACTACAGAAGAGAATTAAATATGCAGGTAAGAAACAAAGAAGAAAATTCTGAGCCGTGCGGGATGAGGCATACTTGTAGTCCCAGCGCTCTCAGGCTTAGTTAGGAGGATCACAAGTTTGGGCTCAACCCGGGCAATGTAACAACTTAGTGAGAACTTTTCTCTTTTTTGCCTTTGTTTTTGAGACAGGGACTCCCTATGTAGTTCAGGCTGGCCTTGATCTCACTTTGTAGCCCAGGCTGATCTCAAACGCACAACAATCCTCCTGCCTCAGCCTCCCGAGTGCTGGGATTACAGGCATGCTCCAATATGCCCGGCAATTCAGAAATCTTTTCTCCAAATTAAAATACCAAAAATGGCTTAGAATTAGCTCAATACAAAGACCTTGGGTGCACTTCCCAGTACTGATAAAAAAAAAAAGAGAAAGAACAAAAATAAGTCTGAGAGGGAAACCTAGATTTGGGAATTTGGGGGACACAGGTTGCAAGTGCAGTATTGTAGTGGATGAAATCAATCCTGAGAAACATGGCTTTCTAGGAATAAGCAGTAGAGGCTCCAGTGAAAACTAGTAAGGGGAGCAGATGAAAAGATAGCATGTGGGAAGAAAAGAACCACAGGCTCACAGCCTGGAGGGGACCGAGATTCTATTTGCCAGGAAATATGATGTGTCTTGTTTTTCCTCTCCTCTCATACCATCATCAAAACAGAAGACTTCTGTGACCTCAAAAGATATGGTGATTTCCTCTCACCAGCAAGCCAGCAGTTCTGCCGCGGATGTCACTGGGTGTACCCTAATTCAATTCAGTTCTGAAACCCTCAGTAGATGACTTCATGTTCCATAAGTGGAGAGTCCAGTTGCAAAGGCTGCCTGCACTTGAGAATCAGTTGCCATTTGACATCTGCAGAATTTCTTATCAACTGGCTACAAACTGAGGTTCTCTTAGCCATTTCCTCAGGATTCATTAATTTGCTTCAGTAGCTCACAGAACTCCAGGAAACAGTTACTAGCTTTTTATATAGGGTATTAGGCTAGTGATAAGGAGATGCACAGGATGGGTTATGAGCACAGAAGTGCGGACCTTTTCTGTTCTCTTCATGCATGTCCCACTATAGGAAGCTCATGTGTTCAGCGATGTAGAAGCCTTCCAGCCTTGTCCCTTTGGGTTTTCATGGGACTGAGTTGTAACCTAGGAACTGTACACACACACACACACACACACACACACACACACACACACAATATCATTATGCTTCACATTATATAAATACTGAAACTTGATCCTTATTTTTAGCACCATGATTATGGGTGGTGTAGCAATAGCAGGCTTGACAATATGTTGTTAAGAAGCCAGATTGCAGGGTTGAAGCAGTTAAGGGGAGATAGGAATGTTCAACACTGATTTCAGGAAAACTCTTTAATAACTTTTGCAAAGGTGATCAGAATTAGTAAGAAAAATACACTGGGTTGAGGGAGAAGATTTACAAAATGAATGTAGAGACTGAAATATGTCTAAATGTTAAAGGGAGATCTTTTTTTATTACAAACGAAAGAAGGAAAATTAAGTGTAGCAAAGTTTGTACAGAGAAAAGAAGTAGAAGGAAGAGAGAAATAGAAGATTTTAAATAAAGAGAAATATGCTTTGGAAGGGAAATTATTTTGACAAGAGTGACAGATGCATGATGAGTGTACATGTAGGGCAACAGGTGTAGGGTGAGCGGAAGATGTAGCATGTTTTTCTGATTTTATGCTATTTCTTATCTTTGGTAAAAGACTATGCTATTGAGTGCGAGGGGACAGGAGCTGGTAGGGAAGGGAAATTAAAGGCAGTGGAGACGGTTCAGAGTGACCGCTGTGGAGCAAGAGAGAGACTGAAAGTGATGACTCAAGATACCTGGCAGAAAGTTAGGGTCCCGGGATGACACTCAGAAGCACTGAACACCCAACTTGAATTGGAAACTGTGAACTTGTAACACTTCTGAGTTTCAAAGTTGTGTAATTTTCTCTAGGATTGTTCAGTATCCTTCACACAGCAGTTGAGAAATCACATAACTTGAACTTTCCAGGATTGTGATTTTTGCCCATAGAGTGCAATAGAAAGATCAGGAATTAACAGACAGTAACATTTTCAAGAGAGTGACTGAAGCGCTGGATATCAACATCCAGGTTCCTTCAGAAAGGAAAATTAAACAGAGTAGAAAATCTTTTTAGAGAACTTATATATTAGGGACAAAATAAAATTATAGCAATTAAGGAGTGGAAAGCTGTGATCAGAAAATGCTTAAATTTAATAAGATCTGTGAGTTTGTGAATTTTCAACATATTGCTTACAGTGGAGTTAGGCAACTGAATGTTGTTATTTTTTTGCTAGCAGTTATTCTACCATATAGTGTAAAACCTCACCCTGCAGTATTTTCAGCAGTGTATTGATATAGATTAATAAAACAAATGATGTCTAGAATTTAAGAGATCACCACTGTGCTATGATTTGACATTTTAAGATGAGGAACTTAGTGAGACCAATCATTCGTTCTAGTAATATCATTTTTCAATTTTAAATCCATTGACCTTTTTACGTTATTTTACTATTATTATTATTCATTTTGGTACTGGTGATTGAACCCAAGGCTTTCACACTGAGCTACATACCTAACCATGCACTTGTTCATTCATTCATTCATTCATTCATTCTAATTTTCAGACAGTCTTACTAAGTTATTGATTTAACCAATCTGTTTTCCAGCCTTTATCCTCCTGCCTCAGCCTCCTGAAGTTCTGAGATTACAGGCATGTAAGCTCAGCTCCACATTTTTACTTTTAGTAGTGTTTTGTCAATGAAAGAAAAGTTCAAGCCCTAGTTCTATTATGTGAAGGGTTTTTTTTTTTTTTTTTTTCAGTACTGGGGATCGAACTCAGGACCCTGCGCTTGCTAGGCAAGCGCTTATTCCACTGAGCTATATCCCCAGCCCCTTATGTGAAGGGTTTTTAAGAATTTTTTAGATTGATAAAACAAATGAGAGAAAGCAATTAGTTCTTCATATCAAGAGAGCTCTTTGATATAATTCTTCTGTCTGAGGCTTCCCCTACCACCATGTAGCTGTATGCATAATTCTGCTTTCCTCTGAGGACTGCTCTTGAAGTGCGTGGACTTGGAAGGGAACATGTCCACGGGGGTAAATCCTGTGGACATGGAGCAAGGGATGGTATTTATGGATGAAAATGTAAAAACAAAGATAAATATATGCAGAAAAGCATAAAGAGAGAAAGAAACGGTCAAATGGAAGTGTAGAGTGGTTATCTGCTCTACAGATAACACACGCAAGTAGACACACAAAAATATTTCATAAAACTTGATCCCTTACATATGCTTTCCTGAAGCTTGCTTTGTTACTTAATGAAGGAAAGAGGTTGTGAAAGTTGATAAACACAAATAAATATTTATTTCAGTCATAAAAAATTCTGTAACAGCTTTCATTTTTTGCAATTGTTAATTTTAAAACAATTTTAACTTAAAATTTAAATTAATTAATCACTTAACTATCACATATTTATGGGGATTTATGTGATAAGGATAGTATTTTTAATCAGTGGGAAAATGATGATAACATATGTTAAAGAGATTACTGATTTTTTTTTAGAATAGGAAGATTTTCCCTTTCACGCTGCATAATCATATATTGTACTTGAGGCGAACATACAAAAATAGGATAATAAACAGGATTTTTAAAATCATGGGATTAGTGAAATTCTTCTAAAGCAAGGCAAATTCTTATACATTACCTTTCATTTTCCAAAACTCTCTTGGATGCCTTCAAACATCCATTCTTCTAAAAAACCTTTGGAGTCCTATGGGTAATCCTCGCTTCTCACTACATGTAAAAGATGCCTGTTAGGATGTAAGGAGTCACAACATCAAGTTTACAGATTAGCTGTAATACAATAGTCAGTTTCTAGGATTGAAACCTCCAGTCTGTAACCTGTCTTTGCCTTTGTAAAGGAATATGGTTTATTAACAATATTTAAAAGGCATGAATATGCAAAGCTATAAACCACTAACTAAGCTAGTCAAGTAAAATATAGTTTCTGTAAGGGAAACTCAAATGAGTTGTCAATTTCTTTCTCACAACCACAGGGCTTTTATTGGTGAAAATCCTGTCTCAGAGAAGAACTATACTTTCTTTATCTAGGGATGTAAAACTGGTGAAGTATTGTGCTTTTTTATGCTTCTCTTGAGCAGTTTGATGTACAGGTCTGTTTTCCTTTACTATCACAAAATACCTGAGACTGAGAAGAAAAGAGATTTATCTCACCTATATTTCTGTGGCTGAATGTACAAACAGCATGGCCTAGGTTCTGAGTAGCGGCCTTACGGGCTCATCACATCACTGTGGATGGCATCGTGGTAGGTGCATTGGACAAAGTGTTGAATGGTGGGACAGGAAGAGAGAATTGGGCTCTTTTGGGGGTGTGCGAAGTAGTACCAGGAATAAACTCAGATCATTCACTGGGCCATAAACCACAGCCCTTTATTCTTTCATTTAGTGATATGATTTTGGGATTTTATGTGTGTGTGTGTGTGTGTATATATATGTGTGTGTGTGTGTGTGTGTGTGTGTGTGTGTGTATGTGTATATATATACACATACACACACACACATACATACATGCACAGTGGTGCCTCTGTTCATACACTTGATTTATTCTGATTCTGGTCACAAACCAGGATGAATATGTATATATTCATTTATAATTTTGAGACAGGGCTCACTAAGTCTGAGCCACTCAATTACTTTGGCTGACCTCAAACTAGGAATTTCTTCCCCCAGCCTACCTGGGTGTGGGGATTACATATATAGACCATCACGCCTAGATAGTTTTTCTCTTTTAAATAGCCCTGTTGCAAGAACTCACTAAGGTGCCAGAAGAACTAAACTCTGTTCCTTCTGAAGGCAGTGCCCTCAAAAACCCAATTTTTCTACTTAGGTCTCAGCTCTAATTCCCACATCACCAACTAAAGTCACCATACGGGGCACCAAGCTTCCAGCATTT
The DNA here is from genome assembly GCA_004027595.1 of Dinomys branickii. Classification (NCBI taxonomy): domain Eukaryota; kingdom Metazoa; phylum Chordata; class Mammalia; order Rodentia; family Dinomyidae; genus Dinomys; species Dinomys branickii. The sequence goes on from PVLD010000229.1 coordinate 43,071, forward strand.
GGCCCTTCAGGAGGCAGTCAAAGTACTGTCCTCCTAAAGCATAGCCTATAACTCAGTGTCACGTGTAGGAGATGGTTCAATCTGCATCAAGTCTTATTTGAATATTCACATGAAAAACACCTTTTGAAATCTGGGTGTTAATTGCTTTACATGTATTTATGTGTCATATATCTCATGTTTGTATAATATAGAGTTTACAAAAAAATAAACTTTTACAAAGACATTCAGTTTATTAGTTTGCATATATTTTCAGTAGGAAGAGTTCACATTATTGCCTTTTTTTTGTTTTGTAGCTGGAACAGGACAGAATGAACACAGCACTGTGATTCTTTTGCAGTCTGCCTTTCTGTGCAGAATGGAAAGCTATCATTATTAATGGGTTTTAAACTGTGGTTTCAGGTGGCAATTTTCTAACTAATTTGGTTTCAGAAAAAAATAATTTTCTAATCATTGTTATGAGAGCTTTATGTTTGCCATAATTGTATTTTTTTCCATAATCAGGAAGAAAGATTAATTCAAAGCTTGCTTTAACTGCTTTTTATTAAACCATAACAGAGTTTCATTGGGTTAAATTTGGTAATTTTCTAATCTAAGTGTGTTTTAGGCTGGTGCCAAGACTAATTCAATTGCTTCTCTTCTGGAGTCATAGGTTTCATAAAAAGTGAATTTTATGTTAGTTTAGGGTTTTTCTGTCTAGAGAAGATTATAGCATTTGTCAAAGGGTGCCAAGATTTATTATAAGAAAAAAACAGAAAATAATTTGTAAATTTTCCTGTTGGAATGACTATATGTAGAATACTTAAATAACGGCACTTAGGAGACAACGCTGCACATTTTTATGCTAATTAGCCAATTTGCTGTTGCTTTTCCTAATTGTGAAAGGTAATTTTAGTGGTGAGTTCTGTGCTATGATTTATAGCCCATTAAGAACTTAACTTTTATTGGGGCTTTCCGCGGAAGTGGGACATTTTTTCTGCACAAATGCTCTCACACCATGGAAGTCACAAAACTGCTCATGCTTTCCATCTGGTGGAGAACAGCTTTCATGGACTTGATATGGGAAGGAGTGGGGCCGCACCTTTTCCAACGTGTCTCCCTGTTTGCAGGGAAGCTCACATGGATTGCCGTTGTCATTCTGCTCACATCATGAAGAGAGTCCGGAGTTTTAATAACTGTCCTATTCAGTGAATTATAGCCGTTGGATGCAGCCATTGCACAGTATTGTGATTAGGTCGCCAGAGCTGCTCCATCCCTTTGGTGTTCTAATAAGGCTACGCTATCCAGGCCCATAGGCGTCTTGGAGGCTACACTAAGGGGTACCCGAAAGGATGAGATGTTGTGTATTATTTATGGCCTCGATTTGCTGAACTAGCTTGTTTTTGTGTTTTCTCTGAGTGAAGGGAAAGATCAGGCAACTCTAAACGATTTCTATCTATGTCCTGCAGGTAAGGTGCTCAGCGCACCACCTGCTGTAATTTAAAAGAGATTTTACTCTCTCTGATGAAAGGGATTGTGCCAGACTGGCGCTAGCCAGCTGCAGCAAGAAATGAGGATTTAAAAATGTCATTGCTGTCCCTAAAATACTTCCAGGGAGTAACTTTGGCAGAGGTGAGGTCCCCAATTTCATTAATCCTTTCAACTTCAACAAATTTGCTATTTTTATTACTCTAACAGAATTAGTAAAGATTTGTCTTAAACTCTGTTGCAAGTGGGCTTTATATCAGGCTCTAGTCTGACAGTAAGGTGATTGTTCTTTTTGTAAGTGCTCCACTGGAGAAGATAGGGGAATGTATGTTTCCCTACCTTTGTCTCTCCATCAATCCACACATTCATCAGTCAATTCTCTTAATCCATCTATTTGTCCTATTCATCTACCCAACCAATGTTAATTGAATGACTACTAGATGGCATTTGCCTATTTGTGCAATACCCGGTGTCTGTTAGGTGACAGGAAATATGCTCAGTGTTGGTGATAGAGAATGAATAAAGTCCAATTTCACATCTGAAATTAGTGGTGGAAACACATGCTAACAAGTCATCAGAGGACAATGTGGTAAGTAGTCTTCACCGGGGTATGGATATTTCACCACAGATGAGGGGAACTTACTTTAGCCAAGAAGACGTGATATGATCAGGGAAAACTTCCCACAGCAGTCCATCCTTGAGTCAAGATGAAGGAGCAGGTAAGTCCTGGTGAGTGGAGCCTGGAAAGAGGCTCTCGGCTGAAGGCAAAGCCGTGATGCTGCTTCCGGAGCACCGCGTTTGACCACATCTGCTAACACTGGGCCAGGTGCAGGGCTAAGCAGAAGAGTCGTAAGAGATAGAATTCTGGGTGAAAGCCAAGGATTTGTAAGCAATCTTTCCATTAAAAAGAATGTTTCAAAGATTGAGCAAACAGACTCTCCATACTTTGACTGTTGTAATACTCTGCAGTTGGACGCGACAACCGGCAACATTGTTTACTTCATGAGTTAAGCTTATTATTTCCTTTATGTCCCCTGTGTATTTTTTAACCCAAAGTCAAATGTTTCTCTGGAGTCTTCTGGAGCAGAGAGTCCCAAGAAAGAAGAATCTGAGCCCAATAACAGCATTAGTGGTCAAATCATTAATTTGTGTACACTGCTTAGAGTTAGTGGTTTCATGCTGATGTCTGAAGTAGCGAAATGCATTTTTGTTAGGCTCCTTTTTCTCACTGGAATACATCCTATGAAATCGCACCAAATATTGTCTTATTTTGGGGGTGCATGCTAGACTAGAATGGCTTGCAGATCAGACTTCATAAAGACAAAGCTAATGCCACTGCATTCTTTGTAAATTAATAATTTTAGCAAGTATGTGCCATTTAGTATAAAATGGAGTGTGCTTCTGCAGAATTTAATAGAGAAAGATTTCCTCCTTTCCTATGTTGCATAGCCATTTCAGCTGTAGGGAGAGCATCACCATAACTGCAGATGCACTGCTTTTATTAAAGAATGTCTACCAAGGCTTAAGCAGTGTCATAAATTTTGTAGCTGCTTGCCTAAGGAAATCACAGCATGATCTTAGATATTACAAGGAGAAGACTTCTTGGACCAGATTTGACCTTTTACATTATACTTGTCTCTGTGTGCAATTTCAAATAGATGTGTGATAGACCTTTCCAGTCTGCTTTCTAAATCTCTTCGCTTCTTTCATATTTTCCGTTACTTTGTTTCTATGTACTGTGTTTGGATCATTCTTCCTGTGCATTAATTTTTTTTCATTTTTGTCTTCTTTGATTTCCCTTTTTTGAATTTTTATTTGATTATTATATATTTTTCTTCTGAAATAGTATCTTCAGTGTTTATTCAGTCTATTTGATCATCGTACAACTTCTTTTCCCTCATATATACTTTTAACTCGTTTTGTTTTTCATTTAAACATAATAAATGTATTTGTTTTGTATTTTGTCTGATATCCTAGTATCTGAAAACTCAGGTTCTTTCTGTTATTTCTGGCTTGTGTAATTCATTCCTTTGTGTGTTTGTATTTTAAAGTTTGGCTGTGTGAGTTTGCTCCTTTGACCTCTATCTCTTGCTGGTCAGAAGATATGTACAGTGGAGGACTCAGGGAGACTGAGTGGTTTCATAGTTTTACTTCTTAAAATACATTATGTGCAGCTAACCATTTATTTTATTACTACATGTGGTATGTTACTTTTAGAATTTTTAGAAAATTAAAGAAGCTACACTTGTCTGTCCTTCTGATTATCTGCAGAATCCTCAGCAGCTAGAAATGTGCATTTAGATCCAATAGTTGTTTTGTTATTCAGAGAAGCATACAAACGCTCCCTCCGCAAATCTTTATTCACAGCACCAACACTTACGGAGCAGTTCTTGAAACAGGATGCTGTGTTGCTTCATTTGATAAATAAATTGAGTGATTATCTGTCAATATTTTATAATCAGAGCTCACTCAGGCAGCAATGGAAATTGAGCAGAGACTTATTGAGGGCAGGTCTCCGAGGAGAGCAAACTAATATCAGTCTGCACACAGGGCTCAATACGGAAAGGAAATATATTTTCTGAGGTGATGGGGCAGGACCATGTCTGAGATGATGGAGGGCTTCAGAAATACGGTACTTTGAGCATATTTCATGGAAATAAATTCCTGAAGTCTTTGTTATTTCTGCTGTAAGAGAAACATATCTTCCTTGCAAAACATATTTTAGGGTATAATCTTAGAGCTTTCTCTAAAAAGCCTTTACATTATTGCCTTGAGTTAGGTGAACAAGAGCAACTATACATCATGAGTTGTGTAGAGTATAAGGTCTGCCTCAAGGGACCTGGAATCTAGTGAGGGAAAAAGTTAAATTAGAAAGTAGTAATTAAGGCAGAAGAAGGTACTATATATTAATGTGTGAAGTACAGACACATATTCTCACAGTTCTTTGGAAAATGCATTTAATTCTCTTTCTAGTAGGAATCAATTTTTAAGATTTTATAATTAAAACCCATTATTATGAAAATGGTGAAATGAAGAAATTAAATTATTTTCTTCTGTTTACAAATAAAGTCATGACCCTCATTTTCATAATCCTGGCATCGTGGCTACCATTTGTCACATTTAGTAGGACAAAACCTATGTTAATAAATGAAAGTGCGAGAAGAAACAAACATTGACTTGATACAAGATAATATAGAAGGTGAACATGTGATGCATGAAATAAAATACAATTCTAATTCTTAGTTTTTCCCCCAAGACACTGGTAGACAATAAAGTTCATTTTAGAGCATCTACAATGTTCTTCTCAAAGCCATACTTATTGCCATCATATTACAATTCCAGATTTAACTACTTAACTCCGGACACCAAAGTGTGAAATGAACAGTTTTCAGAGAGATTACAAATGAGCAGAGATTACAAAAAAATATGATTGATAGACAGCACGGTCTATTGGCTGCTGCTGTTGGGCCCATCTGTTGCGACAGCGGGGTGCCCACTGGTGAGATCAGCCTGTGCTCAGAGTCCACACATGGATAAGCAGCCAAGTGGTCAACTTTGTGCCCAGTGAGTAAGAAGTGTTTACTTAGTTTTAGCTGTGTCTTCAGAAAAATCAAACAATTTATAACAGGTGAGCCCACAGTCATATTTACATGTAGTATTTTCATTTTCTATATAATGTGTTCTACAATCAGTATGATGAATTGTAGAAAATGCAAAAGTATGTAAGAATCATTCTATTGAATAACTTAGAATTGAAGGAGCAAGAAAAATATATAAGAAATCATAATAACAGGAGAGTTGTTATTTACAGGTGTATGTCAATGCAATGCAAATGCAGACTTGTGATGACCACTGCCTCAGAAAGTTAGGGGGTCTTCACAGAGGTAGCAGGCCCTGAGATGATCTTCAAAGGTGAATAAGCAGTTTGTAAGATCTGAGGGCTGTAAAAAGTACTTCAGTTAAAAATAGACCTGCAGAAATAAGATAGAGAGGATGGGCCATGCAGTACCTGTGGGGGTTTTTATATGGCTGTAACACCCAAGGTTCAGATGCTGGACAGCAGGGAAATCGTGGTGGACAGTAATCTCGAAACAAAGCTAGAGACATATTAGGAGGAATATCATTTATTTAAGAAGGTTGGATACCATTGTCAAGAAAGTAAAGTTAAAAAAATGGTTGCCAGCTGTTTTTACAGAGAGAAAAAAACCTAGTGTCATTAGAGAAAACAGATTCAGAAAGAATGTGAAGCTGGTTTGCTGAGCAGTCCCCTCCCACAGGAGTCACTAACTTCCACCCCAGGTGAGCAAAAGATACAGACACTACATGCCTGTTGTATTGCGCAGCACCAAGGCATCTCTGATTGTAGCTCTTCCCGAGGGATTTCCACTCTAACCCCTTTCTATGTGGACATTCTGGTGCTACCTACACCAAATCAAAACCAGAAACTCACTTCTGAGTTCTGGAGAAGTCATCTAAAGTAGAGATGGGCATGAGTATCACCTAGTGGCCGCTTATGTTAAAGAGTTGTGAGTAAGTGAAGGGGAGGTGATGACTTGCTTGAGATGCACGTGGAGGAGATAAGTTTGTTTCAGAACTTGCTATTTGTGTTGGTGAGTATAGCAAACTTTAGAAGGAAGTTTGTAGAAAGTACCATTTTCATAAATCCAGGTCTTACATTATTTTGTAAGTCCCGTTGGTGCTTTTGTTTTCTTTTTGGTATGAGAATTCAAACTCAGGACCTTTCACTTTCCAGCCAGATGTTTTTGTGCCACTGAGATATATTCCCAGCCCCCCGTGGGTGCTTTTCAAAATATAGGTTGATTTTGTTCTCAACAAGCCTTATTATTAGTGGATATGATGATATGCCTACAAACAACACATGGTAAAAAATATCGTTATGAAACAATGTAAAACTATTAACCCACTCAGTTATATACCACTGCAATGAATATCCTGAATTTAGTCCATAGTTCCATGCATTGCTAGTAAAATTCAGATTTCTCCTCTGGCTCTATATCCCTTGCCAACAGAGATTACCATATGTGACCAATACATCAAGAAGAAAGTTTTATTTCAGAAAGACAATGATTTAATGCCCTTTTATTATTTAAACATATTTCATTGTACTCAATACATATTAATAATCACTATAGATTTAAAGTATAATCAATTTTATTAAATGAATTAAATAATAGCAGTACATCATTTTATGGGACTAGGACTTATAGGAAAGATATACACACAATTCCATACTTTGACTCATTTAAGTGCATATTTAATCTACATCCACTTAGCATGATCATCTTGAATAAATTGATAAGATCTAGTTAGAGAAACTTCTTGTAACTATGTACAGAGAACCAAAATGGCATCAAAAGCTTTCCGCTCACGTTTCTCATAGCTGGATCTTTGTCATCCTAGATGTTTCAAGTGCAAATCACCTCCACAGAGATGTCTTCTCTGACTCCTGGGCAAATAGAGCCATTTCTCCCCTCTCCCACATTACCCTTCCTCCACAGATTTCTTTCTAGCACGTGTCATTATTTTACATCATCTTGTCTATTTAAAAAAAAAACTTTGTCCTTGGATATCAACTTTAAGGGCACTTGGTTGCCAGGGTTCTCAGTGTGTAGGTTTCCAGTAATCCTGGAAATGTGAGCAATATGCAAATATATGCGAAAGGGATGAAGAAACAAACAAATACTTAAGACATATAAGTGAAGGAAGGAGACACCTGAAGATGGAATTCTTTTTCAGGATGGCAACTTAAATCGGGAAAAAATATTTTATCTGTCATGAGTTATCTTTTCAGTGCCTACAGAAATGAGAAAGAAGCCCAGCAGTAGTTACACAGAGGGAAAGAAAATGTAGATTTTCTTTGTGAGCATTAAATTTAAACTTTGTGACAGTGAGCTGCAGGAAATGCTGTATCAGAAAAGAGATATTAGACCTATTATGTAAGTGAAATTACTCTATCACGTGGAGTGTCCTGACAGATGGTGGTATAAATCATCCTTATAGCATGCTTAACTGGAAAATTTAATATAAACCTTTGTTGGAAATCAGTAAAATTCCAGACACAAAGCCAAAATCTCCAGGGAACGATTAACAGTTGCAGTGAAATCACAGAAACTGTAGCATACGAAACCAGCAACACTCACTCTGAAAGCCTGCATGAGGAGGGAATTAGGACCCACGATATATTCCATCAAAAGGTTTTATGTCAGATTGTCTGGGAGTAGGAAGGGTCAATCAGACAGTTTGGTTTCTGGCCAGCCTACAATCACGTACTTCTTAGAAATTTTACACACTGACAGTGAGACTGGACAGCTGGCTTCTCACACCCACATGTAGCAACCACTAACCATTTTTCCCCTCCTTATTTTCTATCTTCATAGCTTTTTCTAGTCTTTAAACATTACACCCATGTCAAATATCTCCATTTTGTTGTTATGTTGATGTTTATGTGTTTTTATTTCACATCCCTTGAATCTGGAATACGGTTCAAATGCTTATTTCCTCAACCATGGCTCTTCCCTCTGCTTCTTCCTCCATCTACCACACAGATTATTATTATTATTATTATTTGAAAATTAACCTTTTATGTCCCTTTTCTTTGGCATTAACACTATCTTCAACTTCAATTTTCTTTCAATAGCAGCTATTGAAATCTTGGATGTATCTGTACTTATGGGGATTCTCTCATATTTTCAAGGCATTAACCCTCCTTTTTGAATATTTGTCTTGATAGCTTTTTCTTTTCACAGTCAAATACAGGGATCCTAAATAATCAATTGAAAAGCAAGTGGAACCTGATCTTGGATGTTCCACAGAGGAGGTTGTGAGCACTTAGTTGTCAATTGAAGTTACTGAATCATATGATTTTCACAACTATTTCACCCATCTAAACCTTGACACAAATGAGAACACTGTGTAGAAAAAAAAACGATATTTTGACCAAGTGTGAGAACAGTGGCAGTTCTTTCAATTATTTGTTTTGCAAATGTATATTACACATAAAACACATGAATTTTAATGAAATTTCATGTAACATTTTAGAAGTTTGGTTCTACTAATTTTATAGGTGAAGAAAACGAACCCAGAGAGATTAAATCTTTTAATAAAGCCCAGACATTCTCTGTGAATCCTAAGTTCACCTCACATTGCATTTTGGGACTTGGCACATCCTATACTAATGGCTGATGCCCTGCAGGCATGGGAACATAACCACCGCAACATGAAACCTTGCTCATGTGCCTTCCTAACCCATAGTCCTTTCCCTCCGATTTTGTGTTGCGTTTCTCCTCACATAGCTCCCTGTGTGTGTGTCAGGGGTCTGTGTGAGCGGCATTATGTCCTGCCTGTGGATTCTCCCACAGTCTTGCACATCCTCATGCTGAGACCATGATGTAAGAGGTGGAAACAGGAAGATGATGGTTCAGCCTCCCTTTCCTGCAAGGGGAGGTGCAGGCTGCATTGTTATAAGGGTATAGTTGGGTCAAGGGAATTTCTTCCTACAGGTCTGCTTGGGAAAGGATCTTTGTGCTCGGATGTTTGTTTAAGTATATTTTCTCTTTTCTTTTTTCCTTCCACAAAGGTTTATTGAGGTAAGCATTGTGATAAGCATTTGGGGGAAAAACGGAACAAAAACACATATTATCTGTCCTCAAGGAGCTCCCAGTTTGGGAGAGGTGAATGAACAGAAAATAAGAATCACACAGAGCACTATAAGTGCCTAATTATAATAGTGGGGAAGTACTCTGCACATTCTGCTGTGGGGACAGGTAAAAGGGGCATCCAGTTCACAAAATGAAGTCAAGAAAAAGTGTCTCTGGAGCCACATGTCTGCACCAAGGCTCTGTGGATTCTCTAGGATTAGCTGGTAAAGAAAAGCAAAGAAAAACCTTAGATATAAAATCAGAGCACCAGAAACTATGTGCGTCATGGCAAGATTTTGGATTTCATAGGATGTGCACAAGGGGTATTTCACACCTAAATTCATGGCTTACTCCGGAGAGGCCAAGACCTTACTTTCCCATTCATCTGACTATCTTAGGCTATTTTTCAATATGAATTTCAAACTCCCCCAAACTTCAACACAGTAGAAGATAATTGCTTAATGATACCAAGTTCAACTCAGGACTAATAATGTCCATACACAGCAGGAAAGGGATGGTGGAGATTTTCCACATATTTTTAAAGAAGATATTGACCTCACTTTCTTGTATAGATCGGAACTAGTCACATACACCCACTTGACTACAAAGGATTCTGGTAAATGTAGCCTTTTGGGTGCTCATAAAAAGAGGAAATAGTGGTGAACTTAGATTAATTTGTCTGCTATAAGCAGAACAGTAGAGCTATAAATTAGGTGGTGTCTTGAAACAAGTTCGTTTAAAAAGCAGCTTACATCTTACATCTCAAAAGGTCATTCAAATGAAATATTTCTTAATTTTCCTTTTATCTTAAATATATGAAATGCAATTGCATATGGGAAAAAATTAACCACAAATAATGAAATGTTTCCTTTTTTCATAATTGGTGAAGCATGGTGAGAACATCTTGGCAGAAAGCACTTTATTTGGTTCAGTTAATAGACATGGACCCTAACTTGGGGTTTTTCTAGAAAATCGCCAGCAGTAGCACTTGATTTGAAATCACTGAGGTGATTGAATATTTTGTTCTTGATTAGCATAAACAGTAGAATATCTGTATATTAAAATGTGAAAATTAGAGAGGCAAATATTCTGCTTCTAGGCAACCTTTTCTGTTTTCTTGATGAATCAGATGTTTCTGAGGTGCAAATTAGGAGTTCTGTAATATTGGGAAAGAGAAGTGATGAAAACCTCACCCTTATCTGCAAAATGCTTATAACCTCTAGGAGGACACTGAGATACTGATTGATAAATACAGTGTTGCTCAAGAAAATGAAATAATAGCACTGTAAAGGAAGGAGTAAGTTAGCACTGTGGGGATTTGAGACAGGTTTGGAGGAAAAGATGATACTGGTATTATGGAAGTTAAATTTGGAAAGGAAACCTTTAAATAGATACAAGAGTTTAAAAATATTCTGGAGTGGATGCACAGTATGAAGTGCACGGCTTTCCGGATCTTAAATGCTTGCTGTGAAAGGCACATACTGTGGTGGGGCTAGAACAACTGGTTCTAGAGGGAGAAGGAAACTGGAGGTCTTCATTTTAGAGCTGAAGAGGTCAAGGCCAGAGCTCCCTCTGCGGTGCCTGTTTGTTGACCCTGAGGCTCGTCAGGAGGGTGCGGCTGGGTTTTGCAAGGCCAGTTATTGCTTTCCTGCTTGAATGATGGCTAGAAAGTTAACAAAGCTAGCAAGCAAAGGTGAAGTATGCAGTGGGATGAGAAGTCACCGTTTTTTTTTATCAGGTTTCCTGCTAGGAAGAGCCCACTTTTTGAGGCACAGAGTCACATCCTGCTAGCCCACTTGGCACACTTGCCATCTGGCCTACCTCTGTGGGGTGAATTGGAACTGTCAGCTGGCGTGGGCATGCCCAGCTGAATGGAGTCAGTGTGGAAGACCCGATTTAAGGAGGATCCTTGTTGGAATGGCATAAAAAGCAGAAGGGGAGGGAAGGATTTCAGCTGATCTTTGTTGGAAAAGCTTTATTACAACCCTTTTTCTTCACAGGTATTTCAGCAGTTTTTCTTCAAAAGAGCTCTGGCTGGTTTTATTCTTCCAGAGGAACTTCAATCCTCACCGTCATCTTGGTCGTTGTCTATGTGTAGCAGTGCAGGAAGTGTGGCATGTTCAAAGTTGTGACAAAGGTCCTCTAACATAGATCCTTCTGGCGTAGACACTTCAGCTTCCAGCACTGGCCTTTAGGCCTTTATGGTGCAGGTCCTTCGAACCCCCCAGCATGGACCCTTTGATCTCCTGATATGGACTTGTGCACATCTTGCTGTGGGTTCCAAGCCCTTGACTGGATCCTTTGGGTCTCCAGGATGCACACAGACATTTTTTACTCTTCTACACCTGACTCCAGTAAGCATTGACTAATATAACTTCCCCCTGCAGAGGGTATAGTTGATATAATATCTACCTTAGAGACTACTAAGCTTAGGAAGGTATTCATTCATTAAAAGCACTGAGTATAGCACCTGGCACATAGTAAATGTGAAAGGCATGTAAGGTACTATTTGTTAGTGTTGGTATATCTAGAGGTTGGAAGAGAAGAGGCACAGAAAGCATTGCCACAAAGGGAAGCTGTAGACTTTAAATTAGATATGAATAAGAATATACAAGCTGAGAAGCACACAGAACATGAGAGACACGAGAACTCCATTAATAAAGTAGAGAAAATTGCTGAGAATGGCCAAGAAACTTCAGCACCCTTTAATCAATGTTAATTTAATGATCTCCCGCTCTTACTTTCCACGTGGAAACTGGAAACCAAGCCAAAGGACTCTGGGGTAAACATAGCACAAGGACTTTGCAGGAATCTTACAGAAGGCAAGTGTCAGAGACTTTATTCGGGGTGGTGTGGGGGAGAAGGGGTCAGCAACAGAATCTCAGCCAGGCCTCCAGGAAGAATGTTCACCAGCTTAATAATAGTTGAGGAGTTTATTCACAGTGTTTTTATGTTGGGCTTTCTGCTGTCATTTTGTAATTTAATAAAACATAACTAAGCCTATTAGGGTCTGTTTCTGTTTAACTTTTATGGGTTGGCATTGCCTTGCAACGCTGCTGCCTGCTAGCTTCACAATGGATTATGGGCTCATAAGAAGCAGGGGAAAGTGCTTCTTTGAGAAGTTCTCTGGGAGCTGAGACAAAGGCCATATGTTAAGATTTCTTATTGGAGAGAGGGGAAGTAGCAGGAAGGACATAGCTGGGAAGACAGAGGATACTGGAGAAATTACAAATCCTTCTGAATGTAATATCCACACCTCCGAAATACAGTGAATGCCCATTTGACAAACTCACTGGGATAATGAAATGCTTTTATATTCCTAGTACAGTGCCAGAATCATATTTAGATTCATAAAAGCTTGTATGTGTTCTTTCAATAAATATTTCCTGAGTAGTTGTCATGTGCCAAGTCCTATTTTCAATACTGAAGGGAAAGCAAATGGGAATTTTTTTCTTCAGAAAACAAGCTCAGTTGTGCTTGAAAGGCTGGGAAAATGAACATGAATATGAGTAGTTATAAGCTGTAATGATCACATGAAGAAAACCAGCAGAGCCACTGTGCTGGGGATAGCAGGTGGCATGTTTTAGGGAGGTTTGTTGGTTCTGTCCTCTGCTGTCAAAAGGGCACTATGTCTGAATTACATAGATTTAAGAGAGTATTTTTCTAAGTGTAGTACATGAAAGTATTATATATTTTCTTTTTGCTTTTTCTTTCATTTCTGACATAACTGCTGTTTGGCATCAAATGTTACTGATTGTGTTAAAAATTCTAATTCTAATAACTCAGTTACTATGACATACTTCCATTGCTACTTTTGAATATGTATGTTTGACTCAGTTTGCCTCTGTCTTTGTCTAAAACTGAGTGGTTAATTCAGCTTGGAAAAGTAAAATATTAAAAAGCTGGCATAAAAAGGGATTTGGTCATAGATTGCTGTGATTCATAGCAACATTTTGTGTCAAAGAAAATGTCAGCTTTGTAAGTTACAACCTGCTATATACTGAACCCTGGTAAATGTCTGAATCTATAGACTAATTTGTTCCTTAGTGAGAGAATAAACCCTTGGTGACAAGTCATCTAAACAACCATTTTGCTGCTCAAACTGTTCTCTCTGTTGTCTGTATGGCAGAGCTGCTGGATCTTCACAACTATTTTTAGCCAGATGATAATTTATATAGAGCTCATTAAGTGGAACACATAGTTCTATCTGTTAAAGGTTTTTGGGAAGAAAAAAATAAGCCTGCCTGAGTGACTTCTGTAGTTAACTCCTCTCTGATCTAACAGCATGTTGTAATTCAAAGTTGTAAAGAAGGAAGGTAGTATAAATTTCCCTTTCTGATATTAACCAGAGGGGGGCAGCTTTATAAAACTGATCAGTTGGTTAATTTTTAAAAACTGCACACATGTTTTGAGGTAAGAGTCACATGCTTACATCTGGTGATCTGAACATCTACTTTGAAGATAACAATATGCAATATAAAAAGCATTGTTGATTTCCAATCACCTTGTTTGAAATTCTGTACCAACTTTAATTGTTTTTTCTTACTTTTTATTCTCTTTAAAATTAAATGTTCATGTTGACATTTTAAAAAAAGAGTCACCTAAGCCAAGACTCATACAAAGTTGGAGTTGGAAGACACTGCATGGGCGTGAACACAACAGGGGATCAGAATCTTATGGGAAGCTCAGAGATCTTCCCTTCTAGAAGGTATTGTAGTTTGTACCTGGAAAGTCAGAGGGGGAGTTCAGATCTTCTCTGAAATTCAATCATTTATTTGAAATAATTCCTGCATTCTAAGTAAACTACAGGGCTGGCTGGGAAATCTATGTGCTTGCCAAACTTTCAAGGAGACAAATAGCTAAATTTGGAAATCAAAATTCAGTTGAGAGTTGTTAAGTCCAAAGGTGTAATGGGAAATGAAGAGATGAATAGAACAGGGGAAGTCACATTCTTCTCGTTGAACTCATAGTTACTTTCCCATGTATGTAGCATATACCTAACTTGTGACTGAGAACATAAAGTTGAAAAACTATGGTTCCTGATGTCAAGTATGTACTATTTTCCTTAGCAGTAGAGAGCTGTAATAATGCAAACTGTGGTGCATGTATGCGTATTATTTTGTCAAGTATCATGCGATGCATGTTATTTATTTCTTTTTGAAAACCTATGAGCTGCATGTGTTAATAATTCCAAATTTCTCTACCTTTTTTGTATTTATTTTGAGCAGATGTAAAATATGTACAATAACTAATTCCTCCTATGGAAAAAATAAGTTAAATATAAAAACCAAGAGTTAACATTTATTAAGTGCTTATACCATTCAAGGCACCTGTAGTAAGTACCTTATATATCACCACATATAAGCTTCACAACACTCTTATAGAACAGAAAGTATCATTTCTCTCATTTTATAGTAGCTGAATGTGATAGTTAATTGATTGTGTTAACAAGTAAGAAACACCCAGTTAAATTGAATTCACGTAGTTCTGGGTATGGCTGAAGAGATTTACAAAAGAAAGAAGACATCCTGGGTATGAGTGAAACCAACCAATAGGCTTGTCACCTGAGTGGAATAAAAGAGAAATGAGGAAGGAAAGTGACTTCTGCTTCCTTCAAAAAAGATTTGCTGTGGACATCATTTCCTGGCTTCCCCACACAGCCCTTTCAGCTTCCTAATCGGGACTTGCACAGGAATCTACAGTGAGCCCCAGAGCTTCCACAGGACACTACAGATCTCCAGAGCACAGACAGACCTTTTACACTCTTCCACACCTGACTCTGCAGAAGCCACTGTAGGCTTAGAAATACTTATATGTTTGTATATCTTGCATTAACTCTATTTATGTAGTAAGCACTGATGGATGCAGTGAATGAGAACCAAAAGGCAGAGGAATCATGCCGAAAGCCATGCAGCTTGTAAGTGCTTGTGCCAAAAATTGAACTTTATAGTTGGTATATCTCCTTACTACATGTCAGTGTCTTTGGAATGAAGGAAACACAAAAAATACACTTTCATACACTGCTGCTAGTGATGGGGAAGACAGTGGTATCCTGATGTTTAACAAGAAGGAAATCACTAGGGATAAACAGTATAAATTATTTGTTTCCACTTCCACAAATACATCCCACCGCTCCCTCCAACAACAAAGATGGTGAGAATGAGGAAACAGTGCACTCTGCAGACCCTAGGGGAAAATAAATCACTATGAGATCTGACAACAATCAATTTTTCACTGGATACTAATCAAGGGGATAGAAAGAAGGTCATGGCATGTGATTTAGTTAATTAAATCTGTGAGGGAGGAGGCTTAGTTTATGGAGCTGTATGCATTTCATAACGATAAAAACCAGCCATGTCAATAGCATAAAATGTGCATCATTCTAATAATGATGAATGAAAGATGCTCTATCTACCTCTACTGAAAGTGATAGAAACTGCTGCATGTCAGAAAAACCAAGAGATTTCTATTTGTCAGCCTGGGCCTCGGTCCTGCTGTTTCCATTCAGTCATGCTCAGATATTTGGCAATGCATTTCTCAAGGAATTCTCTTGAGGCTGCTCTGGCAACCTAAAACACCAGACAGCTCTTCTTCTGACAAATGCTTGAGTGCAGCTAGGCAGTGATATTTATTAAGAAAATAGACAACTTGCTTCCTTATTCCTTGAAGTCTCTTGGTCACCAGGGATTCACTTTTGGGTATTCACTGTTGGCTTTCTCTAGTTGTACTCTTTTTTCTTACATCTTGCCTTGTGTTAATGAAGTTTGGCTCTACCAGTCAGCTTATAACTGTGTTTTGCTGCAATAACAAATGACCTTCCGAAGGCTAACTCCAACAGAAGTTTTTTTTTTTTTTTTTTTCCGGTACCGGGGATCGAACTCAGGACCTTGTGCTTGCCAGGCAAGAGCTTATGCCACTGAGCTATACCCCCAGCCCCAGTTTTTGTTTTTTTTAAATCACATGTGCAACCAAGAGGGATGCAGATGACTTATCATCCTTTTGGAGCTCTGACTGAAAGATCCATCTTGACATATATTTACACAACCCAGGGAAGGAAAATAGAATGTTGTGAGTATATGATGGCTCATAAGACTTCTGTCTAGATAAACAAATGTTACTTCCAATTACCTTTTACATGCCCAAAGAAGTTACATGACTGACAAATTTTAAGGAGAATGGGAAAAATGTGAAATAGGATATGTATCAATAGTTCTAATGGCAAAGACAAGCACAGAAGTCTTAGACAAACTGGTAGATGCTGAAGAATTAGGCATAGCTTCAATCTAACACCTTGGATTTCTAGTCATTTGACTTACTGAATGCCCCTTCTTTTTTAAAGTTTTCCCGTAACTAACCTGAGGGTTAGTTTTGGCCATCTAGATTATTCTTCCCTGCATAACAAGGAGAAGGCAGGCTAAGAGCAAAAACTATGGATCACGAACTTCCAGAAAACCATATGTGATATTTTTTTTAAGTGACAGATTTATAAGCTTTTCCTTAAAAACAGAGCCGGTGGCAGGTGACTGCGCAAGTTTCTTGCTCAAAGCTACTGGAGCCTCTTGAAAACTATCGAAAACGTTTGCCCAGGCAATACTGGTCTAAACTACCCTTTGACATCATTCATTCTAAGTAGATGGGATTTTCTTATTGTTGTTAATTGTGTAAAATCAATTGCATGCTGAAGTAGTTATGAGCAGGGGTGGAATCAAGCAGTGACTGTAGTTTTATTCTCCAGTGGTCATCTGCGGGGCTGCCTGCGCTATGGAACAGCTAGGCCTCCTGGCCACAGTTCCCTAGCAACTCCTGTACCACCAAACAGTGTCTGCCTAATTCCGAAGGCTGTCCTACTGCTGGTGTAGCAGCTCCTGACCCTGAAGAATGAATAAGAAAAGTCCACATCTTTTCTTATAGGACAAATACCCAGAGGACTCTTTTATGTTATTATCAACCTTTCTCTTAACTTTTAATTTTACATTTTGTAACAGTTTGACTTAGAGTCACATTTATTTCACCAAAAGATATAATGTCATATTGTTACAAAGAACAAAACAGGAAAATGAAATTAAACATTTCTTCCAATTTATCTTTACAATCCAATTTTCTTACTGAGAAGCCCAAGGAAAAGAAGATGCCAACATATCCTAAATGTGATTACCATTTTGTGGACTCTCCAAAATATTCTCTCCTCTCAGGGATGTGGACTTGGAATCACTCGTTTCCCACAGATCCACATCGTGTAACCTCATCTAAGCCGTCTGTTACCTGGCGCAGCTCCACCTGCAAATCATGTCTGTTCTGCTGCTACCATGTCCAACACGACTCTCCTCATCGCGTCGCCAGCCCTCCTAAACAGCTTTCTTTGAGGGAATCTACTCTCGCCTTGTTACCATCTGTTCTCCACTCAAAAGTCATAATAATTTTTTGCAGCAAATCAGTCATTCCTTGCTCATAGCCATTTAATAAATTCATGTAAGAGGTCTTGGGAGGTAGAGATTTTCATGTAGAAACATGTGAAACTTCACATATTGAAGGCTTCCCTTCTCATCTGAGCCCCTGCCACTCCATTGTTCTGCTGTCTCCAGCCCAGTTGAAATGTCCTCTGAGCACAACAAACTTGCTGTTTATTTATTTATTTTTGTACAGTTGTTGTTTTTTCTCACTACAGGATCTCTTTTCCCCAAAGCATTCCCATTGTCTGTTCCTACAGTGTCTGGTTAAACATCACCTCACCAAATAACTTTTTCTTGACTACTGTATTTGTCTGCTACTGCTGTGTAAATTCAAAGCCACTCAAACTTAGTGGTTTAACTCACTAAGCATTTATCATGTGACATGGTTTATGTGAGTCAGGGATCTACCAGCGGCTTAGTGGGATGGAGCTGGGCAGTCAGAGGTTGCAGGGAAGGTGTTGAGCAGGTAGGGTGTCATCTGAAGGCCAGTGTGGGGTTGAAGAGTCCACTTCTAAGATGGCCTAATCACAGGCTTCAGGAACTAATGCTGCTGACCCGGAGCAGCTGCACATCCTCTAGGAGTGATTGGATCCTTACAACCTGCCTCTTGCTCTTCCTACAGTGAGTGGTTGAAGACAGAGCAGAGAGGAAGTGCCAGTGCTACCGATACCTTAGTCTAGGAAGTCAGCTCACTCTCTCTTGCCCTTTTTTTGTTAGACCACTAAACCCAACCTCCATTCAAAAGGAAATAGATCAGGCTCAACTTCTTGAAAGAAGCATTTTCATTTGTTTTGGTTTTGGGACAGGGTTTCATTATGCAGTTCAGGCTGGCCTTGAACTTGCTATGTAGCACAGACTGACCTTGAACTCATAGTGATCCTCCTGCCTTATCCTCCCAAGTGCTAGGATCACAGGAGTGTGCTGCCACACCCAGATCAAAGCATTTTTGTTAAATCACCATCACTAAAGCTATATTCCCTGTATCTCCCACAACTGCCTCTCCTCTAGCTCTGCTTCATTTATCTTTATGCACTTTATCACTTCTGGTATTTCTTTAAAAAGACAATAACGTGAGATTAAGACTATGAACTCTGAGACTAGCTGTTTGATTTAAAATTTCAAGTCTACGAACAACAAAGAAAAAAAACCATGGGCCATTTACATAAATTCTTTTTCCCTACATTTTCACATTTGTAAAATTGGTCATTCAGAGCACTTACTTTAAAGGTTTGGAAGGAAGAATAAAATACAAAATTGATAGAAAGAGCACATAACTGTTATGACAATCTTTAGCACAGTGTAAATGTGAGGAAGTGCTACATAATGTTATTACCACTCCTACTATTTATATAGTAAACAAAAGAATGTGTGTGCATTTCTTTCTCATTATTAATATGATTTACATCAATGCATGAGATTTGCTTATGGACTGCTGTGTTCTTGTTGCATAAAATAAGTTTTCAAAAATATACATTGACGAAGGTGTGCTTTGGAAGGCAAAGATATTTTGTTACATGTTTCAGGCATAATGACTCAAAAATGTCTTAAGTCCATTCAATAATGTCTTCAAATATTCTTTCATTCAAAATGTTTTTGTTGAGGGTTGGCTGAAAGTCTAACAATGGCATCCACTTAAAGCTATCATCTTATATCCTGCTATAAATGATCAGGGTACAAGGGTCATTTCAGAAGATATTAGAGTTAGCATAGAACCCAGTGAAGTATTCAAGAAGAATTAAAGAAAAAGCTAGTGATTAAAATAACCCATGATTATGCCCATAGCTTTTATATTGATAGTTTATATGTTTTAAAAATTATTTCAGTGAGACATATTTAGATTAAATTGCTGTATACTTCTTACTCAAAAATCACATTGTGAGAGACAAATCAGGATGAGGAATTAGAAGCTGGGTTCCTGTAAGATATAATGCAGTATGATGTTAAGGTCTCCAGATAGCTTCCTCAGGTGTATCTACAATGTTTACTTTGGTGATTTTCCTAAAATTTCTTTACAAATTGATGATCCACTGAAATAAAATGGTCTGCTGCATGTGTACTATCTTAAAACATTCAGAAGTTGAAAGTATAAACAAATATGAAACATAAACTCTCTATTTTAATTACACATTATATGAAGACAACACAGAATTCTCCATTTTGCATGAACCAGTGCAGGCCAAGAATATGTCTAAATCACCTGTCTATATTGGTCTTCAACAACACACATGCTCATCGCCCAGGGCACCTTTGGAAGATGTCTGAAAATATGTCAGGC
This sequence comes from Dinomys branickii, assembly GCA_004027595.1. NCBI lineage: Eukaryota > Metazoa > Chordata > Mammalia > Rodentia > Dinomyidae > Dinomys > Dinomys branickii. Next base: position 62,918 of record PVLD010000229.1, read on the forward strand.
ATCTATGCTACCCCATACTTACTCTTACATCTGCAGGTTGCTTTCTAGAGTTTTCCAAGAAATACCTCAAGTCCCCATAAACCAAGCGCCACTGATGGAAGGATGGTAGTGCTATACCAGAAGGCTAAGCATGTCAACAAATCCTTCTCCACCCAACCACAAGGCCAGATTGCACTGACTTTCCCAATCTCAAGATGGCCCCTGCTTCTTTTCCTGATTCCTTTATGCTCATTTTATTTTTGATGTTCATCTGAATCTACAAAAGGTGTTGATATATTCTGTCTGTATGACATAGCAGATTAAAATGATTGCAAATTTACAAAAAATATACTTTGTTCTTATGTAAGAAATAAATGAATCAGTTTTTGTCTATTGTAAAGAAAAGACATTTTCTGCTTTTAGGAGAAGTGATAAAGAAATACATACATTCAGGAGAAGAGTGTTTCAGGCAGAGGTGTGATGGGTGACAGGTACATTTATCATCACAGCAGTCCTGGGTTGAGGTGACAGGTACAAAAGGCAGGATCTTGTGGCCCATTTCAAAGGCACTGGCTTTTAGTCTAGTGAGATGAGCAGTTGTGGGGGCTTGAGAAGTGATGTAGTTTGAGGTGTTTCAGAAAGATTGCTCTGGCTTTAAAGGCTACTCTGCCAAGTAAAGCGGAGAGCCCAGGGAAACGCCTAGTCTACACATAGCCACCAATGAAGATGCTCAGATATTGGAGGGTAACATGGTAAGTGGTAACAGAGAGTTGTGTTCAGGGTACACTTTCAAGGCCCAGCAGCAGAGATGGCTGTTGAGTTGGATAACGAATAGAAAAGGAGAGGCATCCAGGAACTTTTGAAACAAGGGTTTTAAGAAAATCTTTTGAGAGGTTGTGAGTGGATATTGGAAGGAAGAATAGGAATTACTATGAAAACTACAACAGATGGGCAGAATATGTAGACCATAGGGTTGATGTGATTTCATGAACACTGTCCAGTAAGAGGGAACAGGCTCTTGTTTATTTTGTTACTGTTTTTAACAAAATATTTTAAAATAAGATTCTGTAAACATTTATAAAATTTGCAGGGAAGATATTATTTGAAACATTTTGTAGCATAAAAGCAGTGACTGCGGTTTGGTATTAATCATAAATTCTTTAATTACATTTTACATTAAATAGATTTATGATATATCAATTTAATAAACTTTGTTTTGGCATTACTACTATGTTTTTTTTTTTCTTCTTTTCTTTGGCATACTGGGGACAGAGAAGAGGGAGCACCAAAATACATCCCCAGACACTTTCATTTTGTTTTGAGACAAAACAAAATTTTGTCATTCACTAGGTTTCCCAGGCTGGGCTTAGACTAGATATTCTCCTGCCTCAGCCTTCATAATGGCTGAGATTATAGGAATTCATCATTGTTGCTAAAATTTTTCTTGGCAGTGTTTGTCTTTTGCAACCAAGAACACACACTGTGGCTTTCCAAAATTACACTCTAATGATCCTATTTAACACATCAGCAATGGAAAGTGCTATGCCTATTGTGGCAATACAATGCTCTAACAACTCTGGAGTCTTCTTACTGTAAAAAAAAAAAAATTAAGGAACTTCCAGCCTGCTTATAAAATTCAGAGAATGCGATTAACCTGGACATGAACTATATTAAATCTGGTCACATGTTAAATAAATCTATGTAAATATGCACGGCATCAGCAAATATGCACAGCATTACTAAATATTTTCATTTTATGTCAAATATTTACATCTTTTAATAGATCATGTTTATTTCACTTATTAAATAATTGTTCATCTCTTTTCTGTGTCTTCAACATGGTATGTATATAAAAGAAGTCATAACACAATGACAGTGCTGCCTATATTTTGTTAACGTACCTTAAATCGCTGCACTGGCTTTTTATTTCACCTTTTGTGCTTTGTATATTTATTCTTTAGAGTAGCTTCTAGAAGTATTTAGTCTTAGAAGAGTTATTAAACATGTTCAAAAAATTACATTATTTAAACCAAACAAAGAAATAGTAAAGGACATCAAAAGCTTTGTATTGTGCTATTTTTAAAGCTCAGAGCAGTCCAGTTTGGTCTGATTTTTCTAAAGAAGGAAATCAGATGTATCAGGGACGGATGTATAGAATTACGACAACCAGGCTGTCCCAGCGTGAAGCTTATGGAGTAGAGGAAGCCCCAAGGCACACATCTGGCTTCAGGCTCTCATTCTCCTGTGATGTGTCATGTCTTCTGGTTTGAAAATAGTTGTGAACTACCCAGATCAATTTCTCCAAGGGTTTAGACATTCTTGTGTCCTTTGGGGAGGAAAGGTGGGTTCCAGGTTTCCTTTTATGGCTGAGTAACACTGAAGAGACTTGTATGATGACTGAACACATGCTCAGTTCAGGAAAAATCAGTCATTTAATCAGTGTTAGTAGTTATTAATAAAATAATACAACTCTTGCAATAGGGTCTACCTAGAAGAAAAATGTACATCACTGTGAGTGTATAATTATGTTTTATTTGATTTTTCTGGCCTGGGTTGAATGTGTGTTTGTGCATGTCCTTAAGTTTTCTATAGGCTAAAACCAAAATATTATCCAAGTGACTTACTTAAAATTCTTAAACTTGTGGGAATTTTCTTAAGGTAATTTTCTGAAGGGAACTTCATGTGAGGCAAAGATATGAGAAACTTTATAGCAGTTTAGTCTTAGAAGAGTTCTCTTCGTAGAGACCACAAAGTTTGGTTTTATTAAACTACCTAGATCAAATTTCTGTCCTAATGGCTCTAGGAATTGTGAAATGTCACCTCCATTTCACTTCAGGTAACATTACAATAGGAAAAATAAAAGTGTTTTGTAATATGTAAAAGTTGTAACAAATCAAGTGAAGAAAGGTTCTGTCCATTTCCTAGTTCATGCTTTTTTTTTTCCTGGTTTCATGATGTTGTAGACATCTTTAGTTCACCTTGTTCACTTATTATATCTGCCAGTTATAGATACACAGTGACAAGCTGTCTTATGAAAGAAGGTATTATTAATGTTCACCTAATATAAACACAATCCTCCACTTTTACAATTTTTAGAAATGATTGACATATGTGTGTTCCCTGGAGAAAAAGTGGAATATATCATTGTTATAGACGGCATGTTTACATCTCTGAAAAGTTAATATATGGAAGCCTCAAGCAGAATTTGAGATATTCAGGAGTGGGTCTTTGGGAGGTGGTTAGATCACAGTAGTGAAGCCCTCATAAGTGGGGTTACAGACAGATAGAAAGACAGACTGACAGTCTGCCTCTTCTGTAACGTGAGGCCACAGAAGGAAGACAGCCGTCTATCTACAAGCCAGGAAATAAGTCCTACCCAGACTTCCAATGTGCTACTTCCCTCATCTTCGATTTCCTAGGCTTCAGTATAGATAGATACATTTCCATTTTTTATAAGCCACCCAGTCTCTGACATTTTGTGAAGGAAGCCTGAGCTAAGACAATTTTCCATTTCACTGATGAAAACAATGGAAGTTTTAATGATATTGAGTCCAGATGATGAAGGTACTTGGAAGGCGTCTTTGCACACAGGCCAGGCCTCACGTAGCACTCACTGGGACTGCGGCCTCACTGCCACCGGAGCTCTGCACCGCTGCATACACTTTCCGAGTGAAAGCATCTCCCTGCTGAAGCTTCCTGCAGCCTATTTATAGTGGGTTTTCTTTCATCTACTTGAAGCAAGCTTGAGGAGCCCTCCAAGCAGGGATGGCTAATGGTTTTTATAAAGGACACTCGGCCTTCGCATTCTTTACACATCATTGAGTTTTAAAGTGCCAGACTGCGGCAGCTTACTACATAACAGGGTCTCAACAAACCTATCAATTGGAGCCTTGGCTCAGCGGCATTTCAAAAGTCTCACACTGGTCCCAGGTGCATTTGAGGAAAATGTCCCTTCTCAGCGGGTATATGTGAAAATCTAAATGCGGTGTTAGCCCTGGTTAGAAGAAAGGCCCAGCAACATCAAGGATTCCTGAAAGTGCAATCCAAAAATCTGCCTTTGAACCTGTTTTAACAACTCCCATTCAACTCTGTGAGGAGTCGGAAGTGTCGCATCAAGGGCCGTCTTTGGCGCTTGAGTTTTATGTTCTTAAATAATGCCAGTGACCTTCATTCAAGAGCAGGGTCAGCTAAGGGCAACCTTTCAGATGGGAGATAACTCACTTGTAATAGCAAATTCAGAACTGAAGAGTTAGAGCTTATCAGCAAATAGACTCAATTTAGGTGTGGGCTTGTTGTGCTGAAGAAAAGTGATACCTTGGTAGCTGGGGGTCAGAGTTCATCTTTGTATTCAAATTTCACATCACTCTGGAGCCCCAGTCCAGATAGGTAGACTATTACCTGCTTTTGTGATGATATTCTCACTCTTAGAGCGTACTGCCTGTCTGTCAGGTACTGAAAACTAACAGCTCTCAATTCTTCTTCTGCAGATTCCTTCTTCTTGCATTGTTCACAAGAGTGGGGTAGTTTAAACTGAAGCAGAGTACCTAGCTGAATATCAGCTGATACAAGGGAACTTTAAAGGCCTAGTTTTCCAAATAGCTCTTCTACTGCCTCTTCCCTTTCCCTCAAATTCCCTTTTTTAGGGGCCATTGTATCTTGATGTCTTCAAGTTTACTCAGATAATTAGCATTGACTACAGAAACATAAATCCACTTACCCCTTGTCTGGTTGCCAGTGTAACAAAGAGACACTAACAAAATTAAGTTTTGACTGGGAGGTGAAAGGACCATGGAACTATGGTGTCATTTTCAGGGAGGTCAAATTTAGGCAAAATTTCTGAGTATATAGAATTTTTTTCACTTCTTCTATTTGTAACTAACCTAAGCTACAGACATCTTTCCATAACTTTAGTGATGGTCTGTTTCATTCAAGACACTGTAGTCATAAGAGAGAAAATAGGCAATTTGATTGATGCCAGCTATCCTGAGAGACAGAGGTCGATTTATAGGGATACACAAACACACTTTATATATGTATGTGTGAATGTGTATGCACATATGTATTTATATATACTCACACACACACACTATATATATATATACATATACATATATAATATGATGAAATGTTAACAACGAAGGCATAGTGATTTAAACAAACTTTTGTGTATAAGCAAAGAGACAGGAGGTCAACCTTCTCTCAGGTGGGTTGCATCCTATTTAGAAAGGCCCACACTGCCTAAATAGTCAGGAGGATCTTAAAAGTTGGAGGGGTAGAAGAATTCTGAGAGAAAAGATGACAGGCGTGTGTGTTTGAAAGTAACAAAAAATGTGATATATGAAATGGCAGGTGAGTCCAGTTTTCTGGGAAAGTGAAGCTCTTATAAGGAGAAGAATATGCAGAGCATATAATTCAAAGGGTGAGCAAGCCATTTAAAAGGATTTGAAATCAATCGTGCAGGAAACACAAATTAGTAAAGGATTATAAGGTGAGTGATGTGTTCAATTCTATAGTTTATAAGAACACAGTTGGTAAAGGTGAGGATAACCTGGAGAAAAGGAAAGAAAGGACATAAAAAGAATAGAAACTGCAAAGGGCTGGTCAGGACAATGAACAGAAAGTAAACAGAAAACTAGAACAGCACACCAGAAGGATTTTACGTCTTCTTAGATATAGGCATAGGGTGTCTAGAAGAAAGAACAGTGAAAGAGAGGACTGCTGACTTTTAAGAAAGGAGCATTTAATTTCAAAACACGTTTTGTTATTACCCCCCACGAAACACTCCTGACCAACAAAGGAGTGAACATATTGATAATATTTCTGGGTATGCACATGTTTCTATTTAATCTTCACAGCAAAATTGGTAGTTGAAAACTGTGTATACTTTATAGATGGAAAAGGAAGTACAAGTATTAGAAAAGATTTACAGAGCCATGAAGCTCCAAAAATGAGTGAATGAAAGTGTGTTTACTTTGAGTTTAATTTCTGAATGCTCTATCAGGTTTGCCTGGTGTGCATACCACTGGAGACTTCTAACTCACATCCAGGATCTACCTTAATTGCTCACATTGCTTTATTTTGCTGTTTATTATATAAACATGAAAGTAATTTCTCTTTATCTGTCAAGAATAGGGAAAGCAAAAGGAACAAACAGGCAAAGCAAAAGCATAAAATTTGAAGTACTGAGGTAAAGTCTACCAGAGTAAAGTTAAGTTAGAACTACTGCCAGCCCTTGCAGGGAGGGATATAGTCTCTGATTCCCCTGGAATGAACAGCTCTGTTAATACCATCTATTTCTGTAGTTATTAGAGTATAAATTTTCTTTTCACATTTTATTTTCTCCTCAAAATCCCTTCTTAGAGGAGCTAGAACTGGTTCTTTTTATGTTCATTTACAGGTAAGGAAACAGATTTTTCTTTGCATCCATGAAATGACAAAACTAGGACTTAAACCTTAATCTTCTGACTCCAAGTCTGGGATTTTTTCTATGAGCCCCCATTGCCTAAGACAAATACGGTAAAATATCAGCACACAGGCAGTTTTTATCATGAGGACAGAGTCTGAGAGTTAAGTTTTTAAACTGCCCTTCAGTCTCTAAGAGGTTTAAAAGAGGAAGCCGCAAGCTGGGATTGCTTCATTTATCTGATCTCTCTGCCAAGGAGTCAGAAGTAGTTTGGAATTCCCTAAAGCTCCTCCTGTCTATTATGCACCGACAGAGCTTCCTGTAATTAAAGGCCATATTACATTTGGATGGAAGTGGCAAGCTGCCTTCTGGAAGCCTATCGCCATATGCAAGCCTTTATTTAATAAAAAAGAAATTAGAAATCAATTGAAAGGGAGACTTGTGAGGATTAACATGTGTAATACAGCTTTCTTCAGGACAGAGTTGACAAAGTCTTTCTCTCTGAGTGGGTACAAAGAGAAGGTGCTTCTGCAGTCGTACAAGGGATCTGATTTTACTAGTGGGTACGAAAGAGCTATCTTTGTTGATTGGGACTGGATGTGTAGAGAACTTTTCAAAAGATTTGGTGAACAGATGCTTTTAAAAGCTCTCACCAGCTCCGGCTTCACTACTAGTAATTTCTGACAAGGCAGGAGGTCAGAGCATTAATGTTATTTCCTTCATTTGTCTGTAGGCCTCTCAGCTAACCACTGATAGAGAGCAGCCCGAGCAGCAGCGCGAAGCTCCCATGGTGAAAACACATCAATGTCAGGCTGAAACTGGGAACTTGTCTTCAGCTTGAACTAAATGTTCAGTTCCTACCCCACATTATCTTTCCCTAACCACATTATAAAGCAGATAATACCCAGAACCTGTCTCTCAAGAGATACAATTTTGTTTGTGTTGTTACCGCAGGTGTGTAATTTCTCATCCCAGGCTGCTTCCTACGCTTTCAACAACAGTGAGACAAGACAGTTAGAAGGAATGAGTAGTGCAGGCTCTTGTGAGTGATGCTGTGTCTCAGTGCAAAAGGTGCTGTGGTAGCTTGGAATATCCAGAAACGGACCTTGCGATGAGGATTCCAAGGGGCCCATTGAAGAGCTCCTCCCTAGACATGTGGCTGGGGTGAGGTTGAAGCAGGACAGGCTGGCTGCTGAATGTTTATATCTGCGTAAAACTTAGAGTATGTACCGATCTTCAGTGTGATGGCTTTCGGAGATGGGGATTTGGGGAAGTGACTGGATGACGAGGGTTCTCTCCCCATAGATGGGATTCAGGCCCTTATATGGGGAACCATATACGGTGGTCTTTGTCAGATCCACCATTAGAGTCCATGAGGAAACACTGCTATATGTGAATTAAAAGGGGGCTTTCAACAGATCCCCATCTGCTGCAGCCTTGATCTTTGACTTCTCAGCCTCCAGAGCCATGAAAAACAATTTTTCTGTTTATAAACTACTCAGTGAATGAGATTTTTAGAACAAGAACCTAAATTGAGTAAGAAATAAGCAAAGGTGCAATTCCCAGCCCCACTGTCATGAGGTTAGTGTCATTGCCTTATTGAAGGGAAGTTACCCACCCTGAGGTCAGAGAGGTAGGGTTCCTGGGCAGCTGTCTCCAGGGGTTGGCAAACCCTAGCAATGTGAGCTCTACCAGCCTGAGGATAGGCTTAGAATCTCATAGGCAAATTGGTACAGATGTATTTTAAAGAGATAATCACTCACACACTCACACACACACACACCAGTGGGATCTAGTAGGCAGAGAACTGATTCCTGAGAAAGCTGTTGGTTTAAATGAAAATATGTAGATTTGCATGAAAGGCTTTCTTTTCCAAGATTCCATAAAAACCTTTAAAGTCGGTAATGACACAAAAAACCATGAATAGTCTTGAAGTACAGATGTGCCTTTCGAGGTTTGTGAGTGGAGGAGATTGAGCCTGGACTGGAAGAGGGAGAGCGGGGAGGGAGGGCACAATGGGGATGAGGCTGGCTTTTAAAGTGCACTAAATACCATCCTTTCCACATAAGTTCATTCTACTGCTACATAGGCTATTTTGAAATACTTACTACTGTTTTTACCAAAGCTCTCAGGATGGTGAAGGTGAGCCGTGGAGGTAGGAGGCAGACGGGATCCTGTGTACCAACAGAATTTTCAGCTCTTCTGGGAGGAAGCAAACGTTCATTTAAGTTTCCCTCCCCATCGACTGGTGGAGGACGTACAAACTGCATCATTCTGCTGTCCTGTGTCTGCGTATGCGATCTGCTTTGGCAACTCCAAATTGGAGAGTGCATTACTGAAGCGGCAGAATTTAATGACAGTTCGGTATCTCCAGTGAGCATCTCTCTCTGCTGCGGCTCTGCCCTGCTCTGCTCCACTGCACCAGATAGATTTAGAGAGTGGCTGCAGGCAGGCGAGGTAGTAAGCAGCTGTTAAAGAGCGGTCAGAGTCTGCAAATTGTATATATATATATATAATGTATGTACATATATATATGAATGATTTGATTGAACAATGAGACGTGACTTCTGGCAGTCAATCATACAGATATATCAACTTTATTTCATTGTGAAAAGGGATCTTGAATGGCTCATGCATCCACAGAAATGACAGCCTTGAGTTGCAGGCAGAGCCATCAAGAACACACTTGGAATATAAAATAACATTTCAAAAATACTCATCATTGGCATTAACAACTGTGTGATCATTACAGTGCCAGGAATGTGGAATCCTTCAATAAGGGCTAAAAACATGCATTTTGAAATCTGGGAAACAGACTATTTCCATGGGGAGAAAAATGATGAAAGGTGGGTTACTATCTTGGCTGAGAGTGTTTTAGCTGCTCCTTTCTGTTTCACCTCAGGGAAGTGGACTGTGGGATATTCTCTGTCAGCTCCCTGCCCCTCTCCCAGGTCTTCCCTCCGCCTGTGTGCTGGGAGTACAGCAAGGGCCACTTTCCCCTCTGGCTTTGGTGGAACTGCCCACTAACAGGCATTGGGGAAAGCCTGCAAGGACAAGGAGAGTAGTAGTGGAGAATGTGTTCTCAAACTCCCTGCATCCTGGGGTAGGGCATCTCCTGCTCTGTGGTGATTGTGTAACTGTCCCCCTCTCCTTGAACTTTAAATTAAGAACCACTGATGTGTCTCGCATTGCTTACCCATAGTGCTGGTCCTAGGAGTATCTACACAGCTCTTGGTTTCTGTGAATCTTGCTCATACTTTTGTGAACAGTTCCTTACTGCCCGGTCCAGTTCCATATTTGAGCATGATTTCTGGACTTGCCTATAACAGGAAGATAGAACTGCTTTAACTTAGTAGACAAATCTGACTAAATCCATCAGTCCCACAGATCTTATCACCTAATAAGAACCAGATTTCCAACAGCAGACCTACTTTTATTTACATCCAGATATGAGGGATCCCCGTTTTAGTACCTGTGCTTTAGAAAATCTTACCAGAAACACAGAAGTAACAAAAACAAAGTATTTTTTAAAAATTTGCTATTTCTGTCACTTGAAATCCACCAGTGAGCACCAGTGTGTGGTGCATTTATGACTACCAATGTTAGATCCCAAAGAAATATTTCTTTTCATCTTTGCTGTGGTTCTGAAAACAAAAGCCCTGTGTCTGAGGCTTTTAGAGGTTTGGACTTGTGCTTCTGTTCGTGTGAGAGAGGCACTACATTAAGATCAAAAAGGAATTGACTGGTAGAGCATAGGTAAAAAAGGAAGAAAAACACCAATTTTTTTCCCTCAGATATGAATGCAGTAATTTGCATAAAGAGTGTCATTTCCTAGTGCAGTGGCACCCTGGTTTAGAAACTTAGTTAGCTTTATGATTCGGTGGGACATAATTGTTTTTGCATTTGTGTGGGGAAGGTGGCAGTGGTTACATTTGTCACTCATGTGGAGTTTGGAAATGGAAGCAGAAGTTTTTAGAACACTTCTGTTTGTGAACCAAAATGATGTTGCAAACAGAAGTGTTCATAAACCAAGGTATTACTCTATAGTGATACAGAGAACTCCCTGTACTTTTTCTTTCTGTAACCAAATTGAGTTCTGCAGTTAAGCAGGAATAGGAGTAATTCCAACAGTTGCGCAAATCATAGAAGAAACAGTTGTGATACAAAGTAATTCGCAGTTTTTACATAAGTCAAGACTTAATATGATTAAAGTCATTTGGAAAAGTTAGAAATGCAAACAATTTTATTTTAAGAATATGAAGAAAGATAAAACTTTACAATGAACAATTCAGCTTTAATTAAATATTTCTTTAATTTTTGACATTTATTCATAATAATTTGTTAACTTAATTTTGATTGGTAATCTTCAATATTTTACATTCAAGCATTTGAAAATGATCATAATATTTCACAGTTACTTTATATATTAATAAATATATTTAAATGTATAGCCTTTAATAAAAATACTTTAAAAATTTTTAACTGTGTATTGAGATTTTCACTCATTTTCTATAAAGGGCCAGGTGTTAAATATCTTAGATATTGCAAGTTGTGCAGTCTTCACTACAACTATTTAATTCTGAAATTGTAATGTAAAACCCTCATATAAGTGAATAGACAAGGCTGTTTTCTAATAGAGCTTTATTTACAAAAGCAGGCAGACAGCCTATTAAATTTGGTTCTCCAACCATAGCTTCAGATTGTTCTTATTTTCTTGTAAAATTATATTAAAATCTTGCTATATGATATAATAGTATATCTAGTAATCTTATATTTTATGAAATAAGCATAAATCATTTCTCAGTTATTTCTTTTTTTAAACAGAATTAATTCCCCGAATAGTATGATCCATCAGACAAAACACAGATATGGAACAATATATTTAAATTTTGTCTTCATATACTTTGCCTACTTTTAGGAAAAGAAATCATAACTTTAAACAAGTATTAAAGATTTTTAAAAGTACCTTTGTCAAGAATGCCTTAAATAATATATTTAATTTAAAGTTTGTAAGCTTTATTTGTGTTTACAAATATTTAGGCATTTGATGGTTGAGTTTTCATTGGTACTCTTGTCTCATGCTCACAGCAATTTTGGGTGAACCTAACTACTTATTTTCCTCTCTATGAACTAAAGACAATCTTTGCACTATTCTAGAAGGTGCCAAGTGACAAGCTTAAGGCGCTGTTTGGCACATACCTCTGAAATCAACTCTTTGTTTACAAAACTGTATATCAAAGGTGTGGAAATTCCAAGTAAAAATCTAAGTATCTGGCTGCTATTTCAAAATCTGGCCAAAGGTGATCATTTCCTAGAGGTCTCAGCAGACCTTTAAGAAGAGTACACTGCTGCAGCTTGCCAAACTGCCCAAATACCACCAATTGCCCCAACCTAACCAGGCTACTTGTCTGCTCTTATTACTAGCTGCCTTTATAGCATTTGATTTTTGAAACCATTCTGAGTCACTGGGAATTGCTTCTTATCTAGGTTGTACTCTCTGTGCAGTAATTCTCCCTGCCCCAAACAAAACACACAAGCCAATATAACCAACCAACAAAACAACAGAAAGGGCAGCTCTTTCTCATCCGGATCACCTCTGGCATTTTGGTTCTCCATAGACGTGGAGCTGATGCTGCTGCCCTGATTATTTTCTGCTTATTCTTTCTAATTATGAAGTTACAGAGTTTGCACCAACTTTTACATGCTTTCTGTAACAATACTTCAACTCAGTATAGTGACTGAGGCACTGTGCTGCCTGCCCAAAAGATATTACTTAATATTTATATCAATGATCAGCATTGAAAACACTGCAAAACTAAAAACCAGATTAAATCACTAAGGAAACCAAAGGCACTAGACTAAGAATTTGACTTAACTGTGACAAATTCATTAGAGAAAAAGCGGGGCATCTAAGAACTTGACTAGGCTCACAGAGGGCCAATTCAGAGTGGAAGCAATGGAGAATAAGAATTAACTCTGGCTTTGCACAGCATCACCACATTATGCTATAGAACAACCTAGGACCCTGCTTAGAAATTTGTTAGAAAAATGGCCAATTTTCCTATTTTTTACTGCAGCTGTGTGGTCGTGGTGGTGGTAGTGGTCTGTGTCTGTTTGTGTATGTGGTGTGTATTTTATTTTCTTATTCCAGCAGTCATCTGCTAGAACAGGGTTATGGTGTATACATTGTGTCAACTTGAGAGTTTAGATGCTTGGCTAAGTGACTCAGCAGTTCTACATCCTGGGGTGAAAAGGACATACCCTTAACAGCTCTGGGATATTGTTTAGTGTGTCAACTTGAGAAGTTTAGAAGATTAACTAAGTGACTGAGGAGGAGGACAGGGTCCTTACTTTGTATTTATCATTAGCCTTTGCAAGAGGAGGGCATGGAGATTATGTTAGTGGTACACGCCTGCTGGGTGGGCATAGCCACCTTACAATATAAAGAGTGAAAAGAGGCTTGGGCCCTCCTCTTTTGCTATTGCTGCTTTTGCTGTCTGTGTCACCTTAAAGTGTTTTATGCCATGTGCCACCCTGCCTTGGAGCCAGCTGATTATGGACTGCAATGTCCACAAACTGTGAGCTAAATAAATTTTTCCATCCTTCATTTTGAACTTTTGGCAGTTTGTCTCAACAACAAGAGAAATGTAACCAAGACAAACAGCAACTTTCATCTGGCAGAAACCTAAAATAATAAATGTACTTTATATTGTGACACATAAATACAGACATATATGTAATATTAAATACAGACTTATATATAAATACAGACACATAAATAAAGAATTATATGATTTGGGAAATACATTTTCAACAAGTACTACTGTATACAGTGCAATACACACTGATATTATCTATTCTTTTCACATCTCATATAAAAAATATTCTAATAAAAGTCCTCTAAAATCATGTATTTTCAATGAGGTGATATTATTGCTTAAGGGGCAAAAATGGGTACCTGGGGCAAAAACAGCTTAGTGTAATTGTCTGTGACCCTCCAAAGGGTCATAGTATATGAATAGCTATATGGCATATCTCTTGAATTAAATTTTCATTTGGGTGGAGTATTATGAAGTAAAATGTTTGAAATGTCTCCCTAAAGTTGAGAAATACTGCAAAACTGCAAAAACTTTTAGCTTCAAAAATATTGTGTTTAAAATTGCAGGAGCAAAAGAACAATTGTGCCTAAATTCACATTGTACAAACGCAGGGAGAGGGAAAACGCAGGGCCACAAGCACACTGAACGTCTTTTAATGCCGCCAGTTCCCAAACTGTAGATTCATTTTGTGTGTGTGAGATTTAGGATGTCAGTTGCTGTTCTGAAACTACCCTTTTTCCCCTTCCCACTGCTCCAAATTAAATTAATTCTCTCTTTTCTTCACCAAGAGGTCAGGATTCCAGCTCCAGTCTCTTGAGAGAAAGGCAGAAAAGAGACTAGTATAACAAAGTTTGAGGTTAAAATTTTAAGTTGTGCTAATCTTAAAAAACACTGATTGTTAATCTTTAGGGCCAACAAAACTGAGAGATGACTAGAAAACTGGTGGACACCGTTTTCAGTGTGCCTGTGAGATTCTTCCATTGAAGACTGGCATTTGGATCAGCAAGCTGAGGAGAAGACTGGTTCTGAAGGTGGGAAGCCCTGTCCAGAGGCTGGGCTCGAACGGAAGAAGAAGGTGGAAGCTCACCCAGGCACCAGCGCACTTCCCAAGCACTGCTTTGCTGTTGCCAGTGACCACAGACATAGATCCCTGAGTATTCAGTCTTGGGACATGTGCTCACACCAGTGTCCATCCAGAGCTCTTCCAAGCCTTCAGCCTCAGACTGGGGCTGTGACATTTTTTCCCTGTTTTTCTGAGGCTTCCAGCTTCTTGCACTGATCACTACTCTTGCTCCAGCTCTCCATTTTGTAGAGGGCCATTGTGAGACAATCCTGTCTCTGATTATGTTAGTCAGTATAATAAATCTCCTTTTATGGCTACATAGGGATTTTATTGGTTGCATTCCTCTGGAGAACCCTAATATAGGACCTGGGAAATTATCATAAAACTATGTCTACCAAGTTATAATTTAGGGAAGTAAAGAGGTAGCAGAAGCAGCAAGTTTAAGGCAGATATTAAGGGAAACGAGAATCTTAGTGTTGACACTCTAGCGAGTTAAGATGAGTTAAGGAATCTATTACATTTTTAAACATGTTTTTCCTGCTTCTCTGCTTCTATTATTCAATTATCTTTCCCTTCCTGAATTTCCATTGTTGAACCATCCCATTGGAAAGCTTCATAGTACAGAAAAACAATGAATGTTATTCTCACTTTCATATTACAGCAGAGACATTTTAAACAAGGTTCCTTTCTACACCAAGTCTTGTATCCAACAATATGTGGAAATAAGTTTTTACATTCTTCAAATAAATTTAGATATACTTACTATTCTGGCAAGAAATGATTCCAAAACTTGCAGCAATATCTGCAAATAACTGCACTTTATAGTGCCAATAGGTTATTATCTCAGCTCCTGGAATTCTGCAATTGAAATAGCAGAAAATCGGGCTGGGGATATAGCTCAGTGGAATAAGCGCTTGCCTAGCAAGTGCAGGGTCCTGGGTTCGATCCCCAGTACCACACACACACACACACACACACACACACACACACACACACAAAAGAAATAGCAGAAAATAGCATCTGAGCAATGGAGTAGAAGGTAATGTGCACACCAGTTTCTTGTCTCCATATGTTGATCTAACTACTCAAAGCTTTAGTCACAAGACACAAATGTTTGTGAGGGTTTTCACCAACAGAATCTCTGTTAAAGTATTATGGGGGCCACACTCGGCTCTGAATGTGGAAGCAGGAAAATGTCAAGTTGAATAATGCAGCTGCTGTATTCTGAGGGTGGCAAATTGCTGAGGTGTAGAGATAAACAAAGACTCAGATTACACCGTCATCGGTGAGGTGGGAGCAGGAGACGAGGCACAAGACTATGTTTGTCAGGAAAACACATGTTGTGAAGTGGCGTGTTGAATGTGAAATACTTCAGTGTTGTTTAGAGCATGTAAAAACAAGTTGAGATGAAAACCTGCCACAAATAGGCCGTTTTATATGAAATACATTTTTCTGACTCTTGCTTCTTCTTTGGATACTCCATGACCCTAGATGGACTTGTTGAAGTACTGAAATCAGTTGACTCTTCAGTACAACTAAACTCGATTGTCACTTTAAAGAATGACATCTGGAATCTAAATACAAGGTGATAAAAGTCCTTTGTCATATTATTGCCTATATTTTTACTCAGTATGTCCATTTATACCATAATGACACAAAATGATTTATCTCAAAGTTCTATGTAAGGATTTTATCAGAAGTTTGTTAACATAATATTTTTGTGGAAATATCATTCAAAGTACATATTAAGAGACTCACTTTTAAGTAACTACACACACACATACACAATGTCACTTACATTCAGTAAAAAAAATCCAAAGTACTATTGTCACAATATCATTATTATTTATCAAATACTACTCAACATTTTCTTGAAAGCATCCATATATTTCCTTCTGTACCTCTTATTGTTTGAAATGTGTGATTCATTTTACCAAATTTAAGGCAAAGAACAAGCTTTAAAGGACAGTAATCCAGGTAATTGAATTTTCCTTGGGCTGGAAACCTCTCGTAACATAAGGTTACCCATCATGGAAAATCTCTACAATGCCTCATGATACTGCCTTTCGGTGTCCTTTGAACAAATTACAAAAATGTGACTTTTCTTATTGTTTGACTGAGTTAACTTTTTTAGCTGGCATAGTCTTTCTTTTCCATTTATAACTGACAAAAAAGGTTTTAGAGACCACAATATGCTGGTTAGGGCTGCATTGACATTTCTCAGATACTTCAGAAAACAGAACTTCTCTTTTGAAACCGTCTGGTTGGCAACGTGAGCTAATAATGATGGGAACTAGTGGGCTGGTTCCATTGCTGCAGTAGCCTATGCTCCAGGCAGTCGGTCCTTGCTGCCTATCAATTCATTAGGTTGGAACAAATATTACTGACTTACTGAAGCAGATGGCAGCAGACTCCAAATTATAGGGTAGTTTAAAGAATCTATTGTTTTCTTTTTTGTCTAAAATTTCAGGTCACTTTGGGCTGAGAAGTCACAAAGTAGAGACATACTTTCAGTTTTATATGCTTAAAAAATTTCATTTTCTGTCTAACTGAGGCTCTTCCTTTCTGTAATATACTGTATCCTATTATTATATGCTGGCTTGTCTGGACAATACTGCAGTAAATTGTGATGACTGACAGAGAGCATTAAGTGAATTTCAATAAATTATGAGAGACTTCTGCCAGCTAGGCAAAAATACTCTTGACACCTCAACAAAAGGCAAGAATAGGGAACTTAAAAATAAATCTCTAAAATCTGAATATTAGTCCCATTTTCCCACTTATTATGAATTACTATATACAGGGGAGAAAACTGAATCAACATTTTTCAAATCAACATTGTGATTGGGTCTATCTTTTTATGAAATCTTTGAAAGATTTATTTATTAATTTAAAACATACTTTAAAAATTATATAATATCATTAAAATTTAAGTTTAAAATGTTATACTCATCTTTGCTGGTAATATAACATTGTCCATATAGATTTTTTTTTCTGGCCAATAATGGATTATCATTTCCTTGAGGATGTATGGAAGGTTCAGCTCAATATAATATGCATTTTTCATGACATTTAAAGCATTTTTTAAAGCATAGTTTTCATGATCATATATCATCTAACCCAGAAACATTGGAAGTGAGAGGGGGTGCTAATCAAATGTGATAACTGGGTGACACTAGAAATCAGCACAAGGAAAAGCCAGCATGGACAGTTTCTGTGCATTGTAGATGACCAAAGTGATGTTTAAAAAATTTATTAACTCTCTACTGTTGATTCTATCAAAGTTTCCAGTGAGAATGTTGAGCTGCTCCCCACCCTATGTTTCTTGATTACTAACTTGTTTGGCTTACGGGAAGCGTAGGAGATGAGTGAAGCACACTGCTATTTGTGTGTCTTGGTGGGTCACGAAGTGAGACCTTGAGGACTCTAGCTGGTCGCTACTCCCTCACCTCTCCAGGGCTCTTTTTCTCTCTGTGCTTCCTGGCTGCCATGTGGTGAGCAGCATTCCTCCATATCTGTGCCTTGCAATCAGTTAGCCATGGACTGAAACCTCTGAGACTGTAAGCCAAATTAAGTAAAGCTTTCCTTCCTTAATTTGTCACTATCAGAATTGCATTTCCTTCCAACATAGGAAACCTGACCAATTCGCCTGCCAAACTTTTGCAACAAAGCCATTGGTTAATGTGAATTTTATATACTTTTCCTCTTATTTTACTCATTTTAGTTAAAATCTTTTACTTTCCTTTTTTTATAAGTTGATTGAAATTAAATCCCTTCCCCACCTCCCATCCTCCCCACCATTCCATTTTCTCCTCCGTTTTTCTCTTTGACTGTCAACATGGTGTGACAGTGAGTGTAATAAATATTAATTGAAATTATGAGAAAAAGTAGAAAGTGTGATTCAAGGGTATTCTAGAGGAGACGGGTGTTTGTCTGTGTAACATTATCTTTGCTGTGTGGAATGGAGGAATGAAGATCCATACAACCAATCTCTCTATGTACAAGCTTCCAAGCAATCCCTGCCAATAACTGTCCATGCACAATTACCACCCAGGTACAGCTTCACTGCTTCTGGTGAGCAGAAGATATGAGCCCTGCAGGGATAACAAATCTGCACATGCATTAAAGAGCCTTAAACTAAAACTTCCTTCTGTTCACTGCGTTGGTGATCTGTCAAGTTTTCCAAATATTCTTTGAACTCTACCATTGGATGCTGTCTATTACCCTAAAAGATTAGTTTTTAAGGATATGTGCCTTTTGAATCCTATTTATGTTGCTTTGAAGTTTTGGAAAAGAAAGGAGATGTACAATTTTATATTTAATTTCCTTCAAACATATGTCTTTTGTGGTGATGCTTTCAAAGCTAAAATCTGATAGCAACTTCTTATATTAATTATGAAGTCTTTTAATGTTACCTCTGAATATATCTCTACTCCTATTGAGACATTCCCATCCTTCATTCTCTTTGTTCTACACAAACTACACACACACACACGTCTTTGAGCCCTTTAAGATGCTATTCTTCGCTTGTGATAGGTATTTTTCTGCCGAATATAACTCCTATTTTCTACTCCCTGTGTGTTATTTTGCCAGTTTGGTGTGGGGAAGCAGGAATAATCACAAGAATGCAAAGTTTTTTGGGGTGGGTTGGGTTTTTTTTGAGACAGGGTCTCTGTATGCAGTCCAGGCTGACCTTGAACTCACTGTCTAGCCTAGGCTAGCCTCAAACTTGTGGCAGTTCTCCTCTTTCAGCCTCCAGAGTGCTGAAGTTACAGGTGTGTGACACCATGCCAGGCTTAAAGTTGCTTTTACTTGAACTTTTTGTTGACATAATTACAGGTTCATATGGAGTTGTACTAGAAACATCACAGAGAGTCCTGTGCCTTTCATTCACTTTTCCCATACAATGGCATTTTATAAAGCGTACTACAGTACCATAACCCAATCACTGATACTAGTTAGTTCGCCTATCTTATTAACATGTCTCTAGTTTTACTTACATTCAACTGTGTATGTATGTGATTAGTTCTACTCAATCGTGCTGTGTGTAGGTTTCTGTGTCTGCTACCACAGTCAACTTACTAAGCATATCTGGTAAAACAGGTCTCTTTTCTGTTGCTGTTTTATGACACAGCCAACTTTCTTGTGCTTGCTAGTAACTACAATTGTCTTAATTTGCACATTTTTGTCTTTAAAAATATTCTATAAATAGAGTCATATAGTAAGTAACTTTTGGGATTGACTATTTCACTAAGCATAATTCATTGGACAGCCGCTGAGGTTGGGCATGTGTCACAAGGTTCAACTCTCTTTTACTGCTGAGTAGTATTTATTATTGAGTTGTAGGCAGGATATGTGAGCTGCTCCAGTTTTTGACTCCTGTATCTACAGCTGCTGTGAATATTTGTGTGTAAGGCTTTGGGTGATCACTCCTCACCCTCCTCCCACAGAAAGCCTAATTCAGGGAGACTGTGATTGCAGGGCAGTGTATCCTTCCTTCCAGGTATATATCATGGTTAACATTTTCCACTTACGTGTATGCAATAATTGAATTACAGTTAGTGCTACCAGATTTTGATTCATAGGCCCAGGAATTCTATCTGATTTTTTTCATCTTTTTTTTTTTTTATGTACAGGACCTTAGGATTTTGCAGATCTAAACAAGAGCTTTGCCACTGAGGTACACCCCGACCCTATCATCATTATTTCCATTATGTCTAATATAATGGCTGACGGAGCCCTCCTCCCCCAAATTTATGTGCTGGGGCTTCACCCCCAGCGTTACAGTATCTGGACCTGGGGTCTACAGGAGGTAGCAGTCATGAGGGTGGAGCTTAATGGCTGGGTGAGAGTGCTTGTAAGAAGAGGTATTAGAGGGCTCATTCTCTGTCCTGTTCCACGTGGTGACACAGATGGTGAATATCCGCCCACTCACCAGGATGACCCTGACCATGCTGCTGCTTGGACTTCTGACTTCGTAGCTCCTGAACTGTGAGAAGCAAATTCTATTTTGAGCCACTTTATCTATGTTTATCTGACAGAGTTTCTCTGACTGAGACATGCCTGGCATAAATACATTTGTGAAGTGAATTGTTGACTCAATATATATATATATACCATGATGATAGATAATTTACACATATTACTTAGCTATTCTTACAGCATCTGAAAAATTTGCAAATTCATAAATTTATTTTACAGATGAAGAAAATTAAGTAATTTATTCCAATCATTGGGCCAAAAAAGTAGACAAGGCAGAATTTCAATACATACCTGTATGACACCAAAACTCCTGCTTTGTTCTGTGAACTACGATTTTTCTTGCCATTATGAAATTAATTCTACTTTCCAACAGTTCAATTACAATTACAGGGAAGCACCTGTGACAAAATAATATGTTCCACTGGTAACCTACTGCAATGATATCATGAGATAAAAACCAACCCCATGCCTTTTGTTTTATGATAGATTACACAAAGAAAGCATACATAGCTGCTATGCAATTTGCAGTATGCAGGTGTGAAAATCTCTATTTCATAAGACACAAATAAGGTTGGACATGTTTGGTAATTACTGTGTTAATACAGAGTAATTGCACAGCTATTTCTTTCTTACAAATTATATGGTAGTTATACTTGGAATTACCATAAAAATGAAAAACTTGTAGTTGCCAGTAAATGATTGCCTTATAATTACAAAATAATTGTGTAGTTATTTAGGCCTAGAAATATACAGCATGCTACAAGATCCATATGCTTTGCTCCCAAAGCAGCCAGGGTATTAGGTCTTTGAGGAATTTCCCTTAGGACTTCCTAACATTTTGAAAAACTAACTTTTTGGAGAAGGAAAGGAAATTGTCACAAAGGAGATAGCCTCCCTCATTAAACTGGAATTTTCAGTGACCCCACAGTTACTGCACTGTAAAAAATAAGTCATCAATAGTACCGACAAAACTCCATTTCCTACCCCTGGTTAACTGTAAGTCCTGAAGAAGATGCCAGCTAATCCAGCAAAATTTTTATGAATTCCATGTGTCACAGAGCCAAAACTTGCCATATGGTAATTGTGGCAATAATTAATTTATTCAACCTTGATGTCACTTAAATGTGGGTTTTTATGCTTGCCTCCTCATTCTGTATTTTATTATTTCACTGTTCTACTTGCTATTCTATTCAACTATTACATTATGTTAATATTAAAATATTATTTGTACAAATTGATCATGTTATGACCCTGATTCTACTTATTTGGATATTTGAAGGATAAAACAAAGTAGATGTTTAATTTGAAGCTACAGGTTAAAAATACAGTCAAAAGTAATTTCAATCTAAGAGCTGAGGAAATTCAGTTGGTATTTTTACTACTACACTGAGATGATGTAATGCTTCAAAAGGACAAAAATGAAAAACAGTTTTAACTTTTTGCCTCTAAATTTGTTCTCCAATAAAGCAGATACTGGTGAAATACTTTGAAGATTCTTAATAAAACATTTCACTCTGAAATTACACTATGGGCCATAATTGTATAACTGGTAGAAGACTTATTGTTACATTGTAAATAGGTTTTAAATTGAAAACACATATAGTGTACATTAGATGCTATATATTATAACATACATTCAATATATACACATTTTATCTATATATGAGGTATACAATTTAATTTTGGTTATGGAACTGAGAAGCACCTGTCTGTGACCACTGAAGAAAGGAAAATCATGAAGCGTTGTCCATTCACCCTCATATTCTGCCAAGGAACTTTGCGTACTTCAACACAAGGGAACAGAACCAAAGCAAAGTTCAGTCATCTTCCTGTGCAGGTGAGAACACAGATACAAATGTCAGGATATGTAATAGAAGCTACAGCCTGGGCAAGAAAGCCCAGAAACGTGCGTGGGGCCTCCTTTGAATTACTGACCAAGTACTGAGCCTGTACATGACACAGTGAGAACCTCGAACCTCATGGAGGCCAGGTAGTGGTGACTGGATAGAAAGAGGGAGCCAGGCTTCAAAAACAAAAGGAGACATTCGAGTTGCAACCATGAAAGTGAAGAGAAGAGGCTGAATATTGTAGGTTTTGATATGTGGTTCTAGAAAAGCTGCACCTAGCCATAAAATAAAGGTCAATGTTTCCAGATTCAGCCTTGAAAATCTAAGAATAGTTTTCCGTAAGGTATACTAAATTGGTCAGCCATGTACTGGCTGTCAGAAGAAAGTGGGACACTTTTTATAGGAAGTTAAATTTCATATGTTCCACAACATAGCACACATGATCTCAATAGTTTTAAAAATTAACATATGTAGAATGAGGAAAATATAGTCTGTAAGTAGGAGAACACAGACAAAAAATTCAAAAGATGGGGCACAAGGTGGTAACAGCAGCAAACTTTAAACCAAATATGGTAAATACATTCCAGGATTTAGCACACAGATGAATGAACAGGACATCAAAGAGAAATATAAATTATATAAGAAGATAATTTTGGAACTGAAAATATAATCTCCCCAACAAAAAGGTTTTAGACAAGTTTAGCAGCGGTTTTTAAAAAGAAAATGGATGAGTCATGAACTGAGAAAGAGTCAATCTAAACTATTGAGATTGAAAAAGAGAAAAGGGAAGGAAGTTGGAAAAAAAGTTCAGTGAGTGTTGGGAAATCAGAAAGTCCAACACACAAGGACAATATCACAGACAGGGGAGAATGGAATGATGGGGGCCAGGAAGTGCACACAATAGGAAGTCAAATGTTTTCCAAATGTGGTTTAAAAAATCATCTAAAGTTCTATGATCACAGTTAAGAAAAAGTAAGAAAACCACACCCAAAATTGTGACAATCAGTTGCTTAAAAGATAATGAAAGGTATTTTAAAGCAATAAAAATTTAAAAATACATCATAAATGGGAAAAATTGCAACAGACATTGCTAACTTGTTCTCCTAAACAATGCATGCCAAAAGACAATGGGAGCACACTTTAAAAGTATTAATTAGGAAGTAGCAAAAATGTGCTTCAAAAGTTTCAGTTAAAATAAAATGTTTTTAATAAGCAAATATGATTGTCAGGAGATGTGTACTTTAGTAAATATTAAAGTTATTTGGCTTAAAGAAAATTATAGTAAAACAGAACTGTAAGACACATAAAGTGATAGGAGTACCAGAGATTTGTAAATATGAAGGTAAATCTATTCTCAGGAGTTTCTTGTCCTTAATTTATTTAAAAGATATTTGAAATGATATTAGCTTTTGTAGGGTTATAAGTTTTAAGAAATATATATGACAAAATTGGCACAAAGTATGGAAAGAATAATGAAAATTTTCCCACTATAAAATTCTTATGCTATAGGGGAAGTGGTATAATGTTAGTTTACCAGTGACTTCAAGCACATCAGATGACCACCACATACTCTGGAGAAATTACTGGCAAACAAAGAAATATGGCTAAAATTATATACCAATAACTTTAGGAGGAAAAAGTAAAAATGGTAAACTATAGAAAGGGGAAATATTTGAAAATTATATAACTGATAAAGGTTTAGTATCTGGAATATACAAATAACACTTAAAAAACAACAACAAAAAACCAGATTTAGTAATAGACAAATGACTTGAATAGCTACACTTTGAAGAATATGTACAGATTACCAATAAGCACATAGAGAGATGTTGAAATCATTGGTCGTGAGGGAACTGCTTTCTTTTTTGGAGACACTGCTGCTGGTGTAGAATTCCAGTTCGGGAGCTCCTCTTCCACATGAAAGCTTGAGTAGCTTCTCTGACCCAGTCCTCTTGAAAATGGTTACAATCGTTATTTTTTTAAGTAACCATTGAAATTTTTTGGAAATAACTTGCAAAAATCAAATAAGGCTGTATTGAGAAAATGTACTAAGACTCACTAAGAGATCCAAGTCTGTCCACCACAGGAGCCAAAGCGCACGCCCTCTCACCGCTGACCTCCCCGCTCACTGAGATGAAAAGTGCACTTACTGGTACAGTGAAGAAGCCCAGGTCTCCCCTTCCCCCCAGCTTTCCCGGTAGGCTCTATTGCTGGGAGTGGAAGGTCATCAGCCATTTTTAAATCTTAGGTACACTTAGCTCTTCTGAGGATAAGTTTCAGGTGAGTGCATCTGAGAATTGCTGGAGGTGTCCATTCTCACTAATCCTCTGTTGAGGCAAAAGTTTCCCTTGGACGGGGTAGCAATGATAACCCTCGGTCACTGTCACTCTTGTGACTATTTATGGATGAGATATAAGCAGAGAGAGCTGAGGCTGTCGGACAAACAGATGATGGAATTTAAGATGGAGAAAAACCTCAAAGGAATGAAGTTAGAAATCCGTCACAGAAGCTCAGGAAAACCTGAACTAGGTAGTAGTTAACCACACCTCTAGAAAACCATGCGTTAAGAAAAATAGCAAAAGGGAAATCAGAAAATGAGTTGAATAACAATGAAGATACCAGAAACAAGATTAAGCCAGAGCAGTGCATTAAGAAAAACTGATTGCTGTGAATGCCTCTATCAAAAGACAAACCTTAAATTAATAGTTTTACCTATTCCCTTAAGATAGTGAAAACAAGCAGGAAGAGGCAAAATACATCCAAAGTAAAAAGAAAAAAGGTTAGTAAAGTAACAGTAGAAATTAATGAAAAAGAAAACAGAAAAACATATTGGAAAAAAATGATGTACCCCTCGGGAGGTAAAACCCTCCAAGACTCTTCCTCTTAAATCCTAATTTATGAGGTTACTCAGTGGGAATAACAGGAATAAGTCTTATGCTGTGGACTCCGGGGACTGTTCCTACCGTTCTTTTCGCTGGTTCGTTCCCACGTGCTAGTGGTTTCCTCACATCCGGGCACCTCAGTTCTCAACTGAGGATGTTACAGTGATCCCCCCTCTGCAAATCTCCAGAGTGTTGTTTCTGTAGGAGTTTTTTTTTTTTTTTTTTTTTTTTAGCTCTGTCCTGCAAACGGTAACTCTTCCTTCTTTCCAGACTACACACTACTCCTAAACTGAGGGTGATCCTCAGAGGGCACCCCACCTCCCCTTCTCCGGTCACACCCAGAGGACGTCCTCCTGATGCACACTGGGACGACCCTGGGGATACTCTCACCTGCCCTCCATCTTTCACGGTCACGCCCCTTTACTGCCTGATATGGCCACATTCTTCTATCTGTGGCCGATATTTTACACTCGTATATTTTGACTGATTTTTCAGCTTTTATGCACTTCATTTGATTTTTTTTTTTTTTATTGTTTCAGGCAGGAGGGTAAATCTAGTCCTTTTGATTTCATTTCTGTGTCGAAGCAGAAGCCTGTGGAAAAAAAATGGATTTAAGAAAACATCAAATCCTATTCCTCTGCTTTTTACTTGATTTCACATAAGTGTAAGTGCCGCTAGGACTGTGTATTTTCCTCCACTCTTTTAATTTTGCTTATTCAACATAATAGAAGCTGAGTGATTCTGAGGACAACCTTCGTATCGGTTAAAGTTTAAGTAAAACCATACACTCTCAAGATTTAAAAGAAGTTTTAGAAGTTACTTCAACCATCTTCTTTAGGCTTGAATTTTCACTTTAGTTTTGAAACTTATAATTTGTCTGTCTTACTTTGTAAAAGTACAGGTAATAGAATGTCACTAATAACTCGATATTATTAGTAATCTTGCAGTCGACAATGCTTTACAGCGACTGTGCTCTTCTTTAAACTCATTTTTGTCCTGCGTTATTATTTTCTATTTTTTTTTCTGGCAAACTGTGAGGTCTTACGAGTTGACACTTATAAAAATAAACTATAAGTGAGAGGTCAAAATTGCTTTATTAGATTTAATTCTAAAAGAAAAATTACATGTTCTCTTCTTTGTTATATGTTGAGAAAAAAGTGATAATCATTGAGCATCTCTAAGCTTTACAAGTGTTTAAAACTACTGAAACTTTTATGATAAATATATATACTTGTTCATGGTATAATACTTAGTACTAGCCCTCATTTAAATGTACTTGTGCTTCCATCAACTACGTGGATTATTTCTGCTGTTCTACCAGAACCTTATTTTATTATCTTAGCTTTTCAGCTTTCATATTTACAATAGAAGTGTTATGACTTTATATTTTGGTCTTAACTTTTTTCTTCCATTCACTATTTTTATTGATTAACTAAAGTATTTTTTTCTGAATTTAAGTGTCCACCAACTGCAGAATAATGAAACAAACTAAAATATTTCTTTCAACAGAAAACTGTGCATTAGATCATATTTTCTAAAGCCATTTATTGGCCTAGAAGAATTATCACAATACTTTGCTAAGTATAAAAATAACAAAAGTATGACTTAAAATCATTTTATTAACGTTCTCCCCCCCAATCATGTATTAACTGTGTAAATTTATGAAGTGATCTTCAGAAATTGGCAAAGCAAAATGCTATCTTCCTTTACCTGGGTTATCACTCATTATTGTGAGGGATTTTATGTGTCATGTGGGAAAACATGAACTTTAAAAGTGTATTTGGTTTACTGAAAGGAACAGTTAATGTTGAATTGCTTGATAAATCTGGCATGCCTGTATCTAGTTATCTGAGTAGCCAATTTGAAGATAACAGTATGCATTATAACTACCACTGTTAACTTCTTTTTACCTTGTTTTGAAATTCTGTATAATTTTTATTGTTTTTGTATTGTTTTGTTTATGTCTTTGTGTTTGTTAACTTGTTTTTATTCTTTTCTCTTTAAAATACAAAAATCTGCTTGAATTAATATGTATTCTAAAACTTTTTCATGGGCAGCTAAGTGCATTTTGAATAATGATAGCGGCCTTCTAAATCTTAAAATTCATTTAGTAATAAGATGATATTTTCACAGAAATTACATATTTGAAGCTCATGGAGGAAACATTGAGATAAATGTCTAAATTGGAAAACTTAAAAATTATGCACCATGGAGTTTGTTTAGTTTCATATCACTTGTAATGTTTCTTTGAAATGAAATTTTAGACATTAATTTTAATCCTCTGTAAAACATACCTTTAGTTATTCTTCCAGCTTCTTCACATCTTGAATATTTTAGCTAGAATATGATTGAACAATTTCAAGACATCTTTGTGTAAGTTTTTCAAATCTCTTTTTTTTTTTTTTTGTAAAGCATCCTTGGTCCAACAGAAAATAACTTTGTTCACATGATTTTAGATCACCACATTATCTCTCTTGTAAGTGGAAAATATCAATACTGGTCCATAATTTTTAGCACTCAATATAAATCATCTGAATTTTTAAAGAACACAAATAACTTTTTCTACTCTGTGCCGTAAAGCGAAAGTATTATAATATCTTGTACAAGAGATTCCTTCCATAGAACTAGAAGAAATAACGGATTACAAAAATAAATTAAAACCATATATACCAATTTCATTGCCTCACGTGAGATCATAGACAGTTACTTGGAAATTTTCTTTATTGTTGGCATAGCTTTAGACCTTAAACTATTGTTGTTTTTTATTTTGTCATATTGAGAAACAGGCTTTCATTTTATAGTCATCGACTAATATTTCTTTTCCCAGTTTAAAACTTAATTTCATCAGAAACTCAATAAAAGTTTGTCTCTTCTTCTGTTTTAAGACAGAAATAAAGATACTTGTCAATTCTTGCCTTAAAACACTTGGAGTAAGTGATAAAGTGAGACATCAATAGGAATTCATCGATATTTTCCCTGGTAGGAACAACGTGCATTTAAAGCACATTTCAGTCTGTATGGGGTCAATCAATTTTACATGCAAAACACATCAAAAATTGTTCTTTGTGTGGGCACATTTGTCTGCACTTAAGAACAAAGGCAGACTGTATTAGGTAATTCAGAGCTGGAGGTTTCAACTGGATAGGGTTTAATGTATAACACATCAGAACAGAAGACATTGCTCACTTCTACAACTGCAACGTTATCCAAACCAGCTTATTATGACTTATGGTAACTTTAGATGTAAGTGTTATTATTAACAATTTGGGAAAAGTTATGAGTATATGTTTGGGAACATTTACAGTGAGTAGCTTTGTATGAATGTTTGCATTATATTATATCACAAAACAGATTGATGATTAATTGAAGGAATAGTAAGAAATTACTTTCAACTTTATGTAAGTATCCTTAGGCAAATTCATCGCGGAACTTCTCATAGCTGAAATTTTGAAGTAAGTTTTGCCTTCATCTAAAGAATTAGCTCATTGTTTTCTTTGGTGAGTAATTCCCACCGAAATATTACTTTACCTGAGGGTTCTGATTAGAAGCTGTAAACAAGCACAGGTATATAAATGCCAGTCTACAAAGGACTTAAATCACCAAATTGTAACATAGCAGGGAGCAATGAGCAAAGATTAGTAGAGCATGAACCTCATTTCATCATTAGGATAAATGACGAACTTAAAAGATGACATTCTATGCTGCCTGGGGTGTGTGTGTGTGTGCGTGTGTGCATGGTATTGCTATTCTATGAAAATTAAAACAAATTGGGTCCATCCATTGTTTTATCTGTATGCAAATAAAAAAATAGAGACTAGCTGTTCATGTTTAGTGCCTGTGATTTAGAGACTGCTCTGTGTACACATTCTTAGTTTCTTGTCTGTTCTTTTCTAGGCTGAAAGCAAAGTGAGAATGACTTACTTAAAGCAAAAGTAATTTTTACAAATAAATCCTTTCGATTAAATATTACTAATGGTTGTTTCGTGGCATTAATTCTACATTGGAAGAATGTTGTTGAAAAAATTTTCTACCAGAGTAAACAAAATGATAAAAGTATCAAGTACTTAAAAAGTGAAGCAAATTGGTTTTTTCTTTAAATTTGACCTTAGAAGGCAAACTTAAATGTTTTTAGAAGTACATTGCATTTTTTAATTCTTACAAAGAATCTTGCCGATGCAAATGTTTACATTCAAAGAAATTGTGCGATACTATCTGATAATAAGTTTCTGATTCTTTTGATTTTTGTTTCTATAAGCAAAGGATAACCTTTCCTATCCACCCTCCCAGCTGCAATGCTGCTTGTGTTGGTCGTTCAGCCTGTGGCATAGGCCAGCTTGTAGCGCTGCCTATGGAGACACTCAGGCTTTCTGTTTTCCATCTTGATCTCAAGAATGCAGTTTATTCTTCTGGAACCCTCATAGCACAGACAGGCCCTCATGTGCCATAGCTGATTCTACAACTTGCTTTTATCACCTTTAACATCTCTTAGAATAAAAAAAATATATATCACACAATGGAGCCAAATATGAGGCCAAAGTTCCAAGTGTCACAAATGTTTCTGTTGTTTTTAAACTCAGAGACCAAGAAGATCTCATGTATGTCAAACTGCTGGGCAGGAGAGCTATTCTTCTTTGAGTAGCGTCTACTTTCTTTAATCTCTAAATCAGAGTCCGAGTGGTTGATAAATAAGGAAAATGCTTATTATAAGTCATAAAAAGTACTCTCAGTGGAAAATTATCAGCTGCTTCCAACAACAACAAAAAGGCTGTATTAGAATGTTTTGAGGACTGTCAGATGGCAGCACCATTTGTTTTATTTTAATGGATAGCAATAATGCATTAAAAGCTATTTTATTAAAAGTTAATATTTATTTTTGAGTAAGTGTCCAGATAGGCATAGAGAAAAATCTTCCCTTAGATACTACATCATTTTTATGTTATCCCAAGGAAAAGCTTCACCTCAAATGCATGTGAATCATTGACTTTCAGAGCACCAAAGGGAATGAACGTTACACTATAACTTAAATACTAATGAAATCAACTGAAAATGATAGTCATTAGTCAACTGTGTCTTGGTAGGGTTCCCTATGGACTGGTAGAAACTTACCATTAGAAAAAGATTCTCTTACAGTCCATATTAAGCTTCTTCTTCCCCTTAAAAGCAGATTTAACTTTGATATTAAATGCATGGTGGTTTTCTTCATAGAAAACGAGGTGGCATGTTTTTGTAGGTACAAATTGTAATTAAGCTTCAAACGATGTGAACTGGTGTGAAGAGTGCACGCTAAATAAGGATAATCACTGAAGGAGACATAGTAATTATTAAAACACTAAAGCAAATTCGCATGGAAGCAAAATATATTCAGACACATAATGTGAATCTTGGATTAACATTTTGTTCCGAGACTCCGCATCATTTTTATTGTTTTTGCTTTGCTCGTTTTTGTCTGTGTTGTTGGTATTTTGCAATTGTTCCTTTTTATTATTCTCTTTAAAATAAAAATAAAGAAGAGCAGATCCATAGAAACTGCAACGCAACTGTGTGCGGTGGTATGATGCAAGTCTTACAGATGAAGAAATGCTTAAATTATGTTAGCTTTTCACATTGAGAATACTGCTAACTTTTATAAGTTCATGCTGTAAGAACCTTCTAACAGTATAAATGCATGTGTGTGTACACAGGCATGTTTCTCTGGAAGAGATATGAGATTCAGATTTCAGATAGTTCCTCTCAAACGTATGCAGAGTCAAGAAGGGAGGAAAATAGAATAAGAAAAACTGTTTTTCTTCCAAAACTGTAAGCATACTTCCCGTCACAGTGAAGTGGTGAATTTCAAGATCAATATAGTGTGAAGCTGACTTGGTGGAGTACACATCTGTAATCCTGTCTTCTGGGGAGGCTGAGGCAGTAGCATCGCACATTTGAGGCCAGCCTGAGCAATTTGGTAAGAATTGCCTCAAAATAACAACAAACAACAACAATAACAGCATATTGGTATATAGCTACTGCATAAAATTCAGTGAGAATACCTTGCTCATTTTGATATTGTTCAGGAATTTTGGCTATTGGCACTTCAGGAAAGAGCTTTTACTATGAGCTTGTAGCAAAAATCACCCAAGTGACATTAAAATACCTTGAATTAATTTTATTTCCTACCAAATATTCCATTGTGCATAAATGTATAATTACTTTAATTATCTCAGCATCCAAGTTACATCCTGGGGATCTCTAGAAGGGTATTTACCTCTTCCTGGCCAGTATGGTGTTAATAAATATAGTGATAAATGTTATTAATTAGTTTCTATGAGTTTGTGTGTTTGTAAAGCTATACCTTTGATATGGAAATAGCAATGGAACTTCAGGGAAAAGTGTTGGAACATTTTCACTAATTTTTGCAATATTTTTCCTGGATCTACAAGTTGCCATACACAGTACTTCACATACCTTTACAGGTGGAAAGCAAAAATCACTAAGAAAGGAACAAGGTAGTTAAAAGGGATAAGAAAATAACTCACAACCAAAGATGAGTTTTAGCTGTCATCTACTACTAAAAAGTGAACTAAATAAGATGCTGTTTGGAACTGTTCACTTATGCACATTTTAAATTACTAGTATCTGCTGTGTTATTATATATACATAGATATTTAATATCCCAACATGTGCTGTTAGGCATAGTATTGATGACGCATGCATTTGAGTACACTTGCCTTGGAAAATTAGGGTTACCCTTTAACTTCTATCCTTGAGAAATTTTCCCAGAGAAATAACAAATTTCCCTGTCATTAGGCATCTTGTATTTCTAAAGATTATTTCTTTAATTTGCTGTAGATTTTATAATTGGTCTATGATTTTTAAGTAAGGGAGATACAGATAAAATGTCAATCAGGAATATCACACACGTCAGACTTCCCAGCATTTTCTCCAGGCAGTCTACCTAAATGTGGAAAACGCTTGATCCAAATTACCAAATTCACATTCCTCATATCTGAGAGGCATCTCCACCTCTTTGAGGTCGATGTGGTCAAAATCTGCACTACTGGCCTAAGCATGCTTTACTCTTTGTCTGTTCTATGAGAGATGTTTGAACACAATAAACCCATATGACATCTCAGAGCAAAACCTGAGGCCACACAGATGCCCTCGGCATCCATGGTAGTACTACCTGTATCACCTACAAAGCAGAGAAATCTGCAGTGAACCTCTGTGCTCTCCCTTGTCCTCCTGGGAAGCTCTCCATTTCCTGTTTTCTCCTCTGCCTGAGGAACCAGCTGAGATTATGATGGCTTATTACTAGAGGGCAAGAGTGGAAAGGAAACACCTTGTCTAACATTGGAGAGATCCAATATTTTCAGACATCGCGTATTTCCCACTCTACTGATGCTTACTTTGCCAAATTTACATTACATACTCTTAGAGAATGGAGGAGCCTATACATACAGCTGGCTGTGTAGAGATAGGAACTGCAGTAGAAGTTATAAGCCCTGCAATCTTCCTAATAGTCAAGTATCTGTATTAGTTAAGCCGGAAGGTTCTTTCGCTGCTAGGCCACACTTCCTGTAGAACCATTATAATAAGTGATCATTTCTTGCAGGGGTTGCGGGTGACTGTGTTTTATCTAAAGCCATCCTTCTTTAAATCCACTGGCCTCTGCCCTAGGAAAGCTGCCAGCAAAGCAGAGGATTGAAAAGAGAGGCTGCCTTCTTGTCACTTGAAAAGATGACAAAATTTCAGAAGCAATATTGAATATTTCATAGAGCCTCGCTTTCTCTCCCCTTCTAATTTATGTTTCAGTGTAGGTTCTGCAGAAGGAAAGAGCAAAAGTAAACAAGAATTCTACTTGTCAAGTGTCAGAGTGAAAATGCTTAGGGAAGGGTCCTGCGATGAGAAACTAGAAACCATATAGCACGGACATCAAGTTGTTTGTGAAAGCCTGGAGGGAAATGAACATACGTATTTTACAGATTAGAAGCTTAGGGCTGGGGATGTAGCTCAGTGGAATAAGTGCCTGCCTGGCAAGTGCAAAGTCCT
Organism: Dinomys branickii; assembly: GCA_004027595.1. Lineage (NCBI taxonomy): Eukaryota > Metazoa > Chordata > Mammalia > Rodentia > Dinomyidae > Dinomys > Dinomys branickii. The sequence goes on from PVLD010000229.1 coordinate 95,701, forward strand.
GAGTTCATATCCCTAATACCACACACATACAAAAACAGTTTGGTAGGTATCTGAATAGTTCAAGATTCACTTTTTTTTGTCTTGTATAAAGGATGAGGAGAATGTGGAAATATCGTAGGGAACCAAACGTTTTGTTGTCAGCAATTCCCATTTGGAGGTGGCTTATCTAAAAATGTGTTGTATGATTTTTCTCATAACTCTCTTTCTGCATTAAACTTGACACCTGAAGAACTAGCTGTGTTGTGGGGCTCCGAGGAAGAGAGAGAAAAAATTAAAACTCATAGAGAGCCATCACTGACAGGTACTGAGCAGCAGTGACTTTACCCCCTGACAGTTTGTTTGGTAACGACACGAGGCAGAGCAGCATGCCGTGAGCTTCTCCAGCCCTTAGTCCATTCGGCAGAGTGGTCACGACATGCAGCCGCTCACACCAGCGAGCTAAGAGGACGTGACACAGAATGAACCAGTGCAGCGGATGTGTGAGTTGCAAATCAGCAGCCACCTTCTCTCCATCACAACGGTGACATCTTCCTCCTGCACACCACACGTATGCGGCTGTGAACAACGTGTGGCAACTTTCTGTCTCGTGGAGGTTTTCTTTCTGATTCTCCGTCTTCCAGCAATCAACTCATTGGCACATTTTCCTAGCATTACCACAGTTGCTATGTTCAGTGGATCTGGAATATTATTATTTTACATGTTTTAAAACATTGCCATTTATTTTTACCGATAGGTCCAAGTTCAGTGGAATCTTAGGAAAAGCAAAACAGGCAAGGAACTTTGCCCGATATGCTGCTTGGGAAAGTCTTTGCGCAGGGCTTTGGACAGGCTGATGTGTGCCGTCCCATCAAATCTAGAGGCCAGGCTGAGAACAGAAATGAGGAGATTCCCACCCTGTGTGTGTGTATGATGTGTGTGTGAGAGAGAGAGGTCAAGTTGCATTCTTCCCTACACCATGCAGACTTCAATTACTTTCCCAGCTCGGTAACCACTATATCTACTGTTAGCGTCATATCATCATGAAGTTGAAAGTGGAGAGTTCTGAGTTTACAATAGGCAGATGGGATGAACTTCATGAATTCTCTGAGTGGGTCTTAGCCCTGCACTAGGCAAGCCTTTGCTTGTTTTTTCTTTGCAGTATACTACCCTGTGCTACACTGAGACATTGTGTCATACGTTACTATTATACCTGGGAACTCAGCTCAAAGATCAATGAGACTTCAAAAATTATACTTATAAAGTCGGTATTATTTCTAAGTTTTTAGCTAGTTTTTATTCTCTTTAATTATATGATCAATTTTGCATTCTTACATCTAGTAAGCTGAGCAATTGTCTTGAAGATAACAATCATCGTTAACTTCCTATCACCTTGTTTTGAAATTCTGTATCATTTTTCTTGTTTCTGTGTTGCCCTATTTTGGTCTTCATTGTTGTTATTTTGTTTTCTTTTCTCTTTAAGATAAAAAAGAGTTGGTAGCAGCATGGAAGGCCACAAGGCTTCTAACGCTTTATCCTACTTCTCTGATTTTCTCAACATTTTCACTTCAGACTGTCTTATCCCGTTTTCACAAATGTTAGAACAGTTAGGAAACCAAAGTACTAGGATCAAGTCAACAAAGAAATCACTTAAATAAAAAATTTTTATAGAAAAGATTGTTGGAAGTTATAACATCTCATTTTATAGAAATGCAAAGACTTGATTTATCTTCAATTAATGTCATATGTACCTGGAATATTTAAACTATTTACATAAATATCACTTTAATAGTTTAACATTTTTCCACAAGATGCTGAACTTATTGAATTTTTTCTCTTCAAATTTTTAATATATCATGCTTTCCTCAATGTGATATGAAGCTATAATATGACTTTATGTTGTGATTTTAAAGTTGTTTCTTTAATAATCAAATATATTTAGTTTAATATATTATGGATATAATGAACATTGTTCCTATAATATTCTGTGGAGCTATACAAAGCAGAAACATCCTTTAATTTTGTCTCATTGAAATGGTCACAACAGTTTTCATGCCTTGGTTCACACATGCTCATATCTTTCTGTACGTTGGAGCATGGAGCACACCTATCTGCCTATGTGTATTAATCTGTATTCAATCAAAATATAAACTTGATTTTCATACTTAAATCTTGCTCTACACAGAGGAAAGTCAAATGCTATCAGTGGAATTAGCAAGGACGTTTTCAGAGAAATTGATTTCTGGAGTCTGAAATCCCTGAAATCACCCCTAGTCCTTGTTGCTTTTCAGGTGCCCCATTAATCTTTATAGGACTCTGTTGACACTGCTGGCAGCTGCTTTCGCAGGCAGTGCTGAGGGCAGATGTGAGCAGAACACCATGGCACAGGGACTGAGGTCTAATTCAGCGAATTCACATTAGACCTTTAAACTAAACAGAAAGTGATATGAAGGGATTTGTAAAGACAGTGCATAAGTTATAACAATGGTGCCAAACTATTCCCTGATGACGCTGGTTTCAAGGAAGAGCTTGTTTCTTGAATTAGGTCCCTTGTCATATTATGTGGCTTGAAATTTAATAAAGAGCACGTCTCAAAGGTTAGGAAGTACCTCTCTTTCAGATACTGCCTCCTCTGGTGGTTACTCAGGAGTTCTGCAAGTAGCGAGTACTAGCATTTTTGGTGGAGAAAAAGAAGAATCCAGACTCAAATTTGCAGACCCCATGTATAAGAAAAGTTGTCAGTAAAACCAAAGCTTAAAGGAATAAACATTTATTTCCCAAACCCAGATTACTATACTGGGTAATGTGAACCTCCTGTGATGAAAAGGTCCTTTTTCTTAAAGAAGATAACAACTCGCCTGAGAGTTTTAGACTTTTTATCAGTAGTTCTGGTTCGCTTACAGGTGAAAAGGAGGAAAGCCAAAAAACGATTTGGGAAGAAGTACATGTGAAAACTGTTGGAGTCTTTGTCTGGAAGGGCAAAGACTATGGCTAATTTTTTCTCTACCTCACCAAGTGCAAAACATCACTATTGTGTCCTTCTCCTTAGATTCAATTCTGAGGAAAGCAATTAGCCATCTATTTGTGACTTTGGACACTCAAAGGACTGTTTTCTGTCCACATATTCTAATTTGTGCATGGAGTCTAGATGGGGGACTTACAAATATTGGCAATCTACTGAAAACATGAGCAATTCGACAGTAAACACTTAACAATAACTGAGGCAGGAGTAACCACTCAGGTGGGGAACAAGAAAAGCCTGTAATGGCTGTAGCAATGGTGTTATCCCCTTGCTTACAAAATCAGGGTGGTTATGTTAAATGTGGAGCTACAATCCTTTTCTCCAAAGCAGCATCCACTTTCAAGTGAAAATGAGAGATATTACATATAGGCAGACAGATAAAGAGGATTTACACCATTTTCAAGGTAATTTATTTTCAGTGCTCACTTTCTCAGCTTTATTTTCTGTATTAAACTCTATAAAAACTCCCTTGATTAAGTCCCCTCAAGCATCCCTGAGTGAAGCAGTCCAAAGCATACACGGATCTGGCCATAAAGTGGATTTTATTCATTTTGTCAAAACAACAAAAAAAGTCAGGAGGGTATCTGGAATCACATAAAACAGACTGGAGAAATGAGGGAGGCATTAAGATCTTCTAATATCCGACAGTCAGAGAGTAACTGCATGAGGGTGATTCAGACACTGAGGCCTGAAATTAACCTGAAGGAAATATTCACTTTCTGTTTGAAAAATTTCATATGGACAGGCTTTGCTTATCATCCTGCCTCTGGGATACTTGTACAATCGATAGAACAAAAGAGTAGGATATTAAAGTTGATGCACTGTTTCAGCAAGAAAAGAAGTGGGTGTTTATGTTAATTATACAGCACTGCCGCTTTAAATAAATGTTCAGTAAATGAGAACTTAGATGCATTCTCTCACTGCAGTGTTTAAACATGAAGTTCCCTTGTACTCATGGGCAAGGTTTCTTTATGTAACTTAAACGTGGGTCCCCATAACCCCCATCAGGGCTGACACACAACTTGAGTCTTGAGTGTGATATGATGTGACAGGTTAAGTACAGATCTAACAGTAGGTTGGGGATCCTTTCTATGGAGAACTATGGGGAACATTTACAACTGTTAGGGCCTGAATGTTTCTGTCTCCCTCAAATTCGTATGTTGAAAATGAAACCTGTAAGGTGATGGTATTTGGAGGGGAAGCTTTGGGAGCTAACTCAGTCATTAAGGCAGAGTCCCCATGCGAGAGATTAGTTCCTTATAAGAGGATAAAGAGTTCAGAGTTGTCTCTCCACCCTTTGAGACTCTTCTGATGAACATCTGTTACACAGGAGGAGGGTCTTAACCATGAACCGAACTCTGTGGCACCCTGACTAGTTTCCCAGACTCCCAAAATATAAGAAATAAATGTGTATTGTTTAAGCCAGTGAGATGGCACTTTATTATGTAAGCTTAGAATGACAACCCTAAATGTATCACAAAATTTCCATATGCTTGTCCGTATGCAAAATAAATGGTTTTGAGTTTACTTCATCTTTGTAACAACTCAGTGGGTCAAGTCAGGGAGTGGTAGTATCCTTCTGTTGCTAAAGAAGAGAGGAATGGAATTTGGAGACACCCTGTGATATACATAATAAAGTCACAGATTTGAGCAGCCCAGATAAACAACCACTCTTTACTGTACTAGCTTGAAGTTCTTTCTGAGATGGGGGTTTTCCTCAACCTTTTTACTTTCTTTGCCTTTGAATTTATAGGCATTGTGTGAAAGATTTTGTCAACTAAATGAAACATACTTGTCCAGTGGCAGTCTCTGTAGCCTCAGTGCATGTGAATGCATAATTTTCCTGTTAGTCTTGAGTGTAAAAAGTCACTAACACAGCTGTAACTCTCTTAGAATACTCTGAGACTCACTGTACCACTCACTCCCACCTTACCTGGAGAAGACAAACTAAGGATCCAGCAGTCCTTTAAGCACCAGTGTCAAACTGAAAGCTTTGCTTCTTTTGCTCATGAAGTCTGGGGATGGTATTTGGATGAAAGCTGAGGGACATGGAAAATTTTAGAACACCTAGTTGCCTGGCTAGGACTACTGAACACATGAAAGAAAGCTGGGGTTATTGCATATTTCACAATTTTTCCCCAGTGCTGATTTCATACATAAAATAAAAAACTGCAATGAGACAGTGATTATAATTTAATGGCTAAAATAAGTGGTTTACTGCAGGTCAGATGGATTATTTTTAGCCTTCATTATGAGCAAATCAAATCCCTGCCTGATTCATATGGTCAAACGATGCACAGTTGACTATAAAAATAACTAGACATGACAGATAATTTGAACTATGCCCACTTAGCAGCTACATGATTTGTACTAACTTCATAAAAGTATCTTGCAACAGACCCACAATGACACACTCCTACACAGATGGTAAAGAAATAGCAGGCTCAGCTTCCAACTGCAGCACTTTGAAAAGGTAGTCTACTCAGCGAGGGGTGCTGGGAGGCCTCAGCCTAACATAATTTTGGTCTCACACTGTAGAGTTAGGAAATAAGCACCTACTTCATTCATCATTTACACTTTATAAAATAATGCTCATCCTTAAGCTGGACATTAATTTCAGATGGATTATCTATTATTCACAGAAGACATTGCATGAATGTTAATGTCATAGTTTGGGTATTTTTCTTAGAATATATGGTAACTTTATTTTATATAATCCAGTTTGTAGCACATTGTATCTTTTATAACAGATAGCTATTACCGTCTGCCCTAGAAACACCTCCGTATGCACACAGCTACTTGGTGCTTCCTTCAACTTGTTTTGCTTATTTTATATCTCTGCATCTTTGCCCAGGTCTGTCCCTTTTTCCTTTAAACCCTTCCTACGCTCAGCAAGTTGATGAATTTTTGTTTTTCGTATCATTTGTTTTCTGAAGTTCTGCATGATCTCTCACCTTCCTCCTTGTGCCTGGGTGGGGAAAAGGGGAGAGATCATCCAAGTAGGAGCTGGGTGTCCCCTGCTCTTGAATCCTGTGTCATGTTTCTGAGAAAGTCTGACTGGCTTCACCTCCTTCCCATTTCATTAACTGCTCCAATACCAACCCCTTTCCCACCCAAACACCAGAAGGAAAAAGAAACATAATTTATTGATTTTCAGATCTTGGGAGTTTACCTCAAAACTTGGCATGAAGCAAGCGTTCAGTAACTCTTTATGTCAGATTCCCTAGAAGCAGAGCCCGACACTAAAATTCCTATGTGCTGATTTATTGAGGGAGTGTTCTTAGGAGAACTCTTTTTCTGAAGGAGAAAAACATGATAAGCTTCTGAGAAAAGAACCGAACAATTAAGGGGTGGCAGTTTATGTCCAGTTTCAGCCTGATCCCAGGGTAGCCCTGGAACGCAAGGGACGTCCCTGAGTTATTCCCTTGAAGTAAGAAATGAGGCTTTCTATACACTATATCATAGAGCTATTATCCCTGGAAAGCCTTGGACAGGGGTGAGCATAAATAATCCCTAAATTGGATTATTTTTCCAAGCAAGACTGCTCTGATCTGCCAGCAAATCTCTGGCAAAGGCTAAGTTGGGAGAAGTTAGCTGTTATCATTTGCAGCAAGTGCGGGCTGGATACCCTCTTCCAGGAAAGAGGCCTGAAATGGGCGACCACAGTGTTTACTGACAAGACAGTAGGTGAAAATACTTATGATTCTTTCATCACACATATGAAACTTTATTTCCAGTGAAACTTCAACTAACAGGAAATTCCAAAATTCTGATAGTACAGTTTTCTGCATCAACTCATTAATACATAAACCCAAGGACTGAAATGAAATAGGAAGTGATGCTATGGGTGTTTGTGTCCTCAGCACAGACCCGTTCTTGAAAGTCCTGTGGGTAACCATTCCCATCAACAGAGTGACGGATGTTGACTCTCAGAGTTCATATAGAGGACGCAGACATGTGACTCATCCCAGTGTTGCTTGTAAAACCGGGGCAGGTCCCTTCACCCTACATCTCAGTTCTCTTCTTTGAAAGTGCATGATAATAAGATCTACTTCCTAAGACTCTAAGATTAGGCAAAAGAACCCTCTGAAGTGACTAACGTGGGTTAATGTGGCATCCTCACATATCATTTCACTTACTTACTCTACTGTGCTCAAAACCAAAACAGATCCAAATGAAACACTCCACTGATCCTTTTTGTCAGTGAGCGCCCTATTCCAATAGCTTAGGACCAGTTTTGAAGTGGAATATGCATAACTCTGTAAAGAGCCAAGCTGATGCTCATGTTCAGTATAAAGATCAACTCTAAATACTTTAGATAAAATTTCCTTCTCCCAATCACATTACATCGTTAACCTAATTTATCTTCCTCCGTGTAATAATCACTATGTAAAATTGTCTAAATTTATTACCTCTTTTGGTTTTATGGTCTGCTTCTCTCCCTAAGTGAAATCTAATCTCCTCAAATGTAGCTACTTTCTTTCTTTTTGTTCAGAGCCCCATCCATGGCATAAAATCCTGCCACACACATTGATGGTAAATGAATAACAGAAGAACCATCTTACAGATATTTTAAATCATCTTATCGAAATATCATACTTCTTTTAACTTGCAGGTAGAGCTGAATGCATTGTCTCTTAGAAGAGATCAAGGCTGTATATGCTACAGCTGCTCTGTAACCTGCGTAAACAGAAAGAGACAGGCGAGTCACTGGCATTTACATTCACTTATTCATTAAGTATGGAAACACACGGCAGACTCAGAATTCAGATACCCGCTATAAAGTTTCATAAATTCTATGCACTTTAATATTGCTACTATTAATATAGTAAACAGACAAGAAACCAACTTGCCATACAGTTAACAAGCATTATAACCAAAACCTAATACTTTATATGGTATTTTTAGGTCTCTTACCACCTTATCATCTTGCTTCTCATCTCTGTTTTCCTCCTTCTTTCAAAATTTGTTGCTGGTAAAAAATAACATCTTTTAAAATGTTTTGGATACTTAGTTTGCTCAACTTGGGTTCTCGTTACATATGAATAGCAGTTTGACTGTTTACTTCATTTGTCTGGATACAACATATCCATGAACTTGAAAGCCAGATTATTAAACTATGACTTATGTGTAATATTAATATCCATGAAGAGAATAAAGAAAGAAGATCGAAGTTTAATAACATTACATAAATGCATACATGGATATCTGAGGGTTTCTGGTGTGGGCTTATAGTTACCCCTGACTTAGTAAGTAGTGGGTATAAACACAGGAATGTTAGCAGATTCTCTTTGCTTTACCTTCTCCACCTTCTGATTATCAATTTAATTGTAGAAAACAATTGAACATTTTAGCACATAATAAGGAGATAAAAAAGAACAATTATATGAGAAATATTGACTCTTTTTTGGTTTTAGGAAGGGAATATAAGTATTTATAGAAACCTACACACCAAGATGTGTATTCTTTCTGTGCATTTTACTTATGCTTTCTGTATATACTTAGATAAATCTGGCACAATTTGAACATACTATTGACCAGATCAGTGTCATGTTACTAACTACCAGTTAGTTTACAACACGTTTGTTTGAAAACAAAAGAACATTCAGTGACTTAAGAATTACATATTAACTGTATTTCACTTCAATTTCACAACTAAGTTTAAATAGGCACATTGAACAACTGGAGTCTAGTTCATTTAAAACCTAGAATGCCTACTTTTTCTAAGGTGATGGATGAATTAAATTAAGAAAATATAACTAAGTCTATAACTCCACAGATAGAACATTGTTTCTCCTCATTTACTAAATTCCCCAATGATAATTTAATGGCAAAATGAGAAGAAGAAACACTAAGAAATAAAATGAAAACCTCAAGTTCTCAGAGTGAATGAGATGGAAATTTTTCACATAAATTCTTTAGACTATGTCAATGAAAATGTACCTGATTAAAAAAAATAATGTTTAGTACCTGAAAGAAATTATATCTTCCAGATCCCACCTCAAAATTTCTTTGCATTTCCAAATTAAACAACACTTTCAGGGACTGTGCAATGGGTCAGCCGCCCTTAATAATTGAATGTGCCAAGAGAAATAACATACAATTTTTATTCCATCTCCATCACATTGAAAAGCTTCAAAATTTAAAATCTGATTTAACGATTTGTTTTCAAGACTCTCTTCTCATTGGGTTGAAAACATATGCTGAATTTATCCCAACATTAACTTTCCCCATTTGGCATAGACAAATCTATAAAGCAAAAGAGTTTGGAACTGTGGGCGGCCAATGGTCGTTTAGTTATTCACAGATGTGGCTGCTTCTGGATTTGTAAGTATCTCTCTTTAACACCCTTGCTTTTAATTATATTGTGCTTGCCAACTGTGCATCTAAAAGGAAAATGCTAAGGCACTTGAGATGTGTTATAGTATAAATTTTGGGGGATGATATTTGCAAAACCCTTTAAATGTAAATTTCTGCCATTCAAGATTTGTAAAATTTCAAAAGAATTAACTGATGGGCCTCATCAGTAATATTTACATCTGTTCTGTGTCAAATAGGGTGAGTCTGGCTGAGCCGAATAAGTCTGGGCCAATCTTGTATCTACTTGAATGATAAAATTTGGCCCAACGTAGTTTCTGTACACAGTGATGAGTATCCTAGCTTGATATGTAAATAAGTTGAAGGCTAACATGAATATACACCTGTAACCAAGCTGCTGAGTCTCAGTTTCTCATAGAAGTTGAACTCCAGCAACCATAAATTGCCAACTGAATAGACCATGTCCATATGAGGCGAACGCCAACTGTAGCCAGTGAGGTCTTTTGGATTTGTCACTTAGTCACTTTCTTTTGTCTGATTTTAAACAAAACCTATGTGTGTTTGGGGTGGGGTAGGTCATCACACAAATCATCTTAGATCTGGAAGACTATTTGTTTTAAGTAACTTTTTCTTGCCCAAATAGTCTTTTATAAAAACTGTTCTCAGTTTTTTCTTTTAATAGCTCCATGTGTACAAATACCCTATTTACATATTTTATAGGTTAACCCTGCTTTGGAATAAATAAAAGATTTTAGTAAGGTATATTAATATTATTAACTCAATTTTACTGAGAGTAATATTTTATTCCTTTAATCAAAAGAAATATACAAAATAAGAACAATACTTATAAATATCACCAATGTAAGTCCAGGAGATACCAACCATGTTCAAGTAGTAGCTTTTCCCTTACTGACGGTGGAACGGCATCATTTTAACCCAACCACAATTCTAACTCATTTAACTTTTCTAAAACCTTTGTCTATCTTTGAGTAGACTAAAATCATTCTTTCCTGTATAAGGCAATTTTGTTCAATACTCCGACTATTTCAAGGTATATAATCTTATTTATGAATGCAATATATTTCACGGAAGTGTAGACAAGAGCAAAATAAGAAAAATATAATGCCATTACTGACCACCATTGGAAGTCATTAATGTTTTTGTTGCATAGTTTTCTCCTCTGTCTGTATACACCACACATTATTGTAAAAGAGTGTGCTGCACTTTACTATACATTCTCTTCTGCTGTCTATCTTGTCATTAGACAAACTACTATGAACACGTTCCGATTTCAACTTATGGTTTGCGTTCATTACCACAAGTCTGCCTTCACCCTGCTTGTGACTAGACCACCCTTGCAGGGAGTCTGATAGCTGTTCCCTCAACCTCCAGCAGCTTATGCTGCAGTCCTTCATTTTGCCTGGTAGTGTTGGGCTTCCCTGCCCTGCCTTCTCAGACCTTATCTGCCCAAAGAATTTTTATTCGATCTCTTTTGGTAGTTAGGTTGTTTCCATTTGTCGTGTGTTTTCTTCAGACACGCAGATCATCTAGGTGTTAATCTTTTTTGTCACTTCATGATCACACTCTCCTTTCTCTTGTGTCATTTTCCTGACCCTTTACTCCGTGTCCTGGGAAAACTTCTTAAATATGTTTCCTACATCACAGATATTTCTATCATGGTTGATTCTTCCACTGCTGTTTTTAACACAACTTAAAATCCTGTCAAGGTAATATTCATTTTTTTCTAGAACTTTTCTAACGCCTGAATTTATTATCATATCAAAGCATTTAATCTTCGCTTCATGGAAAATATATACACCCGTAGATTTTTCCCTTTGTTCCTTGTTCAGCATGTTTTCAGAAGCTGTAATCTTTTTTTTAGAAACTGTGATCTTTATCTATTTTTAAGTTGCTTATCTTTTTTTTATTTGGTAGCATAGTTTTAGTAAGATGAGTTGAAGGGAGCAGAGGGGATTGGGAAAAAAAGAGGAATCAAAATGCATCATGTACGGGTACAAATTCCCTGTGATGAATATGATCGCTGCGTAGATCTAAAATGTACCAATAAACTGTTACACAGATAAGTCCTTTGTCACTTTTCCTCTCTCAGATGAAAAGATAACATCCACTCTCCTCCTCTATGTTATACATGCACGATCTTCACCTCTAGTCTCTCTCTTGGTACCTTATGCTCAGAAAGACGCCTTAGGTTAAACACAAATCTGGAGAAAGGGAGAAAAACCTGAGGTTGAATATCCCACCCTGAAGGAAAATCTGCCTTTTTATAACTTTTTCTCTCTTTCATTAAACCATATTTAGATGTCATTTTTTTCACTATCTGAATTTCTTTTCACAGTAGTCTGCATTCTGGGCATGCGATATATCTGTGATGCATTTTTCCTAACTTGCTGCTGTTGTTGTTATAGGAAAAGTCATGTCTGTACAGGCAAGGAGCCTACAGCATCCTTTAGGTTAAGTCTTTACCACGCAGAACAGTGTTCGTCATGAGAAGCACCTTTAGAAGAAATAGCTGCTGCAAGACATCTCCTGCACTTTTCCAGGGGAGAAGTTTCTGGATGTTGCTAAATCTCTGTAGAAACACAGGATTCAAGTGAATATCGGTATTCACATAACAATGCATGAGAGATAAGAATTATATACTTCATACTTACAGTCTTGTTGCTGATTTTTAAGAAAATAAATAAATGAACCAAAACAAGGAAAACATTCAATAGAGCTCGCCTTTTATATCTTATGTTAAAATTAGCCAACAGTCTGTTCCTCCTTTATATGTAAATTAATAGACAGGGTTTTTCTTATTTTCCAGAAAGTTATCTTTAATGCCTTCACTAAATAAATAACATTTACACACAAGACCATCACGGGTTTTTATCAGATTAAAATGTACAGAGGTGCATCAAGTATTCAAGTTCTAAAATCAAGCATCTACATAGAAAAAAATCACCTTGATTAACTTTTTCAAGTTTAAATAGTCCTTCAATAATTTCACTTCTATTCTGGGCAAAACACAACACATGTGTTCATGCATATGACCTTTAAGAACATAGGAAGACTGAAAAGTAATCAATTACTTCTACATCATAAGAGCACATTTTCATGATGATTCTGCTGTAGCTTAATATATAGTTTTGCATAAATGTATAGTTATACTCAAATATATAAATATATAAAGAAAATATATATGAGCAAGCCTTTTTATATACATTATAAAATTTTTCAAAGAAATACAAAGTTAAGTAATTGCTTAAAGAATTATTGAGTGATAGTTTTAAAATATTCCACTCCAGGAGAAAATTACTCAGAGAATAGTTCTGTAATAAAGTAGATAGACAGGTAAAGTATGAAAAACAGAATATTTGAAGGAAAAACTACCAAAAATATACTCATAGAGATACTATGCTAACAATTGCTTAAGTATGTATATTTTGCTTTAGTTCTGTTTTACTAAATCTTTATAGCAATCCTGTGAATATGAACTTATGAACATCATTTTATAATTAAGGATAGAAAATTCAGAGCATCCACATGAGAGAACTAGGAGAAGAATCTACACATTTTAAGTTTCACAATTTAATTTTTAATTTTCTGGTATTATTTGCAACAATATAGCTACATTTTTTCAGTCTAGAGCAATACATAACAATTACCAATGATTTATCCCAAAATTCTATTCTTTAGTCTTTATTTTATTTACTTTTTAAATAACAGAAATTACTTTTACCTTTGAGATAGAAATTACATTAAGTCAACATCAGATCACTGAAAAATTGATAATTCAATTTTTTCTTGCATTTAAATTATGTTTTTTAAAGTGTAATTTCTTTTATTTCTGATTTTCCTTTTTTTCTGGTCATTCTACAGAACTGAAGATGGAATAAATCAATAAGAATTGGATTGGAGAAGGAATCCCATATCATCAAATTTGCTGGAACTGTGCAGATATTCTACCAGTAATCAATACTTTGATATCACATGCATAATTTTTTCTCATTTTATATTTTGGCATCTTTTATAATTGAAGTGTTTAGAAAGAGATGTTTAAACCTTGTTAACGCTTGACTTCCAGCATTTTGCGTTTATTATGAAACACGCACATAGAATGTGACCCAAACTTTATAATGTGACCCCAAATTTACTTCTAATAGAAAAGTTCTCTTTCTTTCTCCTTTTCCTCCCTCCAGCTAGAAGCCCATAAAGTAGTGATTATTTTCTGAGAGCTAACGCTGAGGCAGAGCCTGTGGTGGTGCATCATTAGGTGAACCCATCTCTTCCCTACAGAGCTATATGCACTTTGTTTCTCTGACTCTGTAAGATAGTGAGAAAATTAAACCTCTGGTCATCAACGGGTTGTTGGTGCAAGCAAAGTGTAAGATATGGCAAGGAAACAGAACAGTACAAGTAATCACGTTTCAACTGGAGAAAAATAAAGGAGTGGCCAGAAAACGGGAGTGCTGTGTGTGACTCTGCCAATATTTGAGGTTACGAACGGTGTGGTAAATATTGTGCAGATGTCTTCTGTCTTACAATGTGACAAGTAAACGGATTTTATCATGTTAAAGTACGGGGCTTAGAGAAAGGACTAGTCTTTCTTGGATAGTATCAATGGTCATAAATAAAATCAGATATTTTAGTTTCATCAGTTTTAAATCACTAGTGGTAGTGATAGATAAGTGACATATTTACCACTAGTGTAAATGCATAAATCTACCAAGAGATAAGCCTATAGACTCAGGCATTGTTATGCCTCTCTCTTGAATTAACAGCAAACCTGACTTCAGTTGTATTACATTAATACCTTGAGAAGGTGCTTGAGGAAGCCTTAAAATATATTGTATACTGTAGCTGGTACATTTATTTCTCAGATTTGTATGTAATGAAAATGATGAAAAATTATAGGAAAATGTTCATTTGCATGAAAGAGTAGAGATAAAATTAGTTCTGCTCAGCCGCTAAATATATAGCTTGGATTGGCGACTTTTTACTTTGTTTTATCAATTCAATTTACTATCTTCCTAACTGTAGTGTACCAAGGATCTGTGACATTTCCTGGTCATAATCACTAATGCTCGATGTGTTTGCTCAATAAGTGGAACAAAACACAAATTTAGAATAATTTTAAGTGTTCTTATTTCTAACTGAAGAAACTATGTGCCATGTACAATAGTAAAACATCAAATTTCATTTTTAGAAAAGCACTTAGGCATTATAGATTTGACTACAGGTTTGTAGAAACTAAAAAAAAAATGCTAGATGTGTACAACATTGATTTTTCCAAGTTCAATAAAAAGCACTGTTCAGGTAAAGGTTGGTAAATCAGTGAGAAAATTGTAATTCAATTAATATTTTAACTCAAATTTCTTAAACCTGAAGATTCTGAACAAATTGTCAAGTACAGAAAGTGCTGTTTTTTCTCTGGGATAAATCAGAGTGGCTCTGTGGATTGTGAAAGTATCAAAATGTTTCTGTACCTCATTTGGAGTTATGTATAGATTACAAAGATGTTGTGGGGTATGAAGTTGGAAAGACTCCTAAATGTTATAGAAATATACTTGATAGAGAAGTATTCCCAGTGGATCAGTGTTATTTTCAATGTTTGAGCATAACATTTTCTAGTTTAACATTATAAAATATAGTGGTACCTCAGCTCAGGAACACTTTTGTTTGCAAACAATTTGGCTCCCAAACAGAAGCGTTTGGGAAAACTTTGTTTTTGTTTGGAAACTTTGTATCAGGTGATAAACTTGACACTGGCCATTTTTGCTCCATGAACACAAATGTGGTCATATTTTGGAGAATTGTGGACAAATTCAGTTCATGAACCAAGGTACCACTATATCCTCAAACCTATAGGTGAAGATGGTCACATGGCTGAACTCCAGAAGAGATGGCAGCCAAGTGATAGACCTTCAGATACTGCAATATACAAAAATCATAGATGTATTCTACCAATGTGATCATATACATAAAGTTCTCTTCAACTTTGAAAATTTTCAGCCAGGCGTGGTGGCTCACACCTGTAATTCCAGCACTTGGGAGGCTGAGGCAGGAGGATCATTGTGAGTTTGAGACCAGCCTGGGCTACAAAGTGAGCTCAAGGCCAGCCTGAGCTGCATAGTGAGACCCTGTTTCAAAAAGACAGAAAAAAAAAATAAATTTTTCAGTATGAGATAATGATAATGAAGAAACATTCAATAATTTAATTATATTTTATAAAAAGCCATTACATTTGTCACATGTAGTACATTATGATTAGTAACAGTAATTTTTGTGCTAACAGTATTATTTGATCCATTTTAATTTTATGGGAAAATTTTAATACTTAATGATACAGTAGAACAAACTTCCTGAATATAGGTTATTTTAACTCATTTAATTGCTATGGTTCTTATTGCTATAAAAGATAAACTTACAAAGACATGGAAATCTGAATAGAAAAAGAGGACACTAGCTACACTTATCAAATCATTAGATTTATCTTACGATTTTATTTGAATAACTCTCCAGAGGAATTTGTTAAGGTTCAGCTTTTTAAACGTTGCTTTTTCTCTAATCGTAACTTGTGAGGAATTTCCAGACTGATTTCAAACATTGCTGCACCAGTCTACACTCTCCACCAACAATTCTTTGTATGTTCTTTATATGTTCGATTCTTTATATGTTCTTTATATGTTCAATTCTTTATATGTTCTTTATATGTTCAATTCTTTATATGTTCTTTATATGTTCAATTCTTTATATGTTCTCTATAAGTTCTTTGACGGAGAGTTGGCTGAAATGTTTTCCCACGCTGTTGGTTGTCTTTTCCCTCTATTGATGATTTCTTTTGAAAACGAAAGCTTTTTAATAGGATGAGATCACAGTTGTTTTTTGAAGTGTTTCCCATGCTGTTTTGGTTTTGTTCATGAAGACCGCACCTACCTCCATGTCTTTAAAATTTTGATGTATTTTCACTTGCAGTAGATTTAGTGTTCTACTTTAATATTCAGACCTTTGATACATTTTGACTTCAGTTTAGTGCACGGTGATAGGCATAGGTCTAGATTTTGTCTTTGGCACATAGAGAGCCAGTTTTCCCAGGACCATTTATTAAAGAGGCTATCTTTCTTCCAGGGAATGTATTTGACCATTTAACCCCATTATTCCCCTTCTAGGTATTTTCTCAAAAGAATTAGAAATATCATACCACTGTGATATATGTTCACTCATGTTTATAGCAGCACAATTTCTCATAGCAAAATCTTGGAAACAACCCAAATGCCCATCAATTGAGGAGTGGATAAAAAGATTTGGTATTTTTAGACAATGAAGTATTACTCAGCTATAAAGAAAGATAGGCTTTTTAGGTAAATGGATGCAACTAGAGACCATAATTATAAGTGAAATAAATCAGACCCACATGAGTGAATACAATTTTGCCTCCTTAGTGTAAGAACCTGAAAGAGTAAATAAAATCTGAAAGGTACAATAGATACTGTGAAAGAGAAAGGAACTGCTCTTTCTTGGATAAGGGAAAAATAACCGGGATAAGGGAAAGGAGAAAAGGAAGAAAAATGAAAGGAAAAAGTATATGTATATATGCACAAGATAGCTAACATGATTGTACTACTAATTTTCTATTGGTTTATTGAAAGGAATTGGTAATGTTTAATTGTTTGATCAATCTTGCAGGCCTATATCTAGTAATCTGAGCAACTACTTTAAAGATAATCAACCATTGTTGATTTCCAATCATCTATTTTGAAATTCTGTATAATTTTTATAGTTTTGTGTTATTCTGCTTTTGTCTTTGTTTTTGATATTTTTGTTCTTTTTTCTTTAAATTAAAAAATGTTTAAAAAGAAAAAATAAATGTTATCTTTTCAAGTACCTATTGATTATGCTTTCAAATAATTTAGAAAGGATTAAATGATTAGATTTTCTAGCAAATGCATGTCAACATACCCTGAAACTCTTTGCTCGGAATATTATAATAGATATGAGCATAAACAGATGAAACTCTTAAGTTACTTTTGAAAAATAAAAATCAAACTAGGCAAACATCTCCAAACAATTCTTTTCAAAGTTCTGTGCTCACAGGCCAGATATCTTTTGCAAAACCACTGCAACTTCGTATTTTAAAGGGTTACTCTTACCTTGAAATTGTGGTTGAAATGTGCTTATTTTTCTCTGCCACCTGTTATTTATGTACCGTACTACTGACCAGCACTAAATTTGAAATATGGGCTTATATAACTTCGCTCAATCATATATATATATATATGTTGAAAGAGTTTTAAGAGTTGTTGAAAGAGTTGTAAATACACACGAGCTGGGGTAATTGCTTCGATCTGGACTATTTCCCAAAGATCCATGTGTTAAAGTTTCAATCCCTGGCTTGGTGCTATTGGGAGGTGGCAGGAACTAGGAAGTGGGACTCAGTGGGTGATCTTCCAGTCACTGCGAGTACGCTTTGGAACGGGCTAGTGAGAGCTTGCAACTCTCTGCCTTCTTCCCTTTTGTTTCCTGGCTATGAGGTGAATATTTGAATGTGCTTCACAGGTTGAAAGCAATACTGCCAACTGATTGTGGGCAGATATGTCTTAAAGTATGAGCCAAAACAAGACTTTTTCCCTATGAATTGATTTCTCTTGTGTTTGTCGTAGTGCTGGAAAGCCGTTTAGTAGAGCTGGTGCTCACAGACTGAAACATCCTCTAAGACACTAAGGGAGAATGCTGGTGCATGGTGGGCTCCTCCAGTGATAAACAGGAACATAGCGGAAGTGGCTTTCTCACACGGATATCCAGGGAAGGTGTCAACACCAACATACTTATTAAATCTGAATGAAGAATTCCTTCTTCATATTTAAGAAAAAATATAAACGGGTCTCCTAATACCTATTTCCCAGATTCCAAACCAACAATTTTTGCTCTTTCCCATGAGTTCATACCCCACTTTGGAAATAGCCATCTGAGTTCTAAAGACACAGGTACTACTCAACACTAGTACATGTTTTGATTTGTGAATATTCTACTTAGAAGCACATTCTCTACCCCTGCAAAAAAAAATCCACTAAAAAGTCACCTATTTTATGCTTATCCTTATTAAAATGTTATCTAGAAAATCAGCTTTTATGTAAGCTAAAATAATTCAGAACCATATTTTCAACTTTTTTACTGGAGTTCAATATTTAATTACTAATCAGTTCCATTAGCTTCAGCTACTTGTTTGGACCCTCATATTTAGGAAAAAAACTTTCAGAGAAGATTAGATTAGATGGGGATTAGAAATTGATTTTACTAATGTCAACTCTTATATCCTGTTCTTATGAAAGTTTTGTCTCCAATACCTATTATGAGTTTCTTCTTAATTATACTAAGCTTAAGAAATTCAGGTTTGCCATCGAAGATAGCAGAAGAAATGTCTAAATATAGATTCCATCTATATATTGTCTTACCTTGGACCGTAGATTTCAATCCTTTCCAGTCAATTTTCCTTTTAATTTTTTAAAGGAGACAAATTACTTAAAAAATTCATATATACCACTTACTTTAAATATCATGGTAAAATATTCAAGTTGTGACCAGGCAAGATTCCTCTATTTGCACTTTCAGAGCTTCTGAGGGAATCAGAAGAGAGAGTTGTATAATTGACAGCTGTTAGCAGGACTCCAAACTCTAAGAATAATTTGAAGGCAGATTAGTTTTACAGATTGTCCATTAACAGACTCACAGAGGGGCCATCACAAGGGACTTGTTTCCTGTATGCCTCTGCATAAATTGGATCTTTATGTGAGAACATTGTGTGTGTGTGTGTGTGTGTGTGTGTGTGTGTGCGTGTAAGTAATTGCTGTTGGAAAGTGGCCTAGTAAAAGGATTTTACTAAGAGAAGGATTTTCCACACTGGAAAGTGCATTGGTGAGGTTTGATTAGAAGACTTCAGAAGACACATTACAAATTGCACTGCTATAAACATGGGTGCACATATATCAGAGTGATATGATGTTTTCAGATCTTCTGGGAAAATACCCAGAAGAGGAATAGCTGGTTTGAATGGAACCTCTAGACCTAGTTTGCTGAGAAATCTCCAAACTGCTCTCCATAGTGGTTGCACCAGTCTGCATTCCCACCAGCAGTGCAATAGAGTCCCTATTTCTCCACAGCCTCACCAGCATTTGTTATTGGATGACTTTTTCTTTTTCTTTTTTTTTTTTTGCGGTACTGGGGATTGAACTCAGGACCCTGCGCTTGCTAGGCAAGCACTTATTCCACTGAGCTATATCCCCAGCCCCCCTGGATGACTTTTTCATACTGGCCAGTCTTACTGGGGTGAGATGAAATCTCGATGTTGTTTTTATTTGCATTTCTCGAATGACTAAGGATGTGGAATATTTTCTTATATATTTATTTGACATTTGTATTTCTTTATCTGAGAAATGTGTATTCATCTCAGATGCCCATTTCTGGACTGGGTCTTTGAATTTGGACAGGTACATGTTTTTTAATTCTTTGTATGTTCTAGATAGCAGTCCTTTGTCTGAGGGACAGCCAGCTAGGATTTTTTCCCAATTTGTGGGTTTTCCTTTTACTTTGCTGGTGATTTCTTTAGATGTACAAAAACTTTTCAGTAGAATGAGGTCCCAATTATTGATTCTTTGAAGTGTTTCCCTTGCAGTTTCATTTTTGTTCATGAACTCTCTGCCTACTCCTATGTCTTCAAGATTTTTACCTACTTTCTCTTCCAATAGATTTAGAGTTTCTGTTTTAATATTGATGTCTGTGATCAAAACTGACCTGAGAGTTTTTCTGAAAACCTCAATTAATCTCATATTTTCTCCTGGATTACTTAGTACAGTTAGAAACCAAGGAGCTGAGTGAGCCACTTCCTTCCCTCCATTCAACTGTAAGCACCACATCACCCTACGGATTATCTGCGCTTCGTTAACCCTAAAAGAGGCACAAACTAAAATAATAAAAGCCTAGGATGTTGCCATGCCCAAGGTGAAGATCACTGTCTATGTCCTTTTAAATATTGCAAGCCTGAGTTATTGGGTTCCTTTTTATTCTTTTCTTGTTCCCTTTTGCTTATTCCTTCTGCTACCTCCTTGTGTTCTTCAATAAACATAGCTACTTATCACATAACACAAGATGTATGCTTGGCAATTCTTTCCTCGTCATGTGCAAGAACCTGGATTAGTTCTGGCCCATTCAACTGTAACATACTTACATAAAATATGACTGTGAGGAATAAAGATCTCTTGAAAAACTAATCAACTAATTTCAGTTTTATCATTGCATGAGCTTACATTGGTGTATGTGTGTGTATGTGTGTGAGAGAGAGAGAGAGAGACAGGGAGAGAGAGAGAACAAGAGAGAGAGGGAGAGAGAGAGAAAGAGACATTTATGCATTTAGTGGATGACTTGCTTTACTAATATGGTTTTCAAACGAGCTAAGCAAAGCACGGGGTTCTCAAATAAATATTTCACTAACTAAGAAGACTTTATATCACAATGAAAGTAGAAAAATTACACTTTGACTTGAGTTTGGCTATTGTTTGCTATAAATTTTTAAGATCCTAGTTTATCTATCCAAACTGAACATTTAGTTTGGATTCTTATTCTGAACATTTCACTGCAGTTTACTATTGAAAACTGTTTGCTTTAAGTAACAATGACAAGTCAGAAAGACAGGGTATTTTTCAAATCTGTACTTACGATTTTATAAGCTTCTATAAAATTTTCTCTTAACACATGAAATCAAAATGTCTAGCACTCTGAAAACTTTGAATCAATAAACAATTAAATCCTTGAGGGCTTTATTATGATCCTTACACTTTATGCTTAAATATTGATAGAATCCATACTCACTTGAGACATGGATTATTTTCCAGGATGTGAGCAGATTTTCAGTTTTGGTTTTCTTTTTCTTATATATATTTGACCTGTGCAACCACCTCCAAACCTACAGTTGACATTCATACAGGGAATCAAGTAGTGCTAGCATAGCTATGGGAAAGTTGTACTTTGCTCCTCGGGGCTCAGGAATAGGCCTGACCTGGCACTGGGAATAGGGAAGATCAGATATATAGGGAATGCTTGAACTCTGTCAGTTGAAGACAACAGATACTGATTCAGTCCATGATACCAAGACAGAGCCCAGAATCCTGACATCTATCCAGTGCCATGTTGCCTCATGGATGCTATAGCACAGAATCCAAGAAAAATCTTCAAGAATGTGGCAATGTGATAAAATTAGTCATAGAATAATTTGTGAAACTCTACTCTATGAACTGCTAGGTTTCTTTTTTCCTGTGCATAGTATGTTCCTAAGGAGGATCTTGTAACAACTGAGATGGTTTTTATATATTTTTTTAAGTTTAAAGAAAATAGTACAAGAATAAAAAGAACAAAAGGAGAATACAAACAACACAAAGCAAGGACATTAGAAATGATACAGGGTTTCAAACCAAATGATAGGGTTTAACAGTAGCTGTTATATTACATATTGTTATCTTCAACGAAGTTGCTCAGATTACCAGATGTAAGAATAGAAGATTGAGCAAATCATTAAAGAGAACAAGAAAATAATAATTTAAAAGAACATTAGAGACAATACATAGTGGCACTAGGCAGGATTGTATGAATTCACTATTGGTTGTTATACAGCAAATTGTTGTCTCATAGATTTCTCAGATTACCAGATATAAGCATGCAAAATTGGTCAAAATAGTAGAAAAAACCTTTTAAACATTATTAAACCATCAGATACCAACAGTACAGTTACACCATCTATATCTATATATATATATAGAGAGAGATAGATAGATAGATAGATAGATAGATATAGATATAGATATATAGATATATTTGCCTTAGTACTTTTTCTTCTTTCCCTCATCCCAGTTACTCCTTCCTTTCAGCAGTTTCTTTCCCTTTCTTGTTATCTATTGTATATTTTAGGTTGTATTTACTCTTTCATGTTATTACACCAGGGAGACAATGTGATGCTTACACATGTGAGTCTGATTTATTTCACTTATGAGTATGGTTTCTAGTTGCATCCATTTACCTATAAAAGACTTGAGAGTATCATTTTTATAGCTGAGTAATACTCCATTGTATATAAATACCACATGTCTTTATCCATTGCTCAGTTGTTGGGCATTTGGGTTGTTTCCAAGATTTAGCTATGACAAATTGTGTTGCACCCATGTTCATACATGGGTGTATATATGTCACTGTGGTATGATGTTTTCAATTCTTCTGGAAAAATACCCAGAAGAAGAATAGCTGGGTTAAGTGGGACTTCCAATCCTAGTTTTGTTGGGAATCTCCAGATTGATTTCCACAGTGGTTTCATCAATCAACATTCCCACCAGCAGTGGAGAAATGTTCCTTTTTCCCCACAGCCTCTCTAGCATTTGTTGTTGGTTGATTTCTTAATGATAGCCATTCTTTGTGGGCTTAGATAAAATCTCAGTGTTGCTACAATTTGCATTTATCACATGACTAATGATATGCAACATTTTTTCATATATTTGTTCACCATTAGTATTTCTTCATCTGAGAAGTGTGTGTTCATCTCAGATGCCCACTTTTGGACTGGGTCCTTTAATTTTGGGGCCCTGATTCTTAAAAAATTCTTTATATATTCTAGATAGTGGTCCTTTGTGTGAGGGGCAGTTGGATAAAATTTTTTCCCAATTTGTGGGTTTTCCTTTTACTCGGTTGGTGATTTCTTTTGATGTGCAGAAACTTTTCAATAAGATGAGATCCCAATTGTTGATTCTTTGAAGTATTTCCTGTGCAGTTTGGTTTTTGTTCATGAACTCTCTGCCTACCCCTATGTCTTTGAGAGTTTTACCTACTTTCTCTTCTAGTAAATTTAGTGTTTCTGTTTTGATATTTAGATCTTTGATCCATTTTGACTTTAGTTTAGTGTATGATGATAGACATGGGTCTAGTTTTAGTCTTTGGCATCTGGAAAGCCTGTTTTTCCAGCACCATTTGTTAAAGAGGTTATCTTTCTTCCAGTGAATACCTTTGGCCCCTTTGTCAAAAATAAGCTGGCTGAGTGTATTTGTAGCTGTGTCTGCATCTTCTAACCTGTTCCATTGATCTTCAGGTCTCTTTTTTGCCAGTATGATGCTGATTTTATCACAGTAGCTTTGTAGTATAATTTTAAGTCAGAGATTGTGGTGCCTCCTACCTTTTCTTTGTTTCCCAGGATTGCTGGTGCTATTGTAGGCCTCTTCTGGTTCCAGATGAATTTTAGTCATGCTTTCTTTAGATCTGTGAGGTATACTAATGGAACTGTAATGGGGATTGCACTGAATCTGTACAGCAATTTTGGGAGTATGAACATTTTCACAACGTTTGTTCTTCCTATCCATGAGCAAGGAATATCTTTCCATTTTCTGAAATCTTCTTCAATCTCTTTTTTCAGTAGTGTAATTTTCACTGTATAGATCATTTACTTCTTTTGTTAGATTAATTCCTAAGTATCTCATTGTTTTAGATGCTATTGAGAAAAGTGCGGTTTCACTGATTTCTCTCTCAGTCTGCTTGTCATTTGTGCACAGGAATGCTATTGATTTTTGACCTTTGACTTTGTATCCAGCTATGCTACTGAATTTGATTATTAAATCTATGAGCCTTTTGGTGGAGTTTTTGGGGTCTTCTATGTAGAGTATCATGTCATCAGCTAGTAATGATATTCTTCTTTTCCTATCCTTATTCCTCTTATATCTCTCTCTTATTTAATTTCTGTGGCTAATATTTCCAGAACTATTTTAAATAGAAGTGGTGACAGTGGGCATCCTTTTCTTGTTCCTGACTTAAAAGGGAAAGCTTTCAGTTTTTCACCATTTAGAATGATGTTAGC
The DNA here is from genome assembly GCA_004027595.1 of Dinomys branickii. NCBI lineage: Eukaryota > Metazoa > Chordata > Mammalia > Rodentia > Dinomyidae > Dinomys > Dinomys branickii. The sequence continues at coordinate 119,898 of PVLD010000229.1, forward strand.
TGTTGGTTTGTCATAGATGGCTTTTATCAGATTGAGGTAAAATCCATCTATGCCAATTTTCTGTAGGGTTTTTATAATGAATAAGTATTGGACTTTATCAAAAGCTATTTCTGCATCAATTGAAATGATCATGTGATTTTTGTCTTTGGCTCTATTGATGTGGTATATTACATTAAAATTGGTTTGTGCATATTGAAACCTGCATTCTGGGATGAATCCCACTTGGTCATGGTATACAATTTTATTAATGATTTGTTGCATTCTGTGTGCTAGTATTTTATTGAAAATTTTTGCGTCTATGTTCATTGTGGAGATTGGCCTATAGTTCTCTTTCTTGGTTGGGTCTATCTCTGCTTTTGGTATCAGGATAATACTTGCCTCCAGGAATGAGTTGGAGAGAATCCCTTCCTCTCAATTTCCTTAAAGAGTATTGGCATTAAATATTCCCTAAATTTCTTATAGAATTCAGCTATAAATTCATCAGGACCTGGGCTTTTCTTCATTGGTAAGCTTTTTATTACATTTTCAATTTTGCTTGCTAATATAGGGTTATTCAGGAGTTTTATATCTGCTTCATTCAGCTTTGGTAGTTCATATGTATCAAGAAATCTGTCCATTTCCTCTATGTTTTCTTATCCTGTGAGAGTAAAGATTTTCAAAGTAGGCACTGATGATCTGAATTTCTACAGGATCTTTAGTGATTTCATCTCTTTCATTCCTTATTGCATGTATTTCAGTTCCTTCTTTCCTCTGTTTAATGAGGTTGGCTAGGGGTTTATCTTTTTTTTTTTTCCAAAGAACCAACTCTTTGATTCATTAATTCTTTGTATTTTTTTTTTAGTCTCTATTGCATTAATTTCTGCCCTGAGTTTTATAATTTCATGCCTTCTCTGGGCTTTGGGTTTGATTTGTTCTTCTTTGTCTAGAAGCTTGAGGTGTAGCACAAGATTGTTGATTTGTGCTCATTCTGTTTTCCTGAGGTAGGAATTCACTGCTATAACTTTCCCTCTGAGGACGGCTTTCATTGCATCCCACAGATTCCTGTAAGTTGTGTCTACATTTTCATTCATTTGTATATAATGTTTAATTTCTTCTTTGATTTCATCTGTGACCCATTGATTGTTTGGGAGGGTGCTGTTTAATTTCCATGTGTTTATGGAGTTCTTGCAATTTCCTTTGCCATTAATTTCCAATTTCATTGCACTATGGTCCGATAGTATGCATGAGATAATTTCAACTGCTTTGCATTTTCTTAAGCATGTTCTATGTGCTAGCAAATGGTCTATTTTAGAGAATGTACCATGTGGCAGCTGAGAAGAATGTGTATTCTGATGTTTTTGGGTGGAATATTCTGTACAGGTCTACTAAGTGCATTTGTTCACATATTTGGTTTGATCTGTTATTTCTTTGCTAATTTTTGACTAGTTGATCTATCTCTTTGTGATAATGGGGTATTGAAATCTCCTGTTATGGTTGTGTTGGTGCTTATTTCATTTTTCATGTCTGTTAAAATTTGAGTTATATACTTGAGTGCTGTCACGTTTGGTGCATAAATGTTTATGATTGTTAGCTTTTCCTCTTGAAGTTTTCTGCTCACAAGCATGTAGTGACTTTCTTTATCTCTTTTAATTGTTCTTGGTTTGAAGTTCCCATTGTCTGCAAACGGAATACAACACCCACTTTTGTCTGGATACCTGTTGTATGGAGTATTGTTTTCCATCCTTTAATTTTCAGTCTATGAGTTTCCTTTTGAGTTAAATGAATTTCTTGTATATAGCATACTGTTGAATTTTGTTTCTTGATCCAATCTGTCAGTCTACTTCTTTTGGTTGGTGAATTGAGTCCGTTTACATTGACAGTTATAAGTGATATGTATTGGCTTATCTTTGTCATGTTGTTTTCCTGGTATTGGTTTCTCTTATTTCCCTCTGTTTAATTGTTTGCCCTGCTTGATGTTTCCTTTTCTGTTGTTCTTAAAATGGTGGTCTTTTTTGTCCCGTTCTAGAATATCTTTTAGAACTCTTTGTAATGTTGGTTTGGCACTCATGAAGTTTTTCAGTTTATCTTTATCTTGGCAATATTTTATTTCTCCATTAATTTTGAAGGATATTTTTGCAGGGTACATCAATTTGGGTTGGAAGTTGTTTTATTTCAGGACCTGCAATATTTGACTTCAAGCTCTTCTTGACTTGATTCTTTGTGCTAAGAAATCTGCAGTGATTCCAATCATCTTTCCTTTATGGGTGATCTGTTTCTTTTCTCTCATAGCTTTTAATAATCTGTTTTTCTGTTGAATTTCTGGGATCTTGATCACTGTATGCCTGGGTGTAGATTTATTTTGGATATGGCTATTTGGAGTTCTATATGCTTCACTTACCCAGTCTAATTCTTTTTCCATGCTTGGGAAATTTTCTGCTATTCCTTCTGCAAATAGTTCTTTTTATATCATTTGTGCTAACACCTGCTGTTTCATTGATATTTAATAATCTTACATTGCTTTTCTTTGCTTTGTCTTGCAGCTGTTGAATTGCTATTTCTTGGTTTCTTGTTATTTTTAAAAGATCTTTCCTTTCATGGTCATTCCCAGCAATGCTGCGTTCAAGGTCTGACAGTCTATCTTCAGCTTCGTTCAAGCGGTTTTGCCAGCTTTCGGTGGAAGTTTTAATTTCCTGGATATCTGTTTGAATCTGCTTTATGCATTCCTGTTGTTTTCTATACTGTTCATTCAAGGTTTCCATTAATTTACTACGCTCCCTTATTTTTTTTCCATGTCTTCAGATGTGCTAAGCAATTCTTTCATTATTGTTGTCATTTCTTTTTTACCTCAGATGTTATTTCAGATCTGATGTCCTCTGTGGCCTGATGGAGTTGTTTCTTCACTTCAGCTGCTATCATTTCAGAAATTTCAGGTGTATGTCTTCCAAGCTCGTCTCTGTCGATATCTACAGGACCTATTCTGGGAGGGGTAGAGGTTTAAGATTGAATTTTGCTCCTTTGTGTTGTCATTTTCAGAGATGCAGAGGTCCCCTGGAGCTCAGCCTCACTCCCAGGGTGATGTCATAGCAGCGGGACAAGGACCAAAGGTCCCTTGTGCTTGGTGTGACTCTCTCAGTGATGTGTGTGTACGGGCAGGGTGTGATCCCCAGTGCTCCCACAGTTTTCTATGGTTCAGCTTGTTTCCCACTCAAGTGTTCTCCAAGCTGTCCAGGTTTCAGCCCTGTTTCCACTGGGGTATAGTATGAGTGGGTGGTGGTCACTGTCTCCCTACACTGCCACTACCCTGCCCGGTTTCCACACCAGAGGAAGGATAGGTGTGCAGTCACTGAGTCCCCCAAAGCTCTCTGAGTTTCAGCTTATCTCCCTTGATTGTATGGGGTGGGTGCAGAAAGGAGCAGCCAAGGCCCTTGATGTTGTCTGGGGCTCCTTTTGGCTTCCAAGCTGGTATGGCAGAGGGGGAGCCAACTCCCTAGAACTCCCACCTCTTTCTGACAGGGGATGGGGAAGAGGGGACACTGAGATGGTTTTCAAAATGCCAACTAAGACCTTGCTATGCTACACTTGACCTTAGTCAAAAGGCTGAGAAGCGGTTGATCTTGCTATAATTAACTACAAGATTTCATTAAGTTGTTTAAATTCTGCTATCTGGTTCTGGCTTCTACTTTTGAAGCATAGTTCTAATTACTTTTAGATCATAGATATACAACTGTGAAAATAAAACACAATAAGAGATACAGAATAACTTTAGATGTAGATTGTTTACATTCAGTAATTTTGTGTCCCAACATCCTTATTATAGTTTGAGTTAATAATTTCTCCCCAAGGCTCATGTGTTTAAAATTCTGGATTTCAAAACATGATAGGATGGGGTGATGGGACCCCCATCAATAAATTAATCCATGAGTGAGTTTATAGCTAAATGGGCTGTAGGAGGTAGGACCTAGTTACAGAAAACAGGTCACCTGTGGAACAACCTGAAGGGTAAATCTCCCCGGCTCTTCTCTGTCTCTCTGCTTCCCACCTGCTGTGATGAGCAGCCTTGATGTGTAATGTCCTTCTACCAACATGTGTCTACCTTGGAGCTAGCTAATCATGGACTGATAACTTTGAAACAGTGACCACTAAAACTCTGCTCCTTGAAATTATTCTTGGTATTTTGCCACCGTAACAAAAACCTGACTAACACATATGGCAACATTTCAGGACAGATATAGAATTAGAAGAAAAATCTTATTCTCCTTAATAGTTCTAAAGTATTTGTGCTTGGAAAGAAGCATGTTACTTCACAAGTTTATATTAGGTTTTTTGCTGAATCTTTTAAAACCTATATTACATTTTATACAAAATTCTCAGTTTGTTATAAAAAGCACCTCTGAAAGGTGGGAAAGTAATTTTTAATTGATGTTATAAGAAGAGTAATAGTTGTTCAAGTGAAAAAGCATTGAAAACTGAAAAATAAATTTGGAAAATTAGCACAAAAAAAAACAATTTTCAAAATAAAGGAATCACCAAAGGAAATTAAAATTTTACTGCCATCCTTCTTTCCAAAAGGATTATACATGTGTATGCGAAATCCTTAGGAATGTTTTCATTAGTAATACTTTCAACTTTCAAATGGTATTTGTACCTTTGATTATTTTTTATCATCTGAGAGATTCAGATATGTAGATTATAATTCCTTATGATTACAGAGTAATGAAATTACTGAATTGTAAAAGTTTTCAATTAACCACATCAATCTTATGCATATGGCTTATCAATGGCAAGTACTTTATTTAAAGTGAATTTTATTATCATATTTTAGATATACATAATGATCACATTCATCTTGTAGAATTTATACCTATACATAATGAATCTTGAGTCTTCTTTTTTCCCTGATCCTCTCCCCTCCCTTCAACTCCTCTACCCCTCCTTATTTACAAAAGCTTTGTTCCTAATTTTTCTATTAAGTTTTTTCTTTTCACCCTCCTCCTCTCTAATTCCTTTTCTTTTTGAACAATTTTTCCCTATTTCACAATATGTATTATACATTTTAGACCTCATTTATCCTTTCAGTTTGTCACTTCAGAGTAATAATGTGGTAATTAAACATGTACATTCAATGTATTTCACTTATGAGTATGGCCTCAAGGTGCCTCCCTTTAACTAGAAATGTCTCAAGTTTGTCTTTCTCCTTTATGGCAGAGTACTACTCCACTATGTAAAAGAAACCACATCGTCTTTACCTACTCATCAGTTGGTGAGTATTTGGGCAGTGTCCAAGATTTAGCTATTGCAAACCTTGCCACTATAAACATGGGTGTGCATGTATCATTGTGGTATGACGCTTTTAATTCTTTTGGGAAGATACCAAGAAGAATAGCTGAGTGAAATGGAACTTCTAGCTTTAGTGCTTTGAAGATTCTACACCCCAATTTCCACAGTGGTTAGAACAGCCTACACTTCCACCCACAATGAAGAAGCACATCATTTTCCCCACAGCCTGCTATCATTTCTTATTCATTAATTTCTTGATAATAGCCAGTTTTTCTGGAGTAAGATGGAATCTTAGTATTTTAATTTGCATTTCTCCAATAACCAGTGATGCTGAACATGTTTTTCATATATTTATTTGCCATTTCTACTTCACCTGAGAAGCGTCTTCAAATTCAGGAGCTCATTTTTGGGTCTTTAAATTAGGGGGACCTGATATGTTTTATTTCTTTGTATACTCTAGATATTACTCCTTTGTCTGAGGAATAGTTGGCAAAATTTTTTTTCCCACTTTCTGGGTTTTCTGTTCACTTTGTTGGTGATTTCTTTTGCTTCCTGATAAGAAGGGATCACACTGTTGATTCTTTTAATATTTCTTACACAGGTGGGGTTTTGATCATAAAGTTTATGACAAATTCTTAATTGCTTTATATCAATATCCCCAACTATTATCAGCACCTCTTCTCTTCCTGCAAATAAAATGCGTTAAGCAGCGTAAATTTACCTTGATAATAATCATAGATTACCAGTAAAAGAAGTCAGCTGCCCCTGCAGATATAAGTGATTTATTCGTCCCTCTGAGTGAGTGAAAAGTGGCATCACTTCCTTCCGTGTGTGCATGGTCGTGAGCTCCCGGAGCGTCTTAATTAGACTCTACACAGCCCTCAGACTACGACCCTTCGCTCATCCTTGTAAATAAGGCCACTCTTCCCTGTGTGGATTCACTGACCTTCCAAAGGAGAAATCAGGACAGGATCTTTCTCCAGGATTCATCTATCCCAGGGATAGATAATCTCTCACTTACCCGCTGAAGAGGAGCCATCACACAGAGGATTGAGAGTGAGAGCAGCCGTATTTTAAGGTTTAGCTACTAATTACTCCAAGAATTAAGTGTTTATGTGATTCCAAAGCCTATGCTCTTCCTGTCATTTACATAAAGGACTCTTTCTTGGCTATAACGTGGAGCACTCTAAGAGTTCAATGCATGGAAGAGGAGAGGCATCCCAGCTGTATCTTTTTTCCTTGTTTCCCTATGGGCATCTCAGTGGGGTGAAGGTAGGCACAGGAAATGTTAGGAGAAAAATAGAGTGTGTGAATTAGGACTACTGTGAAGGAGATGGGATAAAAGAAATATGAAAATGAAGAATTTTATTATTTGGTGTTATTTTTCTTGTAGAAAAATCCTATGTAAAATGAGAAACTGTAAGTAATACTGGGATGTACTCTAGAGACCTGGTGTGGTAAAAGAATAATTTATGATACTAAGTGTAAAATTTCTCAGACAAATTACAGGAAGTGCAGTGAATTTAAATAGGTTCTATTAAAGCATTGTACGTATAGACTCCCAATGTATTTTACATACATAGATCTCAAAGATATAGTTTGGATTTAAAATTGCAATTTATGGGTCAAGGATATAGCTCAGTGACACAAGTGCAAGATCTAGAGTTCAATTTCTGATACCAAAAATAAATAAATAAATAAATAAATAAATAAAATTACAGCTTACTGATTGCTGTATAAAACCATTGGTTGTAAGGCTTTACTGAGTGATTGTAACATGTTGTACGCTGTTCTGTGAGCTACTTTAGATGATCTTTTGTTTTAAAGTCATGACAGGCATATGAACTAGGTGCCTTCACTCCTGTCTTTCAACATGTACAGATGATAAGGTAGTCATTGTGTGGACAGTTTACCGAGATTCTCCACAGAGCATATGTCACACACTTAGAATAGAAACCTGAGCCCTTCAGATTTCAGAATCTGTTGTCTTAATACAATTTTACTTTTTTGCTAAGTGTCATTCTAGGTACCTCACTGAAGTAGTTTTCTATGATCTTTAGCTATGATACAAAGAACATAAAAACTCACGGCCATGCTTGGTGCTCAGAAACTCATTTCTGATGAATTCAATCAATACTTGAATGAGCACTTGTATTAAACTGCAAATACATAAATCTTTGTACAAAGGAATAAAACTATGCTCACATTAATAACAGGTATACATCCCCAAAGTATTCAAAGTACTTACCATATATTTAATCTTATTTATTCAAGGCAACATCCCTGTGAGAAAGGCATTTTTGTACTGACTCAACTTTACTAAACAAAAACTCAGTGCTATTATTTGTTTAAGAAATGAAATATTGAGTAGCTGAATCTGAACTTGAGTCCAGCTTTTCTGTCTACACAGCTAATCTTTATTCTACTATGCACACTAGCTTTCAGAATTAATAATATCAAAATTAATTTTTCTGACATCTGATTTGCTCTAAAAACGTATATTTTAGGAGCAAAACTTCTTTTCTCTCTTTTGAATTCTCTGTGGTCGCGTTTATTTTATGGGCTGAGCCATTTATGTCACTGCTTTATGCATCCCCCCTCCCTTTCGGAAGCCCCAAGGTATTCTGGGACTATGTTCACGCCCCCTATAGAAACCATTCCTTTGAAAATTGGATGAGTGGTAGCCTTATTAATATTTCATGTGTTCAGTCCTGCTTGAGTTGATACTTTTGCAGTAATTTTAGTGTGAAATAATGTAATATAATATGCATAGAGAGTTAGTAGTCCTATAAAAGAATTCATGAAACTTAGTTGGTAGAGGAAAAAGTTCTCCTTTTTTAACTTCAGTTCATGAAGACTTAGCCTTTCTCTCTGCCCATGTTCAAGCTTCATATTTCTCCGTAAAGTATCTTTATGTGGAGAGTGGAGTGTGGAGAAAAGCTAAGATCACCATTCTCTGTAGCAGAATTAGAAGCGCTGGTCCCACTATCCTTATGGAAGTGCAATGGGATCTGCAAACCTATGTGGAACTAGGAGGGACATAAGAAGAAGCTGTATCAGCAAGAGGCCCAGCTGCACCTAAGTTGCTAAGTGGTTATATTGAATGACAAATACATAAATGCACACAGTATGACAAATGTCAGTGTCTTTAGTGCTACATATTATCAAGATGACAATTTCTAGTGGACAAAGAGGCAAAGCACTCTTCTAAAAGTACATAAGCATGATGTTATCCACTCCAGTGTGATGTCTTGTTCTTGTGACCTAGCTGAGCAGCAGAAAACTATCTTCATCCATTTCTTTCAGTCCTCATGACTTTCTTGGTTGTTATCAATAGGTAACAACCACAGGACCTCACTCCATTCTTTGACAAATCTTTGCATGCCTTATCTTGCATAATGACCTTGAAATTTTTGTTTCCTTATCTCTATAAAGTCCATTAATTTTTGTGATATTTTTCACATTTTTCAAGTTTCATTCCCCTTGCCAAACCCATTCACTCAATATTACATCCCCAGAGCACCAGTTCTTAACACCCAGATAGAAGGGGCAGCCTCCTTCAGTTAGGAAGCAAGATGAAACTTCTTAACATTTTGAAAAATGTGCCTTAAAAACTGCAGATCTTTTGAAAATGTGGAGAAGTTAACACATGTAGATATTTTATTACTTCTACAGAATGCTATTGTTAACAGGAAATATTTATTTTCCCCATTAATTATTAATGAAGTAATAAACATTATAAAAAATGCAAGTTTAAAGAAATATTACTAATGTATAGGCAATTTTATACCCAGCATATGCAGAAAGTGAACAGCACAAAGTATGTTCCTCCAGTCATCTAACTTTACAAACACTTACTTTCATTGGGTGAATTTAGAATCTGTTTAGGGATACCTCGACCAATTCATGAAAAGCTCTTAATAAAAGCTGGACTTGGTGGTGTACACCACTAGTCCCACGTTTCTGGGAAGCTGAGACAGGAGGATTGTTTGAACCTAGGATGCGTAAGAAGTGAGACTCTTATCTAGTAAAAAGCTGGGAATGTAGTTGCACATTCTTACACACACACACATACACACTCACACAACACTTACATACACACACTACCCTAACACAGCCTAAAGATTACATCTAGCTGGAGTATCAGACCAGATCAAATTTTGTGGTGTTTCCTTGCTTGAAATAAATAACAATCATTAAAATGAGTTTTAAATTATTTTGTTATGCACAGACAGACAGACAGACAGACAGACACACACACACACACACACACACACAGTACTGGAGATTGAACCTAGAGTCTTGCACATGCTCACTAATGCTCTGCCACGGCTCTAGATTTCTGAATTTTAAATCATTTCAAATAAGTAACTTGTTTTATCTGGAGCGTGCTTTCCTAGCAGTGGTATTTTAATTTCTCAGGTGTTCATATTTTCTATGAATTCTTTATATAGTCTCTCATGTGTAGGTTTATACTATATTTCTAAAGGTAATAGTATGTATGTCCAGTGTTAAATAATCATATTTGCTACTTTCTAAATATTGACATTTTTGTGTCAATACATTTCTCCCTTTATCCACCTTTAGACATTCACAATATTTGCATTATATAGTTAGAAGAGAGGGGAGCAAGAAAAGGAAAGAGTAACTTCAGTAAACCATTTATCCCAGAGAACTAGATAGCAGCCATGTGCTTGAATGAAGCACAAAAAGGAAAGACTGAATCACCATTAGCATTCCAGAATATTCCAGGCTGACACAGTGCATGGATATTGGATATTTCTCCAGAGTATGAGTATTAGAAAAAATGGTCCCAGGTATTCTCTAGGAAGTAGCCAGTTAGAGTCACTAATTTGTTAAATTATATTCAGGAATTGTATTTAATGTATTACCTTAGAATAATTTACTTTTTATTCTCTGATTCCTGTTGAACTTGGGGTCACATTGGTTTGATTCAGTTTTGATCTTGAGTGGAGATCATGTGTTGAAGTCTTTGTTTCTAGCCTGTGGGGCTACTGCAAAGGGATGGATCCTTTGGGAACCGGGGTCCACTGGGAAGAAGGTCACTGGGAGTTTTTACTTAAGGGACATACTGGACCTCAGTCATTTGCTCTTTCTGTCTTTGTTTCTCAGCTTCCAGAAGATGTGAAGGTGGCTTCACCATGCACTCCTTAGCATGATAAGCTATTCTGCCACAGACTCAAAGTAGCAGGCCAACTGACCATGGACCAGATCCTCTGTAATTGTGAGCTAAAATAAACTTTTCTTCGTTTGTAGTTTATTATATTAAGTACTTTGTTACAGTACTGTAAAGCTGACTAAAGGAGGTTCACATACACTTTGTCATAAACAGAACACAACAAATGAAGTCCTAAAAACCTGAAAGAATTCTGTTTTTCCAGATTTGTTTTATACTGGGAAGCAACATAGCTATCCAGGGAAGCAAAAGACAAACAAAAAATCATGGAAAGGTGATGGTAGATTTTCATCTTTGAAATATCATAATGTCATTCATTGAAGAGTTTAATCAGTTAGTAAAGATAAGTTACAATCTTTCACTTCTCATACCCAGGGCAGGCTTTCCTTGGAAAAGTCATCTATGCTCCACTGAATTTCCGCCTGTTAATAATTCCTCACATATCTATAGGGGAATTATTAACACAGTGCCCCAACTATCTCAGGTTTCTTTCTTTAAGAAACATCATAGGGGGCTGGGGATATAGCTCAGTGGAATAAGCGCTTGCCTAGCAAGCGCAGGGTCCTGAGTTCGATCCCCAGTACCGCAAAAAAAAAAAAAAAAAAAAAAAAATTAAAAAAAAGAAACATCATAGGATGTGGGAGACTGCTGAGAGACCTGTGGTCGGCGTCCATTTTGTAATATATCAGCCATCTTAAAAGTCTTCTTGAATTAAGTTTCAGTTTCTATCTTAAGTTTCTGTTTCTCCGAGTTAAGTTTGTGTTTCCTGTAAGTCACGTGCTATCCAGACCTCGCTCCATTGCTTAGTTACCCGCAGACCTCGCTCCATTGCTTAGTTACCTGCTGACGTCAACCTCCCCACTCCCGCACTGTATAAATACCCGCGGTTTCCGCCTAATAAACAAGACTTGATCAGAATCCGGTCTTGTCTCCGTTTCTCGTGTCTCTTGTCCCTTTCTCATCCCCGCTCCCCCTCTAGGGTCTCCGTTGATTTACCCGCGGGTCGGGTCAATAGGATTTTACTCCTGGCATTATTGTGAATGATAGATTCATGTGACCCATGTCTCTCTCTCTCTCTCTCTCTCTCTCTCTCTCTCTCTCTCTTTCTCCTATTAAACTTTCAGACAGTGGCTCTTGTTCTTCTATTAAGCAGGGTCTTTTAAGGATCAAAATGTGTAAAGATCTCTAGTAAACTCACAATAAACGTGTATCATGATGAGAACAATTTTTGTATTGAGACACTAAGAGCTGGATTTTGGTTATTGAATTTACATACTGTCTTAATTTATTTAATATGTGACATCAACATTTCAATGCTTTATAAAATCTGCAGTTTTATTATTTAAAATATTTTAGTAGCACAATGTTGTTCAATTTCTAATATCTGAATTATGCTAAGACTGTTTCAGTTGTTCAATGTTTTCCTGTTCATGGATAAAACTGCATGAGTTTTAATAATGTGTACATTTTACCCTTAACTTTGACAAGCACTAATGACATTAAACATCAATCATATGGTAATTATAGTTAACATTGGATTGTTATTGTATTTATATTAAAGGCAAAAACATCAAATACATGCAAGAAATCATTTTTGCATTCTAATAATACTATGCTTCTATGCTCAGAAATAAACCTGGGAGCTGATGAATTCTACTGGGAAATAGTCATTAAAATACATGAGTGCATGCTGCTAGTGGAGGATTTTGACACAAGTTCATTTGTTTTTCTGTGTGTCACTATGATTCAGGGCATGTTCAATTTAGTTTAATGCATGTCTGGGACTCACAGAACATGGGCATTTTGATCAGCAATTACAGGCTGTTCTATAGCTTCACTAAAAGCTTGTTTACATTGATAAAATAATGTTTTGAGCTTTCATTTCCATCTTATGCAGGAGAATAAACTCTAGTAACCATCTTTCTTCATTATATCTGAAAGTTCTGCAGTTTGACCCTACTTTTCAACTTGAACCACCTCATCTCCAACCTGTTATAACTTGAAGAAAACATAGCATAACCATTTCCACCTTTCTCTAAATTTAGGAATTTAAAGCTCAAGCTTGAACTTAATTTTGGAAAGGTATAGTGCACAGAAAATCTCACTTTTTTCCAGATAAGTAACTGCACTGTGCTATTCCTAGCTGCTTTCTAGAATCAAGTGACATTCAACCATTTTTCTCTCCTCAGATATGTGCAGATCTCATGCAGTTTACAATGGAGGTGAAGGGGTGGAGAGAAGAGGAAGGATTGAAGATTGAAAGCATCAGGTTACAAAGGGCAAACGAGAATCACACAGCAGAAAACCTGTCAGTTAATATCTAGAAATCCAACATACAATTTGGTTTAGTACAACTGCTGTGGAATATTGTTTTAATTTCATCATCTGAGTATTAATTTTCTGAACTCTCCCAGGGGAATAGTGTGGTGTTGAATACAAGGAAGGCTCTGACTCATCCAAGTCAAACTGTTAAAATTAATATTCTGTGAAACAGAAACAAAATATAAGGCCAGGCTCTGACATTTCATTTTCCATGTGAGAAAAAACAGTGGATATATTATCCTCATTTCACAGAAATTGATAAAAGTCAGGTTCTAATTTGTGATAGGAGCATAGTGCAATTGGGAAGATAAAGGGTATGTGATGCTTCATATAAGAAATTTCAGCAAGAGGACACATTGATTTGTGGGGAACTAGCCAATATAAAGGGGATATTTTAAAATTTTCTTTTACGCAAAGGTAAAACCCTGGTAAGCTTTCCTTTGTCTGTGACTACAGAACTCTGCTCTTCACAGAGGTTGCTATCATCCAAGAAAAGCCAGGCTTCCTTCTGGCAAATCAAGTAGAGTGCAACTCATTACACTTGGAATGGCAGAGCGTGACACAGACAGCACCGTTGGAATCACAGGTGTCCATCAGGCGATTTTATAATGAGCAGCACTAGGATCCACCCACAGATAGAATATGGTTTTAGAAGCATCTGCAGTGAAAGGATCTGGGCATTTCTATTAAAACCACACTGATTTATCCAATCTCTTAAAATAACATTCTCAATGTGATTTATGAGATACAATTAGTGAATCATGAACTACCAAATGGATCTTAGCCTATGACGGGATAATTATAGTACAGATTATTTTACTGTCTGCCATGCCTGGACTTTCCGACTCTATGTGCTCCTCCTTGTGGACAAATAAGTCTCCTGACTCTGCTGAACTTCTAGCATGGGAAGTATAAATCAAGGGAACCACGGTCCATATATTAGCATGAAGAAAACATAGATCAGACCCTCTGCCAAGCAAAGATGCACAAGAAGTAAACGTAATTTCTTATTGCAAACCATTGAGGTTTCAGACTCATTTATAACTGCAACATAATCTACTTATTCTGGAAAATACAGAAATCAATAATAGAGATGGGATGTCACAATAACAAAAACAAAGTGTACATTATGCATCACTGACTTTAGAAACTGGGCTATGGGCACTGATAAATACATTATCTGAAGCTAGAGAAACCATTATTAATGTTATGCCATGGAAATGATTTTGGAAGAAAAGTACTATTTGCATTAAAGTGAAAGGCAGATAATATCCCTAATAGGGTTATTACATTAGGTTAAAAAATGGTTGATATAGGGGCTGCTGTAGCATAGGGTGGTTTTTGTTTATGCTTTTAGAAGTAACATAACAAAGAAATAGGTGATCATGTAATAAAGACAAAGAAAAAGCAACTACCCTTTTCCAAACTGGAATAAAAGAACATTTTCAGAGTTTACAAATTCAGAAGCATGCAGAATTTAAGGGTCGTTTTCATTCTCATCAAAATAGCCCAAAATGAACTGATGGGCCCTTTGCATGACAACCTCAGACAAGGACAGAACTGAGAGTTTTTCCACTGCAACCTTAGCCAAAACTTTTAATTCGGGTTTACTCAATAACAGAAAGCCTTGCAGATAGTGCAGGAGCCAATAATTAGAGGAACAGAAATTGGGTTGGTAAATAGGGGTATACACGTGCTGAAAATGGAAGAAATGACAAGACTCAAATATCAGGTATCCAAATACATTCCCTTATCTGATCTGGTATTGCATCTACTGTACAGGTGTGCATACTATACACATTGCACACATGCAACACAAAGTGCTCAGTAATTCATTTTTTGAGTTTCTGTGTCCAGATAGAATGCACCAACTCCCAGGCATCACTCAGTGTTCTTGGGCTTTGAACTCAAAGTAGAGACTGGATGGGATGATTGTACTGGTGAGATGCTTCAGAAGAAAAGAAGTAAGTGTTTGTGACTTTAGGCTGACTCTAGCAAACTATTTTCTATTCAGCCACATTCACTGCTCTTTCTTGCATTCCTTCACAAGATAAATTTGGATTTACTGGAAAATAATCAAAGTCCTGGGATGTTCCCTAAGATCACATTTTACCTTTCTGAGTGCTGCCACCTTACTCTTCTTAGGTGCTTTTGAAAGCCAATAGGTGAAGTTGTATTTGGGGCAACTGCCCACAGGCCCTCCAAACAATGGGCCCATTGGCTTTGAGAGATCTTAATATCTCTCCTATGATATTAACTCATGGCTGTGGGATGAAGAAATGGACTGCCTCCTCATGCCCAGTGAGAAGAATGGTCTGTGGCCCAGAGTGTCCCTTGGGGTCCAACAGAAGCCTAATTTGCCTGCACATCGACCTCAGACCTCACCTTGCCTGCCTTCCTATATGGGTGATACATTGTGTCAACTTGAGAAGTGTAGAAACTTAACAAAGTAACACAGAAGTTCTACATACTGAGGGGGAAACAACATGCCCTTACACCTCTAGGTTGACACATTATTCAATGTGTCAACTTGAGAAGTTTAAAAGTTCAACTATGTAATTTAGCAGGGGGCCAGGGTCCTTACTTTGTGAACATCCTCAGCTTGTGGAAGAGGAGGGCCCTGAGATGGTATGGGCATAGGCGGGCACCACACATACAATATAAGGGAGGAAAGAAGGCCAAATTTTGCTCTTGCTGCTTTTGTTGTCTTAAAGTGTTGCCCCTGTGCCATGCCACCCTGCTTTGGAACCAGCTGATTATAGACTGAAACCTCCAACAATTGTGAGCTAAATGAAGCTTTCCTGCCTTAGTTTTGAGCATTGGGGAGTTTGTCTCAGCAATGAGAGAAAAGTAACCAAGCCACTTCCCATATCCTCATTTTCTCACCTGTCATGGGCTCCCTGGGAATTCATTCTAAATAAATTACTTGCATAAGGATCCTTACTTTGGAGTGTCCTCTGGGGAACCAAGTATGAGACCCTGCCTCAGTCTATTGACCACATATGTGGCTATGTGACTGCCCTGATTCTGGAAACACCAGCTAAAGTAGAGTGCACTGTTTTCAGAGGAAGCTTTGAGCCCTGCATGCACAGCATAGTGCTCCCTTTACCTTCTGCCATGTGCCAGCTAGAAGCTGGTTCAACAATCCAGGTTCTGGAGTGGAAAGGCATGGATCAGAGAAACAGTGACCTTTGGTAGACTAGTGATAAGTCCTGACTATATTTTAAACCCCTGAGATAGGAGACTCTCTCTCTCTCTCTTTTTTGCTCTCAGTACTGGAAATCGAACTCACAACCTTGAGCTTGCCAGGCAGGTGCTGTGTTGCTGAGCTATGTACCTGGTGAGAGTCTGTTCTTATTACATCACTTTTTAGATCATCTTGGCTAATATTATAAGATTCTACTAGTAAAGCCATTTTCTACTAAGAAAACCAGGCATGGATTTTAACAACTTCTTTATAATAAACAGAAGTTAATTTATAAGAACTCATTTGCACTTGTATTTTACTTATCACTGTAGCCTGTACCTGAAAGAATGATTTTAAATGAGGAGTGTTATGTACATTACCAGCTTCCCATGAGAACTGTGGTTATTGATACGGCCAACACACAGTAAACAGTTAATTTGAGAATTCCTGTGATGTCTACTTTTAAGCAATTTGCTATAGTTCAGTAACACCAGAAGGATATACTTTCTGGATCAGTGTGATGACTCCTCATAACATTTTTTTACTCTAAATACTGTTCGGTTCCATTTCACTTATTTGTGAATGTGCTTGGTTTACTAATTAAAAATTCTTTCATTAGGTCCCAAGTTTCTTATCCTGATTATATGGTCAGAGGAAGCCATAATTAACAGGAATTTGATTAACAAAATACTTCTTTGAATAATATAGAGAGTAGTTCTTAGTTTCCGAACAAACTGATGGAATATGGTTACACGAAATGCTGTGAGCTTTTTGAGAATATTTCTGTCTGACACATCAGGTAGGTGATTTGGGCATAAAGGTGGCTTTCAAAGTAACTGCATTATTGTGGATTGAAAATATGCTTTTTCTGGACTTCCTGAAGTGACTTTGCTTTTTGTGTCCTCCTTAGTAAAACTTGGAAACAAGTTTAACTTACAAATATTTGAGGATAATAATCATTGAATAGTTTGTGAAGTCATAGCAAATCATCATAAAAGAAATAGATCAGCAAACTCAAAAATGACTTATGGAAATATGGACTGTCAAGAATAATTACAAATCACATAGAAATGGAAGAAACTCTTTCTTACTGGCCGAGTTAGGCATGGGATGGTATGATAAGTATATTCTGAGAATACATATAGCCTAGAGTTGAAGATTTATGTTAAGTACTAGAGAAAGATTATGTATTTGCTAGTGTAGACTAACATTTTTTTGCTCAATTTCAGATTGGAAGGGAACACTATGACATGGTTCATCAGGGAAATTTCAATAGTTTTATAGCAAGTACAAGAGCAAGAACACCTTGACCTCATTAGTACCCCGATCATTTAATCAAATAATTATTTGCTGAATTCTCTGCACAAATATTTACATTCTGATTGACAGAACTATGAGTCAAACAGAGTCAGGGAGCATCGATCACACAGAAGAAGAAGCGATGGGTCTTCTGCAGTTGTGTAGTGTGGATATCATAATTCCAAACACAAAATGAGTATTACTGTGTGGCAGTAGCCTGAGAGCAAACAGTAGATGTAATAGAAAAATTAATATGTCTAATTTACTAGAAAGTTCATTGTTTGCACCTGTGAACTGATGTTATGTCTCATTCCCATTTCACAGATCAGAAAATTAAAGCTTAGAGTAAGAAATTAACTTTCACAAGTTCTGGGGCTTAGAATTATGAAGCTGGGACTCAAATTTATTCAATTTGTTTCCAAATAGCCTTGATTTTAGCTACTATAAAACATGTCTTTCCTACTCTCTTAATCCATTCTTCTTTAACTATTCCATGAAGCAGTGGCAAGATATTTCTGAGATATGGATATGTATCTCTTATACTTTCAGTCTTTTAAAAGATCCTGAATATGCCATAAATACAACTTTGATTGTTTGACTCTGGATTTTAAAACTTTGTTATGAAATAATACATATACTTAATGATTCTGCTATAGTTGTGCTTTAATATACTGACACAGATACAACACCAGCATATAGAGTTTTATTTAACATCAACAGCTATTAGAATCATCTCAATTTGCAATTTATGTTTATGATTAAATTTGTTTAATGTTTCTTAACTTAAGTCAGATGGTCAATAAAACAGTTAAAGAGGGACTGGAGGTCAGAAGTTCTAATGATGGACTGTTCCTCTTTCTTATATATCTGTCTGGAGTGTATCTATTCTCTTCTTATGGTATTTCTTTTTCCTTCCTTTCTTTACACTGTTAATACACAACACAATTACCAGTATAAGGCAAAGGAGACCTTCATATCTTCTGAGTGCTATGTGTGTGTTTTTGCTTTTGTTTTCCTGAATTTTTCCACACTCAAGTTTCTCGGTGCCTCATTCTCAAGTTCCAGTATGTTTATTGGGTTTTTACCACAATTTGCACAGCCAGAAGTATATAATCTTTCTCAAGTGCTGCAGATGAGATACATAGAGTGCAAGTTTTCCTTATGCATATTTAACTCAGGGCCTGGAAGCCATATTGGCCAGAAATGCTGTGATAGTACATTAGTGTTTATAAAATTATTTTAAATATCTTTTCTATATGATAGCATTTATGAAACCTTATTTAACTTCATACAGTCATTGCACTAAGATGGTTAAAAGAATGGAACAAATATTTTGTTTTTCTATTTCATCTATTATTTATCATCTAATTCCCAAAGCTTCGGTATAATATCTGAAACACTTGGATGCTCTCCCTTTTGCTGTCATGTCATAATTTATACTAGGGCTATTTTTGGATCACTCTACAAATAAATAAATTTACTACATTCTCCTTCCTAGTCTTATGTGCAATTCATTAGAACATCATTTTTTATATCTTACTAAACTATTCTGTCTGCAATTACTGCAGGAGAAAAGGCTGGCTCAACAATATCCTTTAGATTGTCTGAGAGTTCTCATATAACCTTTAACACAAATGAGCAGCTTATGGCAATAACATCCATAATCATCAGTTTCAGTTGGCAGACAATGCATTATGTTATTCAATTTTAATTTTTTATAAAAGTGATGATGATTAGTCTAGACATTCATAATTATTTAACTTCAGAGAAAACATCGGTATTAATGTTGCAGATCCTATTGGTGAGATTTTGTTATTGGGATACAGTGTCTGCGACCCACAAATTAAAGGAAGGTGTACTTAAGGAGAGAAGCTGTAAGGGGAGCGGTTAGTCCATGGTCAACTGGCACCAGGCAGAAACATCATGGCAGAAAAGCCTGGTGGAGCAACACTGCTTAGTTTACAGCTTCTGGAAAGTAGAGCAAGAGAAAATCACCGTAAAGGAGGGGGTGGAGGCTATAGGCAAGACCACAGCTCCATAACCCACCCACACACCCCAGAAATCCTCTGGGCACATAGCAAAGTCAATCAACTTGATCCACCAGCCTAAGCACCACAGAGTGACGTTAAGAATGCAGCATTCTATTTAAGGGCTTGGGTTCTTAGGTTAGGCAGCCTAGTTTTAAATTGCAATTCTACTATTTGTTCTTGGTAAAATCACTAAATTATTGTGTGCCTCAGTTTCCTATTTTAATGAGGATGAAAGTTGCATTTATCTCCTAGGATCTGTGTAGGAATTAAATCAGTTGGTGTACATAGGTATTTAGGAAGGTCACTAACATGTAGGCACTGTTATTTTGGGGTTATGTACTATAAAATCAATAAATGAAAAGATAAAATTAGTTCAATTTGAGCCAATCACATGAAGAATAATTTGGCCAACCAATCATTTGCTACTGTAGAAAAACTTTTTTTCCTTTTCTATCAATTTTGAGACAGACTCTTAAAATAATATGTTGCTAACAGTATAACAAATACTTTTGGATTAGCACTGCACTGCTAGTAGCTTATAATTTATATTTTCTAAATTATTTCCTTAGATTCACAGCAAATGAAAAACCCTAATCTCATGAAAATTAAGTTTGATAGATACCTTATTGCCAAAACTGGCCAAGAATTTCCCATATTACAAAATTAATGATGCCTAAAGAGAAAGTAAAGTAATGGGTTATAACGATACATTGTTTGGTGTTTGAGGAAGAACATACCCACTGGCTCAAGGATGATAAGAGAACCCTCATTCTTTTCTCTACCAGCTGAAGTCTGCTGCAGAGACTGGCTTCACATAAAACATAAAATGGAAGAGCTATTTCTCTTTTGAGAAATAAGCAAACAACAGAATTGTTTAATTATCCTCCAGCACCAATGCATATATCTTTCATGTTTCAAAATTTCATAACAGAAGTTCTTTTAAAATAATTGGAGAAAATGGGAAGTTTTTGTAATAATCTATGAGAGAGTATGCCAGATTGAGTCATGAGAACAACGATGGAATTTGAGGGAAGTAAATTTGCCAATCAATTTGATGTGAAGTGCAAGACAAGGACATGTACAGAATGATTCCCATTTTCTAACAGAGCTATCTAGTACACGGAGGTGCAATTTACCAACCTGGGAAAACAGGGGCAGGATGAAGAGAAGGTTTAGGGGAAAAAATAGCACATTAGGTTATTGAGCACATTGCACTGAGTTATCTAGGAAACAGCCAGGTTGAGATGTAGATGGAAATAATAAAGACCAGGAAGTTCTGTCTAGCTAAATGGGTTGAAGGAATTGAATTGAGAATTGTCAATAGCTTGATGATAAAGCTAAGTGAGTACATGAAATTAGAGGAGAGGTATCATGGAAAGAAAATAAAGTAAGAATCAAGTCTTAAAACACTATCACTTAGTAGACGAATGAATAAAGGGCATCTAGCCAAAAAAAAAAAAAAACCAATCAAGGAGAAAATACTTCAGAGGAGATGTAAATTACCGAAGAACGTGAGTTCCAAAAAACAGCAAATGTTCAAGGATGAAGCCCACCGGGAATATCTTGCCTACTGTCTGCACCAATTCAGACACACCATGAAATAGACCAGCAGAATTACATTAGTTATAGTCAAAATATAGTCGGAGCAGGAGCATAAATGAAGTTTGAAAATTTATTGCATGTATATTTGGCCTTCAAATTGTGGAAAAAGGCCTTAAGTAATATGTAGCTTTATTTGTCAGCCAAATTCATGTGCTCATTGTAAAAGACCAGGAAATATAATAGTTACTATTTATAGGACCCCTGCTACTCACTGCTTTTATTTCTAATTTTTAAATAAATATAAATATTATTCCAATCATTTAGAGTTGAGGGAAGTGATGAAGAGCTTCAAAAACCTGACACAAATTCATGCAATTAATTGATGATAGAAAAAAAATCAAATTTAACTGGAATTCTTTGTCCAATAATCTAAACTACTTTTATTATGCTCCAGTAAGAATACATTTACGTAACAACAAAATCTGAAAAACACACAAAAGAAGATAATAACTTTAGCCATTGAATATAATTTGAAAAATATAAAACGTATCTTTCAGCTCCAAGAAATGATTTCTTACATCCCTAGAAATATTTTCCCATAATTTTTCAGTATTTCTGCTCATTTATTTTAAGCACATGTCTATGGATTTTTAGCATGTCTTTGTTTAAAAGATGTAAAGCAACATACTACATAGAATTTACGGTGAAAATCGATGAGCACTAACCCATGTGTTTGTCCGTGATGGCAAGGACAGTGGGCATTTTGTACATCTCAGTAGGCCTAATATGAAGGTTGGGTATAGAAAATATCTTATGTCCTGAGTTTATATAATATGAGGACCAATGCTAAATACATAGAATAAGAATATAGATTTTCAGCTATATTATTTCCAGTGGTAGATGGAATCCTAATGTGGAGGGGAGGAATGTAAATGGAATACAAATTGAGCTAAAATATTTATTTTACTAAAGACAATGGGAGTAAAATATGTTCTGTTCTAAACTACAGTTTAAAAATTGTGGGCAAACAACTTCAAGAAATATTTCAGATCTTTAAAGGAAATATTTATTGAGAGTTTACTGAATTTTAAAACTGTCAACAAATTCAGTGTAGAAGGAATATACCTCTACCCAATGAAGACTAACGTGACAAACCCATACCTAAATCAAACTGAAAAATGTTGAAACCATTTTCTCTAATATCTAGAACAAGACAAGGATGCCTACTGTCAGTTTTATTCTAAAATAGTTTTGGAAATTCTAGGCAGAAAAATAGACAATATAAAGAAATGCATCCAAAATAAAAAGGTGAAATTGTCACTGTTTATAGATGACACGATCTGATATGTAGAACACCCTACAGATTACACCAAAAAACTGCTAGAACTAATACATAGATTCAGTGAAGGTGCAGGATATAAAACCAACATACAAAAGTTAGTTTTACTCTTAAGTATCTATAGCAAACTGTCTGTTAAAGCAATCAAGAAGGCAATCGTATTTACTATAGCCACAAAGTAAAACAAAATAAGTATATTTAACCAAAGAGGTAAAAGATCTTCATAATAAAAGCTATAAAACATTGAGGAAAGTAATTGAAAAGGACACAAGTAAATGGGAAGATATCCCATGTTCATGGATTGGAGGAATTGATATTGTTAAAATGTTCATACTATACAAAGCAATCTACAAATTCAATGCAATTCTTATTAATGTGTCAATCACATTATTCACAGAACTAGCAAATACAATCCTAAAATACAAATTTGGAAACACAAAAGACACCAAAGAACCAAACCAATCTTGAGTAAAAGAACAATGCTGGAAGCACCATACTTCTGGACTTCAACGTAAGCCACAGTGCTGCAGGTACCAGAAAAGCATAGCGCTGGCACGAGGAAAAGCAGCTGTCATTCAACGCACACTGGCTATTGGAATAGAATAGAGAACCCAGAAATAAGTCCACAAAACTATAACTGATCCTGGACAATGATGAGAAGAAATGGATTGGGAAAGGTTCAGTCTCTTCAATAAATTGTGCTGGGAAAATTGGATATATATGTATATATATGATAGGATATATATGTGTGTATATATATGATGTATATATATGATATATCCAAATATATGATTTTATTATGCTACAGTAAAAATACATTTACATAAAAACAAAATCTGAAAAAGAGATAAAAATAAGAAGATAATAACTTTAACCATTGAATATAACTTGAAAAATATTAAACATATCTTTCAGTTACAAGAAATTTCTTACATTCCTAGAAATATTTAGTAATTGATTATTTAGCAATATGATTCTAAATGTTTAGTAATATGATTGTAACATCATTGTCTATATACATATATATACACACACACAATGTGTGTGTATATATATATATATATATATACACACACACACAATGATATTAGAATCATATTACTCATCAGTTACCAAAAGCAGCCCAAAACAGATTGAAAACTTAAATATGAGTCTTAAAAATGATGAAACTAGAAAACAACATAAAGGAAATTTTTGAGGAATTTGGGATGCATGGAATTATCTTTTCTTGTGGAGAAGACACCTAAAGCACAGGCAGCTGATGAATGGGTGGACAATGAGATTAAACCTTTTGCATGTCAAAGTAAACAATTAACAGAAATCGCCTATGTGAAAAATATCTGTAAGCTCTACATCTGATAAAAACTGATAGTCAGCATATATAAGGAAACTCAAAGAAAATGATCCAGTCGAAAGACTTGGACATAAATTTCTCCAATAAGATATCCAATGGCCAAGAGATGTTGAAAAAATGCTCAAAACTATGAATTATTGGGGAAACTGGAATCAGTACTCCAATGATGAATCACCTCACTCCAATTAAAATGGCCATTCTGAAAAAGACAATGGTGAAAAATTCTGGGAAGAAAACAGAAAGTGGAACATTTATACTACTTTGTCGGAGTGCAAATTAGTGTGGCTATTATGCAACAGTCTAGAGCTTCTTCAAAATATTAAAAATAGAACTTGTATATATATTTTTCTTTTCCTTATTTTATTCTTTTCTCCTTTCTTCCATCCCAGTTGTTCTTTCCTTTTGAGCAGTTTCGTTCTTTTTCAAAATATCTATTTTTTTTTGTTTTAAAAGTAAAAGCACAAGAACATATTAACAGACACAAAGCATAAGAAATAATACAATCAAAACTGATATACAGACAATGTGACATGGACTCAACAATGGTTGTTGCTTTACCTACTGATATCTTCGAAGTGTATATACATGAACACAAATACAGACATGCGAAATTGGTCAAACAATTAATCATCTCAACAATGGGAAAAAAAGAAAAAGAAACCAGAAAGCATCAACAAAGAGGCACAAAGTAGTACAATAACAGTAAGATCAGAATCGAATTATAGACAAAGCCACAGAAAACCAACAGTAGTTGCTGCTTTGCAAATTAATATCTTCAAAGTGTATGCTCAGGATAACACATACAGACATACAAGATTGATCGAATAACCTGTCATCAACTATTCCTTAGCATTAAGTGATATAATACAATAGTAGAACCATGTTAGCCCTCCTGCACATATGTATATACATATATGCATACATACATTTTTGCCTCTTTCTTTTCTCCTTTCCCTTGTCCCATATGTTCCTTGCTTTTGAACAGATTTCCTTCATGTCTCTTAGTTTATATTCCCACCCTCATGTTCTTACACCAGTGATACAATACGTTGCCTGCTCATGTACCGCTGATTTATTACACTTATGAGTATGGACTCCAGTTTTGACCACTTGCCTACAAAGTCCCCAAAACTGTCTTTCTTTATAGCTGAATAATGTTCTATTATATAAAAATGCCACAGCTTTTTAATCCAGTCTTCTGTGGATGGACACTTGGGTTGCTTCCACATTTTAGCTATTACAAATTGCGCTGCTATAAACATGGGTGCACATATATCAGAGTGATATGATGTTTTCAGATCTTCTGGGAAAATATCCAGAAGGGCAATAGCTGGTTTGAATGGAACCTCTAGACCTAGTTTGCGGAGAAATCTCCAAACTGCTCTCCACAGTGGTTGCACCAATCTGCATTCCCGCCAGCAGTGTAATAGAATCCCTATTTCTCCACAGCCTCACCAGCATTTGTTATTGGATGATTTTTTCATACTGGCCATTCTTACTGGGGTGAGATGAAATCTCAGTGTTGTTTTTACTTGCATTTCTCGAATGACTAAGGATGTGGAACATTTTCTCATATATTTATTTGCCATTTGTATTTCTTTATCTGAGAAGTGTGTATTCATCTCAGATGCCCATTTCTGGATTGGGTCTTTGAATTTGGACAGGTACATGTTTTTTAATTCTTTGAATGTTCAAGAAAGCAGTCCTTTGTCTGAGGGACAGCCAGCTAGGATTTTTTCCCAATTTGTGGGTTTTCCTTTTACTTTGCTGGTGATTTCTTTAGATGTACAAAAACTTTTCAGTAGGATGAGGTCCCAGCTATTGATTCTTTGAAGTGTTTCCCTTGCAGTTTCATTTTTGTTCATGAACTCTCTGCCTACTCCTATGTCTTCAAGATTTTTACCTACTTTCTCTTCCAATAGATTTAGAGTTTCTGTTTTAATATTGAGGTCTGTGAACCATTTTGACCTGAGTTTGGTGCATGGTGATAGACTGGGGTCTATGTTCAGTTTTCGGAAAGAGGCAAGCCAGCTTTTCCAGCACCATTTATTAAACAGGCCTTCTTTTTTCCAGTGAGCTTGGTCGACAGCTTTGTCAAATATTAGGTAGCTGAGTGGGTTTTTCGTTTTGGTTGCATCTTCCAGTCTGTTCCATTGATCCTCAGGTCTGTTTTTTAGCCAGTACCAGGTTGATTTTATTACAGTAGCTTTGTAGTATAATTTCAGGTCAGGGATTGTGATTCCACCTGACTTGTCCTTATTGCCCAGGATTGCTTTCGCTATTCTGGGTCTCTTCTGGTTCCAGATGAATTTGAGGCATATTTTCTCGAGATCTGTGAGGTATGCTGACGGTAGTATAATGGGAATTGCATTGAATCTGTACAACAGTATTGGTAGTATGGCTATTTTTACAATGTTAGTTCTTCCTAACAATGAGCAGGGTATGTTTTTCTATTTGTTGAAATCCTCTTCAATTTCCTTTTTCAGAGTACTGTAGTTTTCACTGAATAAATCTTTCACATTCTTTGTTAGATTGATTCTTAAGTATTTCAATTTCTTGGTTGCTATTGTAAAAGGTATGGTTTCTTCAATTTCTCTTTCAGTCTGTTTGTTGTTCATGTATAGGAATGCTATTGATTTTTGAGTGTTGACTTTGTATCCAGCTACGCTGCCGAATTTGTCAATTAATTCCAGGAGTTTTCTTGTGGAGTTTTTGGGGTTCTCCATGTACAGTATCATGTCATCTGCAAATAGTGATAGTTTGACTTCTTCCTTTCCTATTCTTATTCCTTTTATTTCTCTCTCTTGTCTGATTGCTCTGGCTAATGCTTCCAGAACTATGTTGAATAGGAGTGGTAACAATGGACATCCTTGTCTTGATCCTGACTTTAAAGTGAAAGTTTTCGGTTTATGTCCATTTAGTATGATGTTGGCTGTTGGTTTATCCTAGATGGCTTTGATCAGATTGAGGTAGAGGCCATCTATTCCTATTTTTTCTAAGGTTTTTAACATGAATGCATGTTGGAATTTATCGAAAGCCTTCTCTGCATCTATTGAGATGATCCTGTGGTTTTTGTCTTTGACTGTATTAATATAGTGTATTACATTAATTGATTTGCGAATATTGAACCATCCCTGCATTCCTGGAATGAATCCTACCTGGTCGTGGTGTATAATTTTCCTTATGATTTGCTGTAATCTATTTGCCAATATTTTGTTGAGTATCTTTGCATCTATGTTCATATGAGCGATTGGCCTGTAGCTCTCTTTCTTGGTTGGGTCTCTCTCTGGTTTTGGTATCAGTATAATACTTGCCTCCAGAAATGTGTTGGGGGGAGTTGCTTCCCTTTCGATTTCACTGAAGAGTTTGAGGAGTGTTGGCATTAGATCTTCTCTGAATGTTTTATAGAATTCTGCTGTGAATCCATCAGGGCCTGGGGTTTTCTTTGTTGGTAAGTTTTTAATAACGTTTTCAATCTCATTAATTGGTACTGGGTTGTTCAGGATTTTTATGTCTTCCTGATTCAATTTTGGCAATTTGTACCTTTCTGGGAATCTGTCCATTTCTTCTGTATTTTCTATCCTATGGGAATACAGATTTTCAAAGTAGATATTAATGATCTTTTGATTTTCTGTGGGATCTGTAGTGGCTTCATCCTTTTCATTCTTTATTGCATGAATTTGAGATCTTTCCCTTCTTTTTTTGATAAGGTTGGCTAGGGGTTAATCAATTTTATTTATTCTTTCGAA
Organism: Dinomys branickii; assembly: GCA_004027595.1. Taxonomy (NCBI): domain Eukaryota; kingdom Metazoa; phylum Chordata; class Mammalia; order Rodentia; family Dinomyidae; genus Dinomys; species Dinomys branickii. The sequence goes on from PVLD010000229.1 coordinate 147,173, forward strand.
GAACCAACTGCTTGATTCACTAATTTTTTGTAGAGTTTTCTTCATCTCAATTGCATTGATTGCTGCCCTGAGTTTTATAATCTCCTCCCTTGTTTGGGCTCCTGGTTTGGCTTGTTTCTCTTTTTCTAAGAATTTGAGGTGTGTCGTTAGGTTATTTATTTGCTCTCTTTCTGTTTTCTTTGTATATGAGTTCATTGCTATAAATTTCCCTCTGAGAATTGCTTTCATTGCATCCCACAGATTCCAGTAGGTTGTACTTGCATTTTCATTTATTTGTAGGTATTTTTTAATTTCTTATTTAACTTCTTGTGTGACCCATTGGTTATTCAGGAGGTTGTTGTCTAATTTCCAATTGTTTATGTGGTTTTTGGAGTTCTCTTTGTCATTAATTTCCAATTTCCTTGCACTGTGGTCCGATAATATGCATGGGATAATTTCAATTCTTTTGCAGTTAGGTAGATATGCTCTATGGGCTAGAATGTGGTCTATTTTAGAGAAAGACCCATGTGCAGATGAGAAAAATGTGTATTCTGATGTTGTGGGGTGGAACACTCTGTATACATCTACTAAGTCCATTTGTTCACACTTTTAGTTCAGGTCTGTTATTTCTTTGCTGAGTTTCTGTCCAGTTGACCTGGCTCTTTGTGTCGGAGGGGTGTTTAGATCCCCTATTACAATAGTGTTATTAGTTATTTTATTTTTCACATCTGTTAAGATTTGACTTGTAAAGTTAAGTGCTCCATTGTTTGGTGCATAAATGTTTAGGATTGTTACCTCTTCCTCTTGCAGCTTTCCCCTAACTAGTATGTAATGGCCTTCTTTATCTCTTTTGATGGTTTTTGGTTTGAAGTTTACATTGTTTGCAAACATAATAGCTACCCCTGCTTTTCTCTGGGTACCTCTGGCATGGAGAATTGTTTTCCAACCTTTAACATTCAACCTGTGGATTTCCTTTTGAGTAAAATGTGCTTCCTATATACAGCCTATCGTTGGATTGTGTTCCTTAATCCACTCTTCCAATCTTTTCCTTTTGACTTGTGAATTTAGGCCATTTACATTAATGGTTATAATGGTTATATGTTGGCTTATTCTAGTCATGTTATTTACTTGTTGTTGTTTTCCTTCTTTTGCTGACTCTTTAATTACTTGTTCTGGTTAGGGAGTTATTTCTATCGTTGTTCTTGGGATTGTGGTCTCTTTTCTCTCTGTCTAGAATATCTCTCAGTGCTTTTTGCAACGCTGGTTTGGCACTCATGAAGTTCTTCATTTGTTTTTTGTCATGGAAATATTTTATTTCTCCATTGAATTTGAGGGATAGTTTGCAGGATACATCAGTCTGGGTTGGAAGTTGTTTTATCTCAGAATCTGTAATATCTTGCTCCAAGCTCTTCTTGATTTCATGGTTTCCATTGAGACGTCTGCTGTGATTCTGATGGGCTTTCCTTTATAGGTGATCTGTTTCATTTCTCTAGCAGCTTTTAATGTTTTGTTCTTTTGCTGGCTATCTGGGATCTTGACTTTTATACATCTGTGTTTGGGTTATGGATCATTGGGGTTCTATATGCCTTGATTAACTGTACCTCAGTATCTTTTACCTTGTTTGGGAAATTTTCTGCTATTATTTCAGCAAATATTCTTTTTATATCGTTTGTGTGGTCTCCTGCTATTTCACTCACTCCTATTACTCGAATATTATTGCGTTTTGCCTCATCTTGCAGCTGTTGGATTGATTTTTCTTGTGTCTTTGATAATTTTATGAGATCCTTCCTTTCACGCTCATAAGGTGCCATGCTGTCTTCAAGGTCTGAAATTCTATCTTTGGTTTCATTGAAGCGGTTTTGCAAGCTTTCCGTGGAAGTTTTCAAATCCTGGCAATCTCTTTGGACCTGTTTCATTCTCTGTAATTCATTCCTAAATTGATCTTGTAACGTTTCCATTTGTTTCCTATTTTCTTCTAATCTTTTATCTATTTCTTCTCTATGTGTACAGCACATTTCTTCCTTTATAGTTTTCAGTTCATTTTTTGTCTGAGAGATCATTGCAGTTATGTGGCTTATTTCTGCTTTAAGCTCTTTTATGGCCTGTTGGAGTTGTTTCATTTCAGATGCAGTCATTTCATAACTTGCAGGTATGTGGCTTCCTAGTTCCCCTGTATCCTCGCATTCAGGACTTGTTCTGGGTGGGGTTGAGTTCTGAGACTGCATTTTGTTCTTCTGTCTTCCCATTTTTGGGTATCAGATTAAAAATATTGAGCAATAAATTACCCAGGCAGTTCACCAGGGAAAGGTCTGCTGCAGAGGTTGCTTCCATGACTCCTTCTCTTCGGGAGAATGTCCCTTAAGCTTTCTGCTGAAAGTTCCACTTAAAAGGCTGTTCAGATGCTGGTTTGCTACTCCCTACCGAGAGACCTCTGTGGGGTGTGTAAGACCGCTCCCCTGCCCTCCCAGGGTTCCCTGCAGGTATAGGGACGGATCTCCTTCCCCACTCTGTGATCAGGTGGCGAGTGCAGATAGCTCACCAGTTTTCAGAGTCCCTGCAGGCAGGAAGGTTCCAAAGTGCCAGTTTTTTGTGCTATGCTCGCGAACCACCGCTGGCCGCCCCTTTTGTTTTTCGTGCTCTCCGGGTCTGGGGGAGGGAGCGGGATTCTCCACTCCTCTGTGCTCCTCACGCCGCCTCAGCCACGGACTGCAGGCCGCTGACGGCCTTGGCTGCGTAGCCTGCCTGATGCGGGCGAGATCCGAGACTGCCCCACGTTGCCACTGCTAAAGAGCCGATTTCTGACGGGAGTCGCTGGCAAGCTGTGCCTGTTCGGGAGGCGGGAGTGATCGAGCTGGCTGTGCCCTCAGTGTGCTCGGACCCAGCCAAGCCACCTCCCCGTGCAGAGCGTCTCTGGTGCCCAGCATCCGGGGCTTTCCTGCGTCTCCCCTGGCAGCTCAGAGAAACATGTTCAGTTTGAACTTCCCAGCCGAGGTCCCGGCATTCACGCTCGCCAAGTCTGTCTCGAGCTGGTGGTGTTTATCAAGGAGGATCGCTCCTTTGCTGCTCACCTGGTCGCCATCTTCCTGGAAGTCCTCAAAATATCTATTGAACCTTTCAAATTTTATATACATGATAGCTAAGATAATTGTACCATAATTTCTATTGGCTGATTGAAAGGAACAGTTAATACTTAATTATTTTCATGTTTATATCTGGTAATCTAACCAACTACTTTTAAAATAGCAATACACATTATAACAACCATTGCTAATTTCCTTTCATCTTGTTTAGAAATTAGGTATCATTTTTATTGTTTTGTTATTTATGATTCTTTTTTAAATAAAAAATAGAACTATCATATGTCCCAGCAGCTCCATTACTAGGTGTATGTTCAAAGACCATGTTGGTATGTTCAAGAGACTTAGGAACTCCTGTGTTCACTGAATAATATTTATATTAAACAAGATATAAAATGAACCAAAGAGTCCGTCAATAGATGAATGGATAGAGACAATGTGGTACAAATACACAGTGGAATACTATTCAACTATGAGGGATGAAACTCACTTGGTACAACAGAGATGGACCCAGAGGCCAAGATGTGAAGTCAAATAGATGAGACAGAGGAAAGCGACAGTGTGTGATCTCATGTGTAGAATATAAAGTAGTGATGCCATGAACGTACAGAATCAAACAGATTATCAGGGCTAGTGAAGGCAGTGGGAAGGGAAGATAATGGGAAAATACTGGTCAATGGGTACAGAGTTACAGACAGGATGAAAAGATCTGGTGTTCTATGGCATGATAGAGTGACTGCAATTAATGATAATGTATCTTTATGACAGAAAAGCTGGCAAAAAAGACTTTGAATACTTTACCACAAAGAAATGTTAAAAATGTGTGGTATCTATGATACTAATCATTCTGATTTACTACATAATACACACATGTACTCCCAAATTGGTTCAATTATTGTAGACCAACTAAAAATAAAATGAAAAATATTAGCACAAATAGCATCTGGGGTTAGTACATGCAGTAACACTTAAGCAAGAGATCTATTACAGGCATAAGCAATGAGACAGAATAAGGGATTCTAAACCACTGATTCTTCCCTCCTTTGCTGAGCTTAGAGCCCTGTAATTTCTACATAGCTCACTAGATATGCAAAACCATGAAATTCCTGGAAGTTAATTGTTACCTGTAGGCAGGAACTTCGCTATGGTAGCAGACTTATAAGAGGAGTGCAGGGACTTTGGCTGTCAGGTGTAGCAACTGAGTCAAGAACTCAGAACACTAGGTCACTGAGCCTGAGGCTGGGTTTTGTGCAAGTCACTTCATTAGCATCCCAGACATAGAACTAATCAATTTTATTCATTAGCATTTATACATTTGCTTCACAGTTTTGCCTAGCAAAAGAAACATCTTTTCTAGGCAAAACGGGCAAATCCAATCAAACCAGTAACTTTTCTTCTATATTCGATCTTGTATATCACGTTCTCCCAGGAGAAAGTTGGTGAAATCTAACAATTAGTATCTCAGCCACAGGTCGGGTTTGTACGTTTTCTTTTTTGGTGTCTACTAATGCTCCGCGCTTAATCTTTGTGCGAGGAAGAGAGAAAGGCTTCTGTATGGCTGTGGTTGAGATGATGTATGCAGCATTCACTGTCCTTACTCCGTGGCTTCCCGTAGCTTGTGTTTTCATAGTTCCCTTTACTGGCTCATGCTGATCTCAAACAGTGCAGATGCTGTCTCAGAGAATACCCGGTAGCTCTGCAGCACCCAGCAGGGTCCTCTGCAGACCTCTTGCATCGGGGAGTTCACATGAGAAGGCCCCGTATTCTCTGTAGAGCTGAGCTATCTTTTGGATGAGCTGGTGATGTGAGCAGCACAGAAGCCATCTTATGCTTCTCTCTGGTTTCAAACCTACTTCCTGAGTCTAAACTAACTTGTGATACCATATGACCAGTGTGCCTGTGTGATGTGATGACCATGTAATATGATAACCCTACAACCTGGCTGCCAAAAGACTTCTCTTGTGAGCTCTTTTGAGTAACTTATGGAAGTATGTTTTCTAAAAAATGTATTTTACCATAAAGAAAACCAGACTTTCATTACTGGAAGATTAGCACATGTTGTTTATATCAAACTTCCCACAGCATAAGAAGATGAAGCCTCTAGCTGCTCTTGGGCTTGGTCTTCTGGTTGCATGCTTGTGGACTCTGCACCAGGTACTGCTCTTTGCAGAGCTGTCACTGGAGATCTGCAACTGTCTGTAACTGTTGCTCTGCCACCCCAGAATGCCCTGCTTGGCTCCATGGCTGTGGTGGTCTCCAGATCACTGTGAGTTCCAGCTCCAGATCCATGAGATTGAGTGTTCTCATGGCCTGTTGGCAGGGTGGAAGAAAGATCCCACACCACCAGTGCCACCTCCAGCTTACAGCTTATGCCATGGGTGAAATCCTTCTATCTTGCTATGAATATGATAAATGCTCAATAAACTGTTGCCTTTGGGAGATTTCTTGACTCTTGAGATCCTTATTTGGCAGGTGAGCTGACTGCCTTTGGCTCCTCTGAGCTCTAGGGTGGCCTAATTCAGAAGGTCTTTAGGCTTTAGAAGTTGCCTCTGTCTGGTGGCGACAGATGGTCCAAGCTCCAGGTCATTCTTGTCTTCTCTGTGCTTATGAGAAATATAAAAATTGGTCCAATCAAATAAGATCTGAAAACATCCTTTTTACCTCTTCTATATCTTCCCATGCTAGAAGCTGCAAAATCCAGCTTTGAAATCTCTTTAGACTGGAAAAGCTAGAAGTGAGGTTTTGTTTCTATTGAGACATTTGCATCATTATCCTCAAATGTGAACATTCTCCATAGTAATCTTTACATCTCACACACAGTCTTCATGAAGAAACAGAGGGTAGTATAGCAAGAAAACTGAGAAAGAAACTCCTTGATGGTAATATGCTTTGCAGCTGTAGCAGAATTCTGAGAAAGACATCAGTGGAAGCTATTCTTGTAGATAGGTAAAGTTTGTGATGCACCTTCAAGGAGCTGATTTGTATGCTTGGACTGTGTCTATGGTCATGTTAGAGTGGAACCACTTCTGCAATGGGTACAAGGATTGAAAACTGCAATTATGAGTATACCTGGAGCAAGTACCTTCTAGGAAGGAGGATGTCTGCTGGACAACTGAAAGATTTCTGTTGTGTTGGATTTCTCACAGAGCCTGGTCATTATATATGTAAAGAAAGTGATGTTTTGAGCAGAAGAATAAGATAAGAAATTTAGCTTGATTAAATGGCAAGTGATATTCAACCAAATAATAAATATTTATTGGGGAATTTCCATTCATCGAAAATAGCCCCAAAAATACAATGGTTAGCAGAGTAATTACTATTGCTACCTCCACAGAGCTTACAAAGAAATATGAAAGAGAATAATTATGCTAATAGTAACGTATATGATTTGGGCTCATAAACTACTACAAAGATGAAATTAAATAGTATATGTAAGGCTGAAATTGGAGAATTTCATGGAGTTCAATTTTTGTAATTTTTTCTTTCTTTTTTTTTGGCGGTACTGGGGATCGAACTCAGGACCCTGCTAGGCAGGCACTTATTCCACTGAGCTATATCCCCAGCCCCTGTAATTTTTTCTAATGAAGCTTTATGTTTGAAGTATTTGTAGATTCATATGCAGTTGTAAAAAGTAACACAGAGAAGTCCACGAGCCTTTTCTTCAGCTTTAGCTAATGGTAACATCTTCCCTAATTATGACAGTGTCACAACTAGAATGCAGACATTGACACAGTGAGGATCTTTAACGCATCATCAAAGGGATTCCTCTTGTTGACCTTTTTACTTACATCTACATCTCCCTCCCTCCAACAACAACGTGACTGCTCCCGACAAACATGAATCCATTTTCCATTACAAAAATGCTGACTTCTTTAGTATTTTACAGCATAATTGTCATGGTTTCGATGTGGAATGTCCCCAAAAGCTCAGACATTAAAGGCTTTCTCCTCAGCACAGCACCGTTCAAGTGGGGCCTTCAGGAGTATAATTAGATCACTAGGAATCAAACTTCATTGGTGGGTTAATCCTTTGATGAACTTTTAGTTTATTAGTGTATTGGGAGATGGTGAAAAGTTTCAGAAGTGGGGCCCACTCGGAGGAAGTAGGTCACTGGGGGTGTCCCCTGGAGAGATGTATGGGAGCATTAATCCCAAGAAATCCATTTCATAGGGTTAAGAATTTCCTAGCAGATTAGTAAAGCATACTCTTGCATTTGTCTGGATTGGGAATCAGGTCCTATTCGCACTGCTCACCCATTCCTCTGACATCTCCCTGGTTTGCTTCTGGGCCACCACGAACTAAACATCTTCAATCTGCCACTCCCTTTTGCCCAGATGTCTCTGCCTCGAAGCCAGGCAATCATGAATTGAAACCATGAGCAAATTCAACTTCCCTTTCAGTGGTGGGAATCGAGTATTACATCTCAGTGGGGAGAAAGCTGACTGATAGACTGTATCTTCTTTTCTGTCCCTTTTCTTCTCCAGTTTGCTCTGCTTCCAGGGTGTCAGGAGGTCAGTAGCTTTCCTCTGTCACTTCCATGGTGGTTGTTTCCATTTTGGAGTTCCAGTGAATAAATTCCCTGTGAACATTATGTGCAGATGTTCATGTGGGTAGAAGTTTCTAATTTCTTGGGAAAAATAACCAAGGTGATAATTACTGGGTTGTAAAATGTGTGTATAAGGAGGTTATTTGTATTTTGTGAAGACCCAATTCATCTAAATGTTCAAGAGTGTAAATCTTACCATACCTTACTATATTAACTTTCTACTACTTTACTATTATTTGGAATGTTTTCAAGGCCCGTACCTTCTCAGATCAGCGATTTGTGTTTCTTCCTTTCATTCCTTGCCTTTTAAGTGGTTTTCAATCTTACTGTGCTTTGCAAAGAAATAATTTTGCTTTATTGATTTTTATTATTGAGTTTATTGATGGCTACTATTATTTTATCCTTTCACGTGCTCTTTTTTCAAGTTCTTCAAGGGGAATTTAAGCTATTGAGATTTTTTCCTCTTTTCTAACATAGAAGTTAGTGCTATGTGTAGCCCTCTCAGCACCTCTTTACCTACATGCTATGACTCTGAAATTCTACTTCCTTTGGCACTTTGTCTGGTTCATAGACTTCTCAGAGGACTTTTTTTAGCCCCTAAGTATTTGAAGATTTTGATGTTATCTTTTTGTTGTTGATTTATACTTTGATTGCATTTCCATCAGAGAAAACATATTTGTGGGATTTCACATCTTACAAATTTGATAGGGTTTGGTATTTGGCATGGTATCAAAGACAGAATACCTTGGTACATATTTTTTGAGCTCTAAAAAATGTTAATTTTTCTCAGTTGTTTGGTAATGTCGTTAACTTTGTTCTATGCATTTGTTAATTTTGTCACTAATTTGATTGGCTTAGAAAAGTATGTTAAATTTATCAACAAGTTGATATGTTTTCCAGATACGTATTACAAATATATGTTATGTCTTTTATTTTGCTGCTCTGTTTATTTGGTGCATACATGCATAGAATTGCTATATCGTGGTTGATTGATTCAATTACCATTATATAATATCCCTTTCCACCTCTGAAATGTTCGTTTTTGAAATTTAATGTGTCTAATATTTGTATAACTCTCTTGCTTTATTTTCATCAATGTTGCAATGATATATATTTTCCTTTTTTATTTTAAAGCTACTCTATCATTATATTTAAAAGAATTTCTCAATTATAGCATATACTTGTGTCATGATTTTTAATTTACCATCCCAATCTCTGTCTTTAAATTGGTGCATATAGACATAAATATTTAATGTAATAATTCATATACTTAGACTTAAGACATTTACATTTAATTTAATAATTAATGTCTTAGAGCCTAAATTTTGTTTTTTCTATTTGTCTTTTTTGTTTAATACTGCCTTCTGTGATTTGAATGAACATATTTAAAAATTCAATTTTCATTTTTACTGCATTTTTAGTTCATTACTTTGTATAATTTTCTTAGTATTTGCATTTGATATCAAATTATATATACATTAATTACCATAATTTATGTCATAATAGCTAATCAGCTCAGGAGAAGCATAGAAATCTTATTTCTTGTGTCTCCTTATTATCCCATATTTATAACTTTTTAAATATATTTCCTTTACATATATCTAGAACCATATTAGAGAAGTGGAAACTTGTTTCACTATTCAAGTATACAAAACTAAATAGAGGACAAGTATACTATACTTACCCATAGTTTTACTTAGCATATAATTTATTTTCCTTTGATGTTCCCAGATCTTTTAATTTATTAATATCTTTCGGTTTAGAGAACTGTCTTTAGCAGTGGATCTACTGGCAAAAATTCCTTTAAGTTATCTTTGTCTGAAAATTTCATAATTTTATCCTCATTCCTGGAGGATATTTTCTCCCGACATAATGTTCTGGGTTAAAGACTACTCTTTTAGAGCTTTTTGAATCTGTAGGCTTACGTCTAGTGCCAGATTTAGGTCTCAGTTCTTTCTTTTTTCCTCTCATAAGTCTGAAATACAGTTTTAGGGTAATGAGATGTGATTGATAAGTTTTAATAAATGAACTTGTGTCATTAAACATTTAATGAGAAACAAATGATCCCACAATTTAATGGTTTAAAAGTCACTTAATTAGCTTGCAGCTTGGCAATTCACTTTGGTCTCCATAGGGCACTACTTTTCTTGGTCTGAGCTAGCCTTTCTCATGTATCTTTGGATATCTCCTAGAATGGCTGGAGGATGACTGGTCTAGAAGATCAGTACTTTCTACTCTACATGCTCTGCTACCTTCTGGCAGAGTAACCAGAATTTTCTCATACGGTGACTGAAGTGTTGCAGAAGCTCTGAGAAGCAAGCATTACTTTGTGGGAGCTTCTCAAAATTCTGTTGCCAAGGTTATCAATGTTCCATTGGCTAAAGTAAGTCACATAAGCAACCTGAATTTAAAGAGGCAAAGGCCAAGAATCAAAAACCAGCCAAACAACCAACAAACAAAAAAACTCCACCCTCTAAGATTTTTGCGTTCATCCTGAGATGCTTATGGCGAGATTTATCATTTCAAAATTACTTGATATTGTGAAAAGTATAAATTTCAGGAAGCAAGAGTTGAACCAAAACCCAAATTTCAATAAAAGGAGAGAAGCTTATGGATTTATAGATTTAAAGCACACATAGGGGCTAGATTGGCACAGATGACTGACTATGCATGGGTACGGAAGGGTGTATACATACATCATGAATTATTATTTGGAAGGATGCATGCAGCTATTAGCTTTCTGTTGGTGAATACGAGTGACATTTATTGAATTAGGAACCCTTGAAGTATCAAGATAAAGGCAGGGTAATGAGTTCAGCTTTTAGGTAAGTTTTATTTGAAGTACTAAAAGACATCGAAGTGGAAATATTAACTATACAGTTCACGGGGCCAGGATTTCAGAAAATGATTCTGGCCTGGAGAAAAAGAACTCAGAGTCATTAACTTATTGACCATGACTTTTCACTGTAGGAATAGATGCTTTAAATGCTAATACCTGCAACGCTTGTGTGCTTCTGAAAAGCTAACAGATGGAACAAACACAGGATTCTACCGTGTTCAACAATCTTCATAGTAATCACTCATATATTTTTATGTATTCGTTGAATAGAGAGATTTTAATTAATTGTATAAAAGATATGTGTACTTTGAGAAATAAACAAATGCAAAATCTAATCTTGGCTATCATTCCCAGTAGGAGATACGGATTTTATGAAAGGAGCGAGGGCGAATGTATACACACATTTGTAAGGAGTAAGTGCTCTCTGTCATCACGCCCTGGTCCTTATGACATTATGTAACCCTTGTTACAAGTTTCAAATAGAGCCTGGTCTGTCTAATCAGGGTTTGCAGGGAGATTCCTTTCAGTAAAATGATGAAAAGGCAGTACTCTTAAATACTGAGGATGGTATTTAAGTTAATCTTAAGTGGTGAGAAGTGAGCTACATATACAAAGTCTAGATGTCATGATCACCCAAAACATCTGGCCATGTGAAACTTTCATCATATGTGCAAATTTCTTAATTTTATATGCCTTTACCATCTTGGTGGTGGGGTACAGGAGGTAACTAAAATGTAGATATATTTTTCAGTGAAATAAATTAACTTTTACCTTGGGGTAGAATCTAGACGTTAGTGCTTTTGTAAATGTGAAATTTAATAGGATTTGTTATCTTTAAGTAACAGTCTTATAAATCTAAAATAACATACATTATTGAGGAATTGACTTCAAATTATCAGCTCAAATCTTGGTATATTTATGTACACTATATTATGAAGATTCATATAAGTTTAAATTTCTTACATTTATAAAGATCTTTAATACTTGAAAGAGCTTTTCATGGAAAGTCAAAATTCTTGAGATGAATGAAAGAGATATTTTAAATATAATTTTGTTTAATATGTTATATTGTTTAACTTTATTTTTTAATGAGATCAAACAGAGTTCTAAGTGTCTTTAGAGATTATTTTATCTCAAAATTTTTAAATTGAATTTAGTAAGTAGAATAGTATTTGCCAGCTAAATGTAACAACCTGGGAATATAGGAGTTTTAATTTATGAATTCAGTAAGTTGCATTTTAAAAAAATCATAAAACTCTGTGAAAGTCTTCCATACATACAAAATCTACCCTGATCTGTATACAGCAAGGAAGTTGCATAAAATGAGGAAACCAGTTACCATCAGTGCAAAAAAAGGGGTCCTTGGCAGCTAAGTGCCATGGGATGTGAAACGATACAAAGAAAAAACTACAACCAGAGAAAGATGCTGGGGATCTTGGGAGGGAATGAACCTGGGGTTCCATCATGGCATCGTGAGGTTAATGTTAAAGGCAATGTCTGGGATCAGAATCAAAACTGACAGCGGGTAAGCAGCAAGGTGAAGAGATGATTCTTCCCATCCTCCTTCCACTGAACCATCTGAAGACCCATTTTGTGGGACAGCGAACTTCCGTCCTTTAACTCACAGGAACTTCGGCCTCAGGGGAGGAATGAGAAGTGTGGGAGGAACCTGCCCACACTGCATGTGAGGTGTGAGGGAGGGGGGACCAGAAAGACAACCAGGGGCTCATAAAAGCCAAGTATGACTCCACCCCTGAGAGGCAGCGGCGGTTCTCTCCCTGCCTGTCCCCCACACTGGAAAGGCAACTGAGGTGTCCGCCTTGCTTTCGCCTCTCTCAGTGAGACAGGATCATTCGTGCATGTGTAAAATTCCACCTGCCTTTGAGGCTCGGGATATAAAACTCGCTTCTTTGCTGTCAGCCACTGACATTTTTATCACTCTCTCTAGATTCATTGTAAAAAGCAAAATAATATCTTCTTCCCAAGCCTTTTCTCTCTCCTGCCTGACCTCTGTCTCACCAACACACTGCTCCATAATTTCTTGCCTACAATGCATCATCTTTAAAGATTATTTTCCTGATCTCATCCAGCCATTTACTCCCAAGTTCTCAGCCTGTTCCTTAGAACTCTCCTGCTTCTGATCTAAAACGGCATCACAGAGATGACTAACCTCCTTGCTCTCCTATTGTCAAAATTAGGGAATGAGAAAATTAACACCAATAAGGCTGATGTGATTTTCCAAAGATATATGATTTCTCCATGGGGTAAAGTCCAGGTGTGCACTTGGGCAGGTAGGTGCCAAAGTCTCAGGCCCTCTGAACTGCTCACTGTAATGTCTCATCAACAGGGTAAGCCCAGTTTAAGGGGAAAAGCCTCATGCTTACATATGAAACAAAGTGTTCCAAACCTCACCCGAGTGAAAATAAGATTATATTTACCAGTTCTCAGGCTAGTTTGTATTTTGGGTTCTACTTATTTATTACTTCTTGCTTAGCTCGGAGTACCTGTGCTAGTGAGTATCATTAGATATTTTTATTTTATGTTGAAATTAACGGTCAAGAGACTTACAATGATTGATCAAAGGGAGGAAAATGTATAGCACTGTTTGCCAGTCTTTTTATCTACTGAAAACTAACCAAGTGTCTTGTGAAAAACACTTTTGTTTAATGAGGAAATATCATACAGCATACCATGGCAACAAAATCAAGCACCTTGCCAAGAGCTTGTTTAACTACGGATTGGATGGGCCCAAATTCTTAATTATGTGTCCTTTCCTCTACAGTCCCTGAAGGAGAGTCTATTTTACTAATAGCTACAAATATCATTGGCACAGAAGTGACTTCTTTTACACTAAAATGTCACAGATGCCAACTGAATGAGCACAGTGGCCTAGCCTAGAGATGCTGATTCTCTGCAGTCTGGTTTATTAAGCCAAGAAGACAAAGCCAGGAACCAGATACTCATGGGGAAGATGTATGGTGTGTGCGTGGGGTTTGCGTGGTGGGCCGGCAAGTTGGAAGGAAGAGGTTGAGAAAGGGAGACCAATAAGGCACTTCCCATTTTAAAACAAAGGTAGGTGTTTGTGATTCTACACTTTTGTTTATTTGCTCATTCATTCATTCATTCATTCACTCACTTGTTCATCCAGTGGCTCCTTCATTTGTTCTTGTATGCATTACTGTAACTTTACAACCCACAGAGAGCAAGCTCAAGACCTGCCCGTCTACCCAAATCTGATTACCGGAAAACAAAGACAACACAAAGGCATGTGACTAATTTTCATCCATTTTTGGGCTGAAACTGTGTGTTATGTATGTGTCCACAAATAACCTAGTCTTAAAATAAAAACAGTATTCTAAGGTAAAATTTAATTTAAAAAAATAATGAAACAGAACTAAGTTTTAGAACTAAAATTTAGAATAAAACACAAATCCTCTTTTTTACTACTTTCTCTATATATGAATTTCTATAATTTACTTATTTTAAGGAGCTTAACTTTATCATCTCCAAAATAAGGACATTTGCCTCTCCTACTTCCAGAAGAATTGAGGAATAAATTTGAGAAGGTACTTTGGAAACCCAAAAGGATTATGAACCTTGTTTGTAATTATAATGGTGTGTTGTCTTTTATTTTCCTGTTAAGTCTTGGTAGCACTTGAAATTATTAAATCAGGATTCATGTAAATTATATCATTCAGAAGGCTCCAGAGATCTCTTAATGAGATTATATAAAAGCAAATATTTTATCCAGTATTGAAATGCATAACCTTTGAAAGTTATTAGATCAATTGCCTAATGAGAACAATAACTACAGTGGTTTACATCAGAAATATCTCTTTCAACTGACATTCTAAAGGGAGTTAGGTGGGCAGGAAACAATTATTCCAAGTGGATAATAGTGCTCACAATTGCAAAGGGTGCCCTGGAAACTTAAATAAATTTAAACAGAGCTGTTTAAAGTTGCGTACATCAAGGTGGAAAGAAATTGCTCTCCTCCCCCTTTTATTTTTTGAGACAGGGTTTTGCTAGGTAATTGAGGCTGGCCTTAAACTCACTATGCAGCCCAGGATGGCCTCAAACTTGCAGTGATCCTCCTGTCTCAGCCTTCTGTGTGTTGGGATTACAGGTGTGCATCACCATGCCTGGCCACTTTTGCACTTCTTAAATATCTAAATCAAAACATTAACGATTAGAAAATAAAAATAAAATTGTTATTTCTTTCACCATATTTTCCGTAGAACTGGTATTTAATATCTCTGATTTTATGACACTCAGTTATTTTTTCTAACCTGTTAATGAATTCTTTTTATGAAAGCCAAATCTGTGTAACTAATTTATTATTTTAAAAAAATGTCCTCTAGAGGCTTTTTCAATAAACCAAATCCCTATGAGAGTACTGTTGGAAATTTTTTTTTGAATTCTGCAACCTGTCTTGGAAGCCTGATTATTATGTATATTTCTTGAGATTTTCTCAGTGCATTTTAACATTAAAAATGGCACCATCTCCCTCCCTGCTTCAGACTTCCTTGGCTATGGAGGTAAAATAGCTCCCAGTGGTTTAGTGCTGGGCAGCTGACCCCATCTGAAGTGTAATTCCAGGTCCTGCATAGAACACTCTGTTTCTTCATTTGTAAAATATGGATTGTGATGCATAAAAGTCACTAGGTTCCAATGCAGGGTAATGTTTAAAACTTTTTAGAATGTTACCTGATATATGCTTATGCAATTGTTCATTTAAAAATGATGCAAAATTTCCTTGTGCCATTTTTCAGAGCTTAACTACTTGACAGACTATCTAAAATCTAATTTAATAGCCCCCTAAGAGTTTTTAAGTTAAATAATTTTCTCATGAGTTTCAAGTGGAGATTTAAACCTAGATAGCTTTTGGGCTTGGTCATTATATTTAACCATTGTGCTAAATACATCTCAGGCACAAATGGCAGGTCTTGGTTTTATGTATATCTCCTAGAAATAGTTGCTCCAGGCAAGTTTTATCTTCAGTTTAGTGGTAACGCACAACCTGCGGACCAACTAAGTTTTTATTTTCTGAAGCTCACAAAGGATTCTTTCTGATTCTAGATTCTAGGCAGTGAGCATCAGAAGGAATTTTCTGTCTTTCAATATTTGGTTCAGTTTCTAAATCAAGTTGGCTGCCTTTATTGCTGAAATAAAATACAAGAGCAAAAAAAAAATTTGAGTGTAGGATTTGAACCAAAATCTGTACCAACATAAAACCAAAGTAGGAATAATTAGAAAGTAATATGATTCATTGATGTGGAATTACATGGTAGCAGAGAGAAGGCATAATGCATTAACTTCAGGGCATTTTACTTTCTTATCTTTGGTAGCATAGGCCTGTAGTTTATTGTTTAATTAAATTGGTAATTTTTATATGGACAGTGATTACATTCATCATAAGGAATTTGAACCTGTGCATATTATATCTTTCTTCTGTTTTCCCATTGCCCTCCCCTCCTTCAACCCCTCTTTCCCTCATTTACAAAAGATTTCTTTCCAGTTTTTATTTCCATTCTCTTTTTCTCCATTTCCCTTCTTTCCCCACCCCTATTGTGTAGTTAGCAAGACTGTAAAACCCGTGTTTCTTTTTATGAAGGCAATTAGAGAGTGATGCTTACCATTCGATGTCATGTCTCCTTGCTACAATTTTTTAACTTTTTGCTTCAAAGATTGTTTCTGAATAAAGAATTAACATCTGGTGATATTATCAAAAGAAGAATACCTGGATTTATCCTCAGTAAAATACCATATTTCTCTTAGTATATGACCTTGTTTGCTTGGAAAATGTTTAAGTGTTTGCTTTGTACTTGATATTGGGCTGCAGTGACAAACAGCAATATATTCCTTCCATCCCTCTTAAATGTTTGTAGTAAACTTATAGGGAATGACATGTGACATTTAAAGGAAAAAAAATTCTCATCTAAAATAATCAGAGTGAAATTATTTGGAGAATTCAAATACTGAAACGTGTGCTAGGTTGCTCCAGTCAGGAAAGAGATCCAATAGATGGAAGATGTGTTGCTTTCATTGATCAAATGTGTCTGACATTTTGCATAAGGAAAACTTAGGCAAACAAGGATCTGAATTTGGAATGGTGATGTGAAGAGATACCTTTGGGTCTGTCAGGCTGTGGCTGGCTTCTGAACCTGGGTCCCGGGTTGTGGGTAGCACAGAGGAGGGTCTTCTTGAAAATAACTTCACTGCCCCTCAGCCTGGGGGCTTCTTACCAGAGGCTAAGGAGAGGGCCTTCCTTCTCAGACTGGAAGGATGAACTAAAACAGCCGCCAACCTTGCTCTACTTCTTTCAAATCTTAAAATACTTAGCTGATATAGATTAGGGTTCACTGTGGTCAGTTGCTTTACATATACCTTAGGTAATGAGGACCACAACAACTCAATTTATTAGCACATTAGTCACTCTTCATCTTGTATATTACAGCCTCCAAACATGACTGTCAGGTAAATGAAAGTTTTTCTCTTTTGACCAACAGAATCATATTTTCCCACAACGTAAGCCCCAGCAAACACTATTCTGTTCTGTTTCCCTGAATTCATCTTCTTTATATTTCACTGATACATGAGATCAAACAGAATGTTTCTTCTGTGATTGGCTTGTTTTACTTAGCCTAATGTCCTCCAAATTCATCAGTGTACTGCAAATAATAGAATTTCCTTCTTCATAAGGCTAAATAATATTCCACTGTATATATTTAAAACTTTTTCTTTACTCATTTGTCACAGATATTTCTGTTATTTCCTTATTTTGAGTATTTTAAATAATGTGGCAATGAACAGGAGGCTACAGGACTAGATTTATGTAATTTAGCAATCCTGCTTTGGAGTACAAATACACACTGCTTCTCTTTTATTCCATAATTTGCTCTTCTCTTCATGATCTATATATTAGCATTTCCAAACGATTACTCAAAGTGTGTGTATTCTCCACACTGGTACATGGTATGTACAGGAAAACTGCAACCTCAATAAATTGTAAAGGATGGATTAGGCCATTACATAAATCTCTTTCCTGAAGAACCCTTGGAAACTTTCAATATTCTCCTGTGCACATTAATTCTTCAAAAGCAGACACTGCAGAATTTGCTAGTATTTTTGACCTTGGAATACATTTTCTTCTCAAAAATGCTATAAAATTTTGTGATCTAAGGAAGCAACATCAAGAAATGCATAAGAAATTGATTTCCAAATGTCTGTCAATAGTAAAAATGTATAAATAAAAGTTTTTGAATTGTATTCTTTAACATGTAAAATTAAAGGATTTTCAGTTGATATTTTGAATAAATTATCTGTTGGACAGTGTACTATCTTGTAACCTTAAAGGACAAATACTTCTTTTAATTTTAAACTACAAAGAGATACTTCAGATATAGTTTTGTCTTCTTGAACTTTGCATATGATAAGTAAACAATGTTTAAGATAGGGGACAGAAGAAATCAATTAGAAAATAATCGTCTGACCCTTCTATTATATAATTACAAAATACATGGCATGGTGGTCAAGTATTTTAGGGGTAAACCCAATAGATGATAATATACTGTGTTATACAAACTGAGATGTGATTATCCTGGAATTTTTTATTTTGAAATTTTTCATTTTTTTTATCTTAGAAGAATAGCTGGGATAAATGTACTGCTGATGTCTAACAGTTTATTGAAAGGGACAGTTAATGCTTAATTTTTTGACCCATGCTAATATCTGTTAATCTCAACAACTAATTTGAAGACAACAATATGCAATAGAACAACCATTGTTGAATTTCTGCCTTCTTCTCTAGTGAAGTTCTGTATCAGTTCTAATGTTTGGTGGATTTTTTTTATTTTTAAGAAAATAATGAATTGTAGCTTGTCAGAGAATTATTCCAATAAATGGACACAGTACTACAGAGTGTTATGAACACTAGATCTGGGGAGAAAAGATCAGATTCTTTTCTATTCAACGTTTCCCCCTGATTTACCGTGTGCATATGAGGAAAGCAGCAGTGTGGAAGCAATGCAAGGGAAAAGCATCTGGACCCCAGAACTTGAGCTGGAGGCAGAGCTCCAGCCCCGAAGCTCTAACACACCTGCCAAGTTGTCTAAGTTTCTTATTCCTTGATTGTTTCAATCTGTTAAGAGGGTATTATAAGAGAGGTAATGTATACAACAACGATTACCACAAAATAAACACTATAACTGTTCTAATTAATAATTATTCTACCTTTAGGTATCTTCTACTGTGAAGGCTGAACTAATAATTTTAACTCATTTGTTTCTAATATGCCAGAATTTTTAGAAAGGTTGTTAATGAAGAAATGGAAACATGTCTATCATTATGCCTATGAAGAAACCATATAAAATAGTAAGAACTATGCTAAAAAAAAACTCACTCCAAAGCATGGGATGAAATACAGAAAACATATTCTTTCCCTATGTGCTTTTGGAGTAAAATTGTGTCTGTTTCAGTAATTATTCCCTTTACCCCTCTTCAAAAGAATGAACAGCAAATGTAGAATTATTAAGTTATTCAGATAATGAAGTCTTCTTTATACAGCACAGAAGTAGAGTTTGCCTCAACCCAGGTCAGTTTTTAAGCAATTGCTATTTAGAAATGTTTGCACCCAAAAGGAAAGCTAAAGCTAGCTTCTCTAGATGCTGTGTCCATTTGGAGAGGCGTATTGTTGGAGCATAATAACCCTGTACTTGTGGATAATGGGACTTGAGTTATGCTCCAAGGGGGGAGCAGCAGTTATGGAAAGGGGTAACAGGGGAGAGAAGAGCACTGCAGGTGAAGACTGAAGAAATGTCTTTAAGAAGAGCACAAGAAGAAAAGAGAAAAACATTTTCCATATACCATAATTGCTTAGGCTAAAGCACAATTTCTTAAACTTCAGTTCTGTTGATATTTGAGGCTTGCTAATTCTTTGCAGTGGAATGATTTTCACAGAATTGAGGGAAGGTTACCAGCATTTCTGGTCTCTACTAACCAAATCCCAATTTCTTCATTCATGACACAACACACTGCCATTGTCTCTAAAAAGAACAAAATCACCCTCAGTTTAGAACTCATGAAGTGAACCTATGGAGTTCCAGTTGGTAATGTGGTGGGTAATAATTTCACTTCAAAGAGCAGAGAGAAGATAGCTTTGAATGCTTCAAAGAAGATGCCAACTTCTGGTAAGAAATGCAGAATGAATGAAAGTTTGTTTTTTACTGTGCTGTTACAAACAAGTTCAATTGTGGCATGTAACAGAGAAGACAAACCATACCAAGACCATGGAATATTATTATTTCCCTGGGTAATAATACAAGGAAACCCCAAGGTAAAGTTGCCCATCTACCGACATGGCAAAATCATACCAGATTCTTAAGGCTGATGAAAAGAAAACTCAAAACTCACCAATGTTTCACAATAATTGAAAAAAAAAAGCAGTTTGATATTTTGTCACATCAAGAAGGATTAACAAGATCTGGAGGGCTAATGTACTTCCCCACATTCTTCCTTTTGGGGTCTGTAGCATCTCTCCCACCTCTAAGCTCTGAGGACTAGGAGTGAAGTGGTCCAATTGTACATCCAGTGCTTGCAGCCAGCAGATTTCCCTGCTGGGCACTCCCAGCTCAGCAGACAGGAGAGGAAGGAGGGTGTCAGCATTTAGTTTGGGAAGAGGCAAGAGGTCAATATATTTTGTTGAGCCTTTCAGTGAGGTCTTCAGCTAGTATCAAGTAATCAAAAACACTTCTAGTTTAATCTTTTTTCTGTCAAACTGAGAACAAAATAGTCATACTCATAAAGCCTTTGCTGTCCTAGATAAGAAAAGTTGGTATGGGTTATTATATGGTAAATGCGTGCTGTTTGCATTTTGTTTTTCCAAAACAGGATGAAAGAGAAGGAAGGTTTATGTCATGGCTGGGACTAAATAAAGGATATTAATGTACAGTTTTATGACACTGTACCACAGTGTTACTAATTTCCAGTGTTAGAGAAATATAATGCAGAATCCAAAGAGAACTGTATGTTGCTGGATAGAAAATATGACTCTAACTTGTATGCTAAATCTAGAGTAATCATACTACTGAAATGAAATGGTACACCCCTCCCCCACATATCCCTGAATTAGCCAAATGCAGGGCCGCTGTATTTATGAGAGGAAAGCCAATGTGCCTAGTTTTGAACAACGTTCATTGTTCTTATTCAGGTCCATATCTATAATTCAGACATTCAAAAACACTCCACTTTGTCAGTTTTTAGGGTGCTATTTTTAGTGATAAACAGTTACCATTAAGGAGAAAGAAATGGGGTTCTCCTTTTATTGAAAGAGACCTGTTCTGCAGCAGAAATCTCTGTTTTTCAGTTGTTATATAGCATTTACTTACACTTTGACAGGGAAAGCTTGAGGTCTTTTATAGCAAATGATTCCATCCTTACCTTTTTTCTTGTTAAGGTGACTAGATGTTGTTATGAAATGCAAGAATACCTTAAAATTCCTAACCTATTTTAAGCAGATCATTGAAGTCTTTTGAAAGGCAGTAGTTTACCAGTTCCAGGGAAGTTCAGTTTATTGAATCTTTCAAACACTCTCCGCTTAGCTTGGCTGTCATCACACCATCAGTTGTAAGGTATATAAATAACTTCACTTTAACATGTGAGAAATAATAAAAAAAGACTCCTTATGGATGTAAGATGTGAAATTAAACTCCAGGTGCTTCTTGGAGCTATTTGGGACATTTTCCAGTTGTCAATATGAAAATCCTGTCATTCAGGGCAGGGACCTGTTGCCATGGGGAAGCAAAACCTGCACCAGTTGACAAGTTGGCAGTTGTTACAGCTGGTAGGAAAAGAAAAACTTAGAGACAGACATTAGAAGATGGGTGTTCACCAGGGACTGGTGAGCTGGCTTGGACATAAGTCAATTATTTTTCTTTTCCTTTTACAGATATTTATTTATCTATAAAGATCACACCCCTTCAGGCATAACAACCCTAAGACTTTTATTTAACCATATTTCTAACCAGAGAATTTCACAACCAACCAAATGAATTAAATCATCAGTCTCTTTAAAATAATGATTTGTTAGATGGAGAATTTTGTATTACCTTGAACTTGACTGTGGTCTCTAAGAGCACCAATCATGTGATTGTCAGGTAAAAAGGTTAAAGTCTTCTTTTCTCAGTCTTAGTGCAGTTTCCATTAAAGATACTATATTCTATTCCCTTTCCCTGGTACACTGAAAGAGGTTGACAACCTGGCAAAAGTTCAGAGAAAAGCAAGAGAGTGTAAGATGGTTGAGGAATTAAATTTTCTACAAAGTCAAATACCCTGTATCACATATAAAGTGGTGTGTCAGCTGTTAATTTTTCTTTAAACCCAAGAGGGCATCTTCTATCCAGTTTCTCACTAGGGAAACAAGACCTCTGCTATCTTTTAAAATGCAAATTCCATGATAACCCAGATTTGTCCTAAATCTAGTAGGACTCAGATCTTTCTTAAAATGTTTTAACATTTGAACTGAGCATAGCAGTGCACCACTATCATCTCACTAGGCTGGGAGGTAAGGCAGGAAGGAAGAAGGACTGCAAACTTCATCTCAGCCTGGGAAACCTCCTGACTTAGCTAGACTCTGTTTCAAAATAAAATATTTTTAAAGGGATTGGGGCTGCAATTCAGGGGGAAAAAAACCTAGGTTCAATCCTTAGTACTGTGCATGAAAGAAAGAAAGAAAGAAAGAAAGAAAGAAAGAAATAAAGAGAAAGAAAGAAGAAAGAAAGAAAGAGAAAGAAAATAAAGAAAGAAAGAAAAAGAAAGAAAGAGAGAAAGAAAGAAAGAAAGAAAGAAAGGGAATTTTGAAGAGTGTAAGCACTGTCCACCATTTTCTGTGTAATGACACTTTTGTCTATTCTCAGAAGTGTTAAAAAGTACCGCTGTTCTCTCCAACTAAATCTTTATTTGTAACTGGAAGACGCTTGGACTTTCAAAGTACATTTCCAAATAGGCTGCTATAATAAAACAACATATGGTTAAGTAAAGGACATAAAGAAAATTGTTTCCTTTACGTCTATCGAGTGAGCTGCTCCTGAAATATTCTTATGAACTTGGAGGAGGTAGGACCTCTTTATCTCACTTACAGAGTTAACTGGTATGAGGATGTTGCTTGTTCTAAGTTTTGACTCTTGAGCTGTGTCAACCACAGTTAATTGTACAAAGTAAAATCTTAAAGAAAGTATGTTTTTGAAATCATATTCATGTAAATATGTAAGTATATTAGAAGAAGGTCATAGAACTCACTGGAGACACGTGAAAAATAAAGAAGAATGAATAGTAATTGAAATTTTAGAAGGTAAAGTCCAATCTATGACCGAGAAACTTATTTCAAAGATTGGTTTTGAGGTGGAAATCCAGTTGGATAAACACACTTAACATGATTTAAATATTGTAGTTTAATTCTCAGATAAGTTCTAGAAAATTTAAAGTAGGCAGACCAAGTATTGCACATTATTAATGTGGAATGTATTAATACATAATTGTTCACAAAAATATGGTAGACAATTCATTTAGTTTACTTTTGTTTTTTCTTTTTGAGACAGGTTCTCGCTATGCAGTTCAGGCTGGCCTTGAGCTCATTTTGTAGCCCAGGCTGTTCTCAAATTTGCAACTATCCTCCTGCCTGAGCCTCGTGAGTGCTGGGATTACAGGCATGTGCCACCATGCCCGGTGTCGACAATTCATTTAGAATAACGTGATAACAGAAAACCTGAAGAATAAACACAATACTTTTATTAACAAAATACTGGGATTGGTGAAAAAGGCAGGACTTTTCCTTTTCTAAACACGCATTATCCGTGTGTCTATGTGTTTCACCTGGGAGGACTCTCCCGGCTAAAATGAAAGCAGATACCTCAGCCTTTTCCTCACCTTGGTCCAGACCTTGGGCTTCCTCTCCAGTTCTTCCATAGTTCAGTTTTAGCAAAACTCCTCTGAAAAGTTATAGAAAAAGCCTCCACCATTCCTATATATTCCCTTTTGATATCTGATAAAATTCCTTGTTTCTCAACATCCCCCAGCTTGATTACCCTGATGTACCTTCAGCAGGAATTCTGTTAGCTTAGGTTAGCAAGTATGTCTCTATTATTGATGGGCCCAATAGTAACTTCCCATCCACTCACGCGCAAGGCACAGCCTGCTTCTTGTCTATGAATTCTCACTGTCTTTACTACATTAAGAACTGAACTGAGTTCTATATTCTTTTCCTCTATTGCAATATTTCAGGTTTCTTTGACACCTCCATACAAAATCTACAAACTAATAATTTGCCTTTGGGATCTTAAGTTCTAAAACTCCTCTCTCTACTTTTGTTCTTTAGGTACCTGTGTGTTCAACCTCAGCATTTCTAAATGCTGACAGAACCAGTTCACACTGGTTTCAAACTCCTGAAATGTGTAAGGGTAAGAATAATGGGAATTTGTCAGGGAAGCATTGAAATAGCCATACTCTATATAGATATTTATAGTGCAAACATCATTTGACGCTCATTTTCTCAAGGTTAGACTTCAGATTTTAGAACTCTACATTTTAATGTACTTTACTTCTTCCCTCTCTATCCTGGCTCTCTTGTTCTCTACCTAAATATGCACACACACACACACACACACACACACACATGCGTGTGTGCACATACACATGCATGCATACACACACACGCACACATATACATGCCAAGTATTGGATTTTAATCTAAAAGAAAAACATGAATAAAATTAGCATTGTTCTAATATGCCCTATTGAATCAATGTATTCTCTTCAGCTTGGCAAACTTTTAATGATAGAGACTGTAACCTTTTGTGAAGTTCTTTCTAATTATGGGTGTAATAGTTCATGTTAGGAGTTGTAAGTATTCCAGAACAGAGATTATTTTTCCTAGCTCATAGTATGCATGCCTCTGCAGTTCTAGCTGAAAATTTATATTAAGTGACTACATTTGGTAATTCTCATTGTCTACTTTATTTTCAAATAGAATTCACATAAGTTTGCATTCTGATCTATGGCTAGCATAGAGCATGTCGTCTGCTTCTGGCAGGGACCCTACATCTTCCTTTCCACTCTATAGTTAAAACGAGCATTCCTTTGTCTTTCAAATCACCAGCGGAGCAAAGAATTCTTCTATGCAGGCTGCTATAAAACAAAAGCTTTGTGTGTTTCAGTATAGTAAAAAGCGTGAGACTGTGGCATGAGAAAGATTTCTTTTGAGGCCCGGTCCTTCAACTTAATAGCTGGCTACTCAGGCTTCACAGTACTTTCTTTTCTCAACTATACAGTAGAAGGGGCTGGGGATATAGCTCAGTGGAATAAGCACCTGCCTAGCAAGCACAGGGTCCTGAGTTCGATCCCCAGTACCGCCAAAAAAAAAAAAAAAAAATCAACTATACAGTAGGGATGAGAATATCTGTTTCTCTAGGCTGCTACAATATTGAATGAGATTAGCTTTTTGAATAGTGATCGTTTTATATGGCATGTGTAGGGAAGAATTTTTTTTAAAAGATTGCTCTTACTCATGTGATTTTTCTTTAGTGAATAATTCTTACAAGATCAATGCCATATAACGTTTTAAACATTTGCTTTTATGATGAAAGTAGGATTCAGTTGTATTATGGTGCCAGGACTAATTTTATACAGTTTTCTATTATTTGAATAATGTCCTATACTTACTGAAAATGAAAAGATGGAGGGAAAGATAGAGTGAAAGATAAAGCGGAGAGAGAACTGAATTTTCCAGGGAGATAAGGGGTAGCTACACTAAGTGTGTTTTCTCTATGGAAAAACATATCCAAGAGAGTCCCAGTAAATTAAGTTCCTAAAGAAACAAGGAAAAATAAGATTTTCTGCATTCTACTGGAAGACAAACACCTTGTCGTGTTGGTAAGTGGAAGCACGGTACAGAGTGGTTTGCGTAGGATAGGTAGAAATTTGGGCTTTCCAGAGCTAATGGGACCCCTTGGCTTTACATAGAGTAAGAGCTGCCTCCTCTTTCTCTCCACCATCTCATTTTCATTAAGAATGGGGCATTATTGCAATAATAGAAAACTGTGTACTATTTTGTCCTGGCACCATAATACAACCGAAATCTAATTTTACCATGAAAACACATGTTTAAAGTGTCATATTGCTTTAATCTTGTGCGAATTATTCTTGCACATACAGCTTGGAGACGTGTCCCTTGGTGTGTCCTGGAGTACATGATTAGTCGGCAACCGGGTGTGCTCTTACCTCTTCCTGTCAACAACTGTTAGATCCCTCGCTCACTGACTTTTACTTACCTTGTGCTTTTCTAATATTTTTCTTCCTCTAAGGATTTTTCTTGCTTCTGGTCTCATTAATGAAACTAGTTGTTCCCACCTATTTGACTTGTGTCACACTAACTCATATCTGTAAGGACGTTTCCTAAGGAAATTTTCTAGGGCTTTTTTCATTTAACTAGAATTTTGGCTTATTCATGCAAAGGCATCTCTCTCAGCTCTGTTTCCTGGGTTATACCAGGCCCTCCTTCACCACTGTCCATTCCCTTAAATTTATTTTTAAATCCATACTGCCGTACTCCTAATCACCTTATCTGCAAAGCTGAGGTTGATTTCTTTCTTATTCTGGTTGCCTTCCTTTTTGATTGTTCGGCCCTTACACCATCTCCAGACCTAGAGGAGTATCATTGTCTTTTACCTCTCTTTCCAGATTCTCTGCTTGAGACCCTCTCTTACACCAAGTGCTGCCAAACTTAACATATGTGTTGCATCTCCTCTCCTTCTAGTGAGAGTCACTACTCCCAGGCCTGTGGGTTCATTTCCAATTTTCAAGCTCGGCCATAGCTCTCTCTGCGTCTTGATGTCCATCTACGTCCATTCAGCACAGCTCTGTCTCCTTCTGTGCAATTCTCTATTGCTTCCCAGCATTTTCTTTCTGCATTTCCCTGCAAAAGAAACCCTCCTTTCCTTCTCATAGCCTACAATGAGCCTGTCTCTCCTTTCCGTTACAACCCAAATGCCACAACAATCGATTCCCTCTATTTTCCTAGCACATTCTCAAAACTGCCCTTACGGAACTTACCATACTTGACATTGCGTAGCAGCTTAATAGTCACCAGTGCTCTTTTTAGATCTCCTATTAAATTGTCAGCTCCTTAGGGATGAAGTTCTTTTATTCATTTTAAAACAACTGCTACCTTTCTACTATTATTGTTTTTATAACCAGAAAGAGAGAGGACTGGGCTTTTAGGAAGTAGCTAGTATATGGTAAGTGTGTATTTTCCATGTGATGACTTGAAGAATAAGTTTGTTATATACTTTATCCTGATGTGAAATTAGTTATGGAGCAGTTAAGTGACAAACACAGAATCATGTACTCTGTCTGCAGACCATCCAGTTGAGACCATCCAGAGACTCACCATCCAGTGAGTCTCTGTCAGCAGACTCACCTTCTGCCTTCTGTCACTTTTGCCCTTCCCAGTCTTGCTATAATGCCATTCTAGGCCTCTGTTCTGTCACTAATTCTAAACTACGGAGAAGATGGCTGGTCTATAGTAGGTGCACAGTACAAGTTAGTAAATTGGTGTTTGACAAATGGACACTATTGCATTTCAGGGATCTACTGGGCAGTTTTCCATTCTGCTTTCTGTTACAGGTAATTACCAGGAATGGCTAAAAGATAAAGTGAGCTGGAGGTCATGACACATACTTATAAGCCTAGTACTCTGGGAGGCTGAAGCAGAATTGTAAGTTCCAGGTTAAAGTGGGCAATTTAGTAAGATGTTGGTTCTGTCACTTGTACCACTAAATATGTAATATATAAATAAGCCAGGCCTAGTGGTGCATGCCTGTAATCCCAAAACTAGGGAGGCTAAGGCAGGAGGATCGCTGCAAGTTTGGGGCTAGCCTGGGGTATAAAGTGAGCTCAAGGCCAGAGTCTTGGTTACTTTTCTCTCTCGTTGCTGAGACAAAATACCTGACACCCCAAATTAAGGAAGGAAAAGTTTATTTAGCTCACAGTTTGCGGAGGTTTCAGTCCATACTCAGCTGCCTCCAAGGCAGAGTGGCACATGGCAGAGGGAAGCAGTTCATGGCCGCGGAAGACAGCAAAAGCAACAAGAGGAAAAAGCGAGGAGCACAGCAAGCACACTCTTTCCCTCCCTTACATCATACGCAAACTCCCCACCCCGGGGCGGGTGCAGCGCTCACACCCGTAATCCCAGCATTGGACCGTGAAGCAATCATAAACTCTAGAGTCTTCCCCCATGACTGCATGAAGCTTTGCGGCACATCCAGACACAAACCATAACAGACAGCCTGAACTGCATGGGGAGATCTATATAGCTCTGGGTTCCTAGAATCCAGACTCGGGGTTTAGAATAATGACTAGATCAGTTTAGGCATCTTTTAGGAGGATCTTCAGTTTGCATAAACCGGAAATCAGTTGTCCTTTAAATTCAGAAAATTACCTGAGTTGGCTTTATCTTGGTGTTTCCAGTTTTGAAAAAAGAGTAAGGGTAGGTAAATATAGGGAGGGCTAAGCTTTGTGTGACTCATACTCCTTACATGAGGAAATGGCCGCTGTGCAGAGCGGAGCAGGGATCTGGGCCAGAGTTTAGGTATTAAGGGAAACGGAAACCAAAACGAAGGTAGAAATGCCGCCCCTCATCCTGTTTTTAGTTACCCACTCAGCATTTGCAGACCCAGCCGCTAGGTCCCCGTTGCAGCATCCTCTCACAGGCTGCATGGCTTTTTTCAGAAGAGCAAGGAAATCATCATGTCTTCAGATTTTAAACTTTTGGTGTCACAAGGTCACCGACCAGACAAGCTAGCTGCTTCTGCTCATGTTCACTCTTGAAAAGTGAGATTTAGTCTCCTGGGGATGACTGGGGGGATATCATTGAGAAACAGTTTAGACACTTTGTTGTTTCAGCGAGTATATCAGGGGTGTGTGCAAGCCTTGGCTGACTTTGAAACAGTAGGAGATTTGGAGCTGTACGGGCATAAAGGCAAATAATTGACATAAGTTCTTCACTCATATTCACTCTGTAACTTTTATACAAAGAGTGCAGAATTCAATTTAATTCATTGGACCTCCTAATTAGTTATTTTAACATAACGTTTGAAATTTCTGGTCAGGAAAAAGAGCGTGACATTTACTATTTTTGTTTTCCATTCTTGGAGCCTAGAACCTTGCCCTGTGACTTGTTGTCCTTAAATGTACACCAACAGCACCATGGTGTAGGTGGGCACCACCCCAGTACTTGTTAGAAATGCAGACTCTTGACCTGGGAACGTGTTAGAAATGTAGGAGCTTGAGTCTAGCTTCTCCCAGATCTGCAGAATAGGAATCATCATTCTGTAAGAATTCCAGACAATTCTTGTGTACATTAATGTCTACCAAGCACTAAAGACTGCAAGCTTCCTGAAGGTAAAAGCTGTACACACAAAAGTGCTGTACACTTTGCTTTGCATAGTAAATTCCTCTGGCGGAACAGCATGCTTGCGAGTACATGCAGATGCAGCCAGTCGCCCCTTCCAATATAATCAGAATTAACAGGCAGCACAGTCTATGATTACTGTCAAGAGACCTCATTGCTCTCCCTTTTCTTGCCCTTGTCCAGGCCATTCCATTAATTGAGCCCCGGGAAACATTTCAATGACAAGTGCAGTAAATGGTTTGATTTCCCTTTCAGTTTATATTTGCAAGCAAAAAAGAAAGGAGGGGAAAGTAAAGAGCATTTTGAAAAAACCCAGCATAATGTAAATGAGGCTGCTTTAAACAGCAAGCAGTCAGCATAGGTGCATACCTTATGCTGTAGCCTCCAATGCAATCATTAGACTGCTTCCCCACGAGGGAAAGCGAAGACACTGAGTGCTATTGAACATTGCCAATTTTTATAGTGGATCAGCTTGAAATTATTTAGCACAGATGTTTCTGTAATTGTGACACACTGGGAAAATTCACATGTTCAATAGCCCTCTAACTCTCTCTTCCATCTGTGCAATGTGATGGTCCACAGTTACCGCACAAGGCCATTATATGAAACAGAGAGTAATGGGCTCTGGCTCAAGACCTATAGAAAGGTTCTCTTGTACCATCTGTGCTCCTCCATTTGCTTAGAGGTGTATATGTTTGCACTTACTTATGGCTGTTGCTGCCACATACCTAAAAGACTGCATGTGTTTCCTATACTCTAGGGTCAGCAAAACTTTGCCCACCAGGAGGACCTGGAGAGAATGGGTGAAATCACAGATCGGAATGCAGAAACCCTCCTTTGCTTTCCTTGGCTCTGGCCTCAATTCTAACCAAGGTCAGCAATGGCTGAAAGTTTTTTGTGAGCTGCTGGTTGTTTGCTGTATGCAAAGTAAGCTCACTGAGTCATCTGGGCTCCCGGCAAACAGTTGTCTGTGTCACAAGCCATTGGCTTCACAGCTTTTATCTGAGCAAAGAGATCTTGGAGCAGAGCGCTCTTTTGGAGTGTCCCCCCGTGGTGTTCTGCCTCTTCTCTCTGATCCAGCATTTCCAATCCAGCCTCTGAATCCGTGTGCCACTGGAACTTCCTCGTTTTGCTCCGTCTTTCCTTCTCTGTTGTTTGTCCTAGGCTTTTGCTCTGTCCTCTGCTAGCTGGATTAGAAACTCTTTGAGGATAGAATCCTTTTTCTTACCTTACTTTCCAGCTCTTGGCCCATACAGTTCTCTATTTGTGACTCGCTAAAGACAATTAGTATAAATGTTAAGAATTGTCTACTTGCACAGAAATTCTTTTGAAATCATACTGAAATACACTACAGAGGTCTGAAGACTGTACTCTTTTCTCTTTTGCACAATGCTACATTTTTCTCTAGCCTCTGGCCTCAAGTCTCGTGGACACTAAAAACCACATGCAGGGGCTGGGGATATAGCTCAGTGGAATAAGCGCTTGCCTAGCAAGCGCAGGGTCCTGAGTTCGATCCCCAGTACCACAAAAAAAAAAACAAAAAACCACATGCAAAATACTAAATTGTTTACCTGATTTTGTCTCCTGCAACAAACTACAAGAACAGCAGGTATTTAAAACCACTCAGTCATTTTTAATATGACCCTAGGAACATTCTAATAGAGCATTTTCAGCTAGAGTTGCAAACATTTCATAGATTTTGCAAGTAATTTGCAGATGGAATAAGCTATCCCGACTAGATTGCTCATAAATTGAGGTGTACCCATTATCATTACAGCCATCTTAGAAGAGCTACTAAGCCAAATTAGGGAGCTAATTTTATCTTTAAACAATGTTCACCAATTAAAACATTTGGAAACAGTATGCTTGAGCTCTAACCTAAAGGGATAGGAACATTTCTGATCTCATATTCTCTGTATCTCTACAAATATCCCATCTAACCCTGAGGTTATATGTTGATATTACAAGAGTCAGATGCAAAATCTTTGTGTAGGAACTCTGAAATCTTCATCACACTGTCTAACATAGATGGTTCCAGCAGTTTGATAAACATGGCTATACTCACTTGACCATCCACTCTTGGAAAAAGTACAGGAACACCGATGTGGTTGGCCTATTGCTTATTTTGTTTTTCAGTGGTTCACCCAGTTTCCATTCAACACATATAGTACGTTAGGCACTAAGCCAGAGGATGGATATGGCAATATCAAAAAAATATAACAAATATAGATATTTTTCTTGTTAAAACTTTTAATATATCAAGGAGATAAGAAACTGTTAAAGTATGAAGCACTGATTCAGCATATGGGTAATACTGGACACCATGAGAGAACATACAAGGCATGTGCATCTCACATCTTCCACTAAGATATTACATCTTGAAAGATAAACAGCATTTTCCAGAGGTAGAGAACAAAACTATGCTGCTTTGAAGAAGCATCTATGAAGCTGTGAAAATAAGGTACATAAGATAGAATGACTTTGCTTTTAAATAATTATTAAATAACTTTGGTTTACAAACAACAAATCTATTTCTCACATATGCTAGGCGGAATCTAGGAAGAAAGAAATCCTTAAAAGCATGCTTCACAGGACTGCACAACAAACCCACAAGGGTTATGGAAACTTTGAATTCATTTGGACATAAAACCCAAAAGCTTCATGAGTGATACATACAAAACAGGTAGGAACTCTATAATAATGGTGGTACGGTTTTACCTGTGTTAAAATATTAAGAAATACATATAACTCAATGAGTATGACATTTTACCTTGAAGAACATCCCAAGTTTTCTTGGGGAAGTGGGTAGAGAGAGGTAGGAGTTTATAACATATTGTGAAATAGGAGAATTCTCTGAAATCAGAGGCAAAGTTGTCAACCCAAATGTGGGATACAGGTAGATATCATTAATCCAAAAATTCAAATCTGAAATAATCCAGTTTCTGAAGCTGTTTGACTGTAGATACAACACTACAAGTAGGCAATTGTTCCCATGACTTCATGAGATAATTTGCCATAAAATGCAAGCATATTAAAAATACTATATAAAATGACTTTCAGGCTATGCATACAAAATATGTAGGAAGTATAAAGAAATTATATGTATTTGGGTTACCTCCCCAAAATACTTCATTATGTATATGCAAATATTCCCAAATCCAAGAAAAAATATAAAATCTGAAATGACTTCCTATCCAAATTATTTCAGGTTAGGTTTACTCAATTTATATTACATTTATTTTGTTAGCAGAACAAGTTATCACAGATATGACAATTTACATGAGTCAGAGAGGTTCGGGTACAATGAGGCTTAAGTTGTTTTTTGCTCTGTTTTCAATATTAAGGTGTTAGCAGGGTTGTGTTTCTTGCTGGAGGCTCTAAGAAAGAATCAACCCACTTCTAAACTCTTGCAGTTGTTGCAGAATTTAATTCTTGAGGGACAGAAGTTGAAGTTCCTGTTTCTCTCCAGACATTTAGAGGAGGGTTCCTGTTAGCTCCCATAGACCTCTCTCTAGTCCTAGCACTGACTGGTGCATCCTAGATCCACTAGGCAGGCATTAGATCTTTTTGACACTTCAAAAGCCTCTTCTTTGGCTCTATCTCCTGCTCTCGCTGGAGAAAACTCTCTGCTTTTATGTGGCCACATAATTAGACTATGGCTACTTGAATAATTCAAGATAAACCTTCCTCACTTAGGTTAGTCATGAGTAACCTCAATCACATTTATAAATGTTATTCATTATGTAACATACTGTGCTCACAGGTTGCTGGAATTAAGAGACAGACACCTCCAAGAGGCTCTTCTATCACAACCAGTGTGGTTCATACAAAAGAATAGACTGAGGGAGATGGAGGGTGTTTGAGGTATATGCATTGTGCTCAATACTGGTTGGGTTTAACTGGCTGCTAATTTCTGTGTCCCCACTAATACTTCTTGTGAGTGAAACCATGCAGAAACAAACATGAAATTTGTGTTGTGTTCACATAGACTGTAAGATGTCATTTGTGTTAGAACAAATTTGTGTTTTTAAAACAATCACCATAGAGGAACGGATGGTATATCTTTTAAGAAAAATAAATTAAATGAAGATTTTACAGATATATGGCTATTGTGGCAGGCTCACAGGCACAGTTGGTATAGAAGTGTGCCTCACCTCAGCCCTACACTAACTGTACCAAGCTGGACTAAGTATCTTTTCTCTAGATCCTAATTTCCATGTATGTAAAATAAGAGATTTGGCTAGACAATCTCACACTTCCCTTTCTGATAAAAATAATTTCCATAATAAATTTAAGTTCTTAGTAAATGTATACTAACCAGATTTGGAGAGGTGACTCTTTCCATATTTATGTATGAGTACAGCTGGATAGAAGCCGTAAGCCCTTTAGCCAGTGAAATGACATTTTTATGTATCTATGAAATCACAGAAATATTTTTGAATCTATTTTGAATTAATGCAGTCTCATCCCTATGGATACACATGGAAAAAATTTGAAATCCATGGAGGAAATGAAAAGAATGACAGGTTCTAAATATTAGCTAGTGACGGTATATGTGCCTTTGTTGCTTTAGAAAAATAAATGGGATAAAACCGTATTTTTTGCATGAGCTGGTGCCGTGGGTGCTAAATCCAGACATTTTGATTTATGTATGATTGTAGGCATTGCTGAATATATCTGAAAGCAGAACAGACAGTCCATCACCCTAGTGACAGCATTACCCCCTTTTTGAATCAGTTCTCCCAACTGCCTCAAAACTGTCAGTTAAGGAACCAACAGAGATACTTGTGCACAAATGCCAGCAAAGGCTCTTTGGTCAGAGATGAAAACAAAACTACTCTACCTGGCACTAGTATTTTAATAAACTGAATATTTGACCCTTGCTAAGGTTCTTGTTAGGTTATACAAAGTATCAGTCAGTACTTCCTAGAGAAACAGATATAACAGAAGATATACAAATACATAAGAATTTATAGGATCAGTTTACAATGGTTGCTTGTTAGTAGTGCACTGCAGTCTGAGTCCTCTAGTCCTTCCCACACTCACCACCCTCTCCCTGTGCTGTCTTTCTTCATCTCCACAAGCTGAATTGCCTATGTCTTCTTGAGTTTGCCAGTGTTTTGTGATTTTTTTCTTCCCAGTACAGCCGCCGCCTCCTTGACGCAGCAGGCAGCGCGTCAGTCTCATAATCTGAAGGTCCTGAGAGCTCGGTCCTCCCAGTACATGTCACACCTTGCAGTATCCTTGATGACCTGTTTTTGTGGCTTGGTTACTAGAGTGTAAACTCTAGGCTGTGTCTTGGCTCTTCTTCTGAGCATTTGGCCCTGTGACTGTATCACACCTAGAGCTTCGTAAATGTGTGTTGATTGATGCTTTCAGTGGTGATGGCAATAACCATTGTCAAATAGAATCCTCTCCCAAGAGCAGTTCAGTATGTTAAACTTGAGATCACTCTGGACAGTATAAGGTTTATATGTTTAGACTTCTGGATCATCATCAAATCATTTCATTAGAGTTGATACAAATGAAAAGCAAAGTTATGTATTCAATATCTATGTGGCCAGTTGGGTTCCTTAACTTTCCTTTACATAACAAGGTATGTCAAAAGTAGTCATGTAGAAGAATGACAACGCTTATGAACATGTATTATAGCAAATAACCATCCAGGAAAAATGTAATAATCTTTTTGCAATATTAACCATACATTAATCAATGTTATTATCAAATATGAAGGTCAGAGTATTTCACTTTTTCTTAAAATGGAAGAACATAGAACTATATAGAAAGAAAATATTCCAGGGTTTTTGTTCTTGTTATTTTTATTTTCTTTTAAACAAACTGTATTAGTACACAAATAGGAATACATTTGTATTTTTGTATCCATAAAGATATCTTGTTTATAGATTATTAAATATTTCTTTCAAAGCCAGTTAACTCTGCTTCATTATTCTGTGGCTCTGACTCAATACTGAGATGATTCAGAATAAAAATCAACAACAGCACCACAAATCAGTCTGGTCTCTATGAATGAAACTTTATATAATGATCAGCCTTACATCTCAGAAGTGATGGTGTCATAAGCCTTGACTAAACTGATCTAGTTTTCTAAAGAATCAGTGCACATGGAGGCTATAAGAAAGAAAATACACATGATAGAAGTCATTAAACCCTTAATCTGAATTGATTTTTCATGTCTTGATATTATATTAACCCTAATTGGCACATGTAAACTTTAGTCAGAGCTCTGCCATTGATTTTATATTTAAATCCATCAATGATCAAAGATTTTTTTATGGAAAATTAAAAAGAGTTGACAAAATAAACCCTAAGATCCTTCACTGCTCTGTTTTTGTTTCCATACAGTGTTTAAACTCAGTATCTCTGGTTTTCAGCTGTCATTTTAGCTCCCTTTTCTGAATATCAAGAAATGGCTTGATTGGTGTCTTTCCTTCTTGTACTCTGTCTCTCTGTCCTTTGTCTATGTCTGTGGTGCTATTTTCCTCTCTCTGTCTCTGTCTCTGTCTCTCTCTCTGTCTCTGTCTCTGTCTCTGTCTCTCTCTCTCTCTCTCTCTCTGTCTCTCTCTCTCTCTCTCTCTCTCTCTCTCTCTCTCTCTCTCTCTCTCTCTCTCTCTCTCTCTCACACACACACACACACACACACACACACACACACACACACACGGAAAGAAGAGGAATGTCCTCCAAGGAGACTCAGGTTTCAGTTAATCAGAGAAGCATGCAGAAGAGGTAGAGTCGGCGCGTGTGTTTTGCAATAGAACTGAACTCCAGAGGGCACAGCCTCATACTTGAGAGAGAGCTGAAATGAAATGAAAACTGGATCTAGATAGCGGATTAGTGTGAAACATAGTGTCTGAATAAAACAGTTATCCAACAGGTTTCTATTTAGGGTGCATCTAAAGACAGCAGAGACGAACGACATGAGAATTCCCTATGTTAGAATAAAAGCTCAGCTGGGACTTGGGCAAACACTGCAGGCTGCTGTTTAATAGCTACACAACTGGCTGGTTGGTAAACCTATGAGTCAGGGTTTCCTTAGTTGTACACTTGGGCCAACAATACTTGGTGGGGATAATTTGATTGCATCATAGGCATAAACAGTATGGTGTCTATCCTATGTTATATTATTGTAAATTTTCTGAAAGCAGATCCTATTATGATTCTATGTGTAGCAGTCGGGTCAGTACTTATGCAGGTTTTTTTTTTTTTATTTGTGAAAAGAGGATTTGGGGACCATTATCCTTTGTGGAAATAAAACGTGATGATTTTCAGTTCAGTGGGGCCCCTGCTCCTAGCAGTCATCTTTCTGCCAGATGTCCCACCTGCATCCATGTTCCTTCTCAGCCTGGGCCTCAT
The DNA here is from genome assembly GCA_004027595.1 of Dinomys branickii. Taxonomy (NCBI): domain Eukaryota; kingdom Metazoa; phylum Chordata; class Mammalia; order Rodentia; family Dinomyidae; genus Dinomys; species Dinomys branickii. The sequence continues at coordinate 183,448 of PVLD010000229.1, forward strand.
TCTAATACATGTGCAAACGAGGCTGACTGCCTAGCCATGAGAAGTGTCTTATTTAATCATTCCTTTACTCTGTAGGTATTATGGGGTGACTGTCCTAGGACCCTGCCATGTATCAGGACACAGTGACGACTAAGAACTGACATTTTCTTTGCTTGCATGATGCTTGGAATCTAGAGTTAAACAAAGATGATCAAATCGTCACGCAGGTAAAATTGATTTGGATGTTTTCCCAAGAAATGATACAGGGTACTTGGAAAATCCAGAGCATTAGGTATTTATTACCTTGAGCAGGTCAGAGCCAGGCAGACCCCTGGGAACACCATGTGCATATCAGGGAAAGGGCATGAGATTAGGTAAAGCTGACTAACAGGCTATTTACAATCTGGAGAGTAACAGGGTTGAAAATTAAGAAAAAAGCCAGGAAAGAGTGAGGAAGAACCATTTTATCCCAAGAGCATCGACAGCTGATGAAGCATTGTCATGAGGAGTGGAAGATGGCATCACTCGGCGTCTGTGACACTACGCAGAGGGGCCCAGGTGGCTGAGGCAGGCTAAGTCGCAGGGCTACCAAATAGCACAGATGGAGCTGATGCACAGGGTGAGGACTGAAGACAGAGAGGGAAGTGGTATCCATCACAGGGATACTGGCACCCCCAGAACAGCTGGCTTGGGGAGGAAAGTGTAGCGATGAGGCCCCTTCAGGAGATCTCAGAAAAGGTGGGAGTGGACAGCTCAGCCTATAAGATTAGTTCTCAGGAAAGAGGGCTGGCGGGATGATGAAGTGGTGTGAGTCACCTGCGTGTGGCGGGCACCGAAGTCATCTGATGAGGGTGAGTACAGAGGAGATTAGAGTTGGAAAAGGGGCTGGTGGGGACAGTCTCGAGACTCTCTCACAGTCAGAGGCCAGGAAGAGAGACGGGGGCTGCCAAGAGGTGAGGAGGGAGCCCAGAGTGACTCCAGCAGGCTTAATGAACTCACGTCCAACTTCAAACAAACATCTGATACCATTTCTGGTCCACTTGGACCCAAAGAATTATACGACATGATAATTAAGTAATAACATAAAAGGATAATTTTATTCTTATTAACGAGATGAAATGATAGTTAATTAATATGAAAATGGCAGGTTTGCCACAGAAAGTTTCTATACCCACAAGCATCTCATCGGCTGCACTAGCTTAGCATTTCCAGCACCACAGAGAACTTGACTCAGCACAATGAGGTCCATATGGTGCTTTCGATAAAACCAGAAACCTCGAAATTGAAGGCAAGGTTTCACTTGCAAAATTGCATCTAATTTGACCAATTCCTTGCTTATTACTATCTCTGTTTTTCTGCAGTTTGCAAAAAGCATGTTTCTTCTTATGCATCTGTTATTTATTTGCTCATTAGCAACATCAAGGTATCACAATTGATCAGTGGGAAAGAGTTGATTTTACATTTCATCACTGATTTAAATCTTATACTCTTCAGTAGGGATTAAGAGTGTATGGACTAAGAGAAGCTGTGTCCTACCAGTGAGTGGATTAGCCTCGCTAGAAGAAATTTATGGACAGATACTTTGACAGAATGCAGGGAGGCCATTCATTTTCAAATCTATACCTCGCCACTCAGTTTGGCAGCTAGTAATAATTCTTGTTCAGTTCATTTTTAGTACGATATGGTTGAAAAATTGTGATTTTTAAATTCCATTATATTTCTATATTTGTCTCTTGCCATTCTGTTGAAAGGAAGTAGATGTAAGCCATTATTATCTATTCCTATGTTGGAATATACTAGTTCTTCCCAGATTTACGCAATGACAGGCTCATCAAGGTGTTTTCTATGTTGTTTTGCTTTGGTTTTATATATAGATTTTAGAATACTTAATAATTATTTTTAGCTTACACACCTCCCTCAACTAGTCATAAAATCAGCCATTTTGTTACCAAACCAGGCTCATTTTTCCAACTAGTTTTGCGAAAGAGAAAGTTTTTGCACAAAGAAGTCAAGAGCGGAAAGTGATAACCAAGTTCCCAATCTGCCTCCTGAGAATAGTGTGGGGATATTTGTGGACAAAGAAGGTGGGGCTAGGGAGGTGGCTCAGTGGTACAGCACTTCGCTAGCATATCGGAGGCTCTGCAATTCCCAGCGCAACAGAACAAAAAATAAAACAACAGCAAAATGAAACGGTGAAAAGAGAGGCAGTAGTCAGTGGCCTGCGTATACGCCGTAGGATTTCATATTAATAGGGGGCGCGTTCAGAAAATGGCGGCTTTAGCAGGACCTGAGGGTGGAAGTTTCCACCTTCTCACATCAGAAGGCCAGTTGCCGGGCAGTAGGGCAGGTACAAATGAAGTAGGTTGTTTCAACAAAAGTGGCCTTCGAGTCTATTTTCATCAGGAGTCCGCATCACCGACCCCATCCTACAAAGCTAGTAGGAGACTAATGATGTGCTGCTCAGCTGGGTGACTGGCAAAGTTAGTGATTTTTAAAGTCAGCTAAAAGCGTAACTAAGAGCAAGTGAAATTAGAGGATTTACTTGGGTTTTCTCTCGGCTTACATTTCTTCAAGAATCTCTGGTTTCTTTAGCTTTGCATTTTAGTTTTTTATTCTCTTTAATGGTTTGCTCAGTCTTGCATTCTTACATCTGGTAATCTGAGCAACTTTGTTGAAGAGAACAATATGTAACATAACAACCACTGTTAATTCCTATTTAAAAAAAGAGAATGAACTTGAAAAATCTCTGGTTTCTTTTAGTGAGAGATGGAAATTAGAAATTAAAATGGAGGTGCTAGGTAAACTCAGTAGGGCAAATCTTTTTAAAATGAATTTCAAATTGCATTTTGTATTGTAGCCTCTGGAAAATAAATCAACCAGCCAACCAAGAAACAAAAAAACTGACTGGCAAAATGAGCTTATATCGAATAGCAGCATGGAGGTGAAATTTCTGCAGCACTGCCTGCAAACATTATAGGGCAGCCATCATTGTAATTTAGCACATCAGAAAGTTTCTCAGGCCTGGGTTAATTCTTAACATGCATTCAACACATTTTGAACTTATATTTCTATAGACAGATTCTGAAATACTTAGTTAGGATTTCACGTCTTTGAAAATTGTGTTTCCTAAACTAGACACATATGTGCAAACCTCAGATTATCTCCCTAGTGTGAGGAGCTGAAAGAGTAAATAAGATCCAAAATGTGCAATAGATATTGTAAAATGGTAAGAAACTGTTTAAAAGAAAAGAGAAACTGGGATGTGGGAAAGGAGAAAAGAAGGAAGGGAAAACCAAAAAATACATATATGTATATATATGATAGTTAAGATAGTTATACTACTAATTTCTCTTAGTTCATTGAAAAGAAAGTGCTAATATTGCTTGGACAAATAAATGCCTGTGTCTTGTACTTAGCATAACTAATTTAAAGATAATAATATGACAAGTATTAACTATTGTTACCCTCCTATTACCTTGTTTTGAAATTTTGTTTCACATTTCTCTCCTTAAAATAAAAAGAAAATTGCATTTCCTCGCACATCTTAACTGAATTAAAACAAAATGAGATTAATTTAAAAATTTCTCAAATATTATAAAATATACTCACTCTAAGGTTATAAATTTCTTTCCAAGATATGAACTAATTTTGCTACTTCAAATTAATAGCAAATGTGTATATCTTTTGTTAATATGGAGATATTTTATGATCACAAAATGTGAACTTATTTTTGCTGAGGTTCACACTGTGTTATATTTAAATTACTCTTCGCATTGAGAACATGGCTCAGTTCAACAGGATTGAGTTAAATATACCCAAAATCTAGTCATGATTAAATATGAAATTAAAATCAAATCCATTAAAGAGGCATACTCTGATAAACTGTCACTCTGTGTTCCTTAATCTTCCCCAATTACCAAGTATTGCTTTTTCTTGCTCATAGGACTTATCAGGTCTGATATGTTCAATGATTTCCTTCATTTGTTTCCTGACTGCTGTTATGGTTGGTGTCTAGATGTTGGGGCAGGCTTTTAGAGTTTCTGGTTGACCCATGATGCAATGTTGGGATTATGGGTGTGAGTGCTACACCCCCCCTGGGGACGAGCAGTATTGCATATGTAAGGGAGAGAAAGAGGCTGCTTGCTGCCACCCCTCCCTTTTGCTCTTGTTGCTTTGCTGTTTTTCGCTGCCATGAACTGTTGCCCTCTGCCATGTGCCACTCTGCCTCAGAACCAGCCAAGTATAGACTGAAACCTTCACAAACTGTAAGCTGAATAAACCTTTCCTTCCTTAGTTTTGGGTGTCAGGTATTTTGTCTCAGCGAGAGAAAAGTAACAAAGATACTTCCTCTTCTAAAATATATATTTCAGGAGTGCTAGGTCACTTGTTTATTCGCAGAACTTGGATAGTACGTGAACTATGTCAGCTACTCAATACATCACTGTTGACCTAGTAAATAAATCATACATAGAAGAAAGAGTGAGAATGCAGTGAGAACGGTAACTTGCTTCTGTGAGGAGGTGTGATAGGAAGCTGTATTATGGGGGATTTGGGAAATCAAAGTAAAGGAGTAGGATGGGGTTATGGAGAGAAATGAATAAGGAAAGGAAGCTTGGGGAAAATAAGACAGAAACATATCAAAATAAGCAATGACCGTAGTTCCTATTCTTAGCATATTTTCCAGTTAAGTGTTCAGCCTAGTGTGGCAGTTCATGCCTACAAGTCCAACACTCATAGGCCTCAAATTCAAGGTCAGCCTTGGTCCCATTGTGAGAAAGCCTGTCTGGGCACTGTCTTAAAAAAATAAAATGTTCATATAAATAGAAAAATAAAGATCTTCACTTTTTTGGTTGGATTATGTTTTACCTTACATAAGTAAATATTTACGCTATAATTAGAAATGTATTGAAATTAATATGGAAGCATTAGTCTACTAATTGGGGGAATTCTGGATCATGAGTGGAGGGTGAAAAAATAAAAAGAGATAAAAAGAATTTCTATACACATGGTCCCAAACATATTATCTCATTTTAACTTCACAATGACTTTAGTTACATAAGTATTTATTGTGTATCATTTTATAGAATTTAAATCATTTGTCTAGATGTATTTCTGATCAACAGGTCTGAATTTATGTCAGCCGTGATTATTAAACTTATTTCCAGAAGGTTGTTTGCTCTGTTTTGATACCTGTATGTACCTGCTGCTTCCTGAAATTAGAGACCCCCCAATCCAGTGTGAGCCATGTGAGCTGTAATCATGGCACCAGTGCTGCAGAGATTGCAGATCACAAACCAGTGCAGGTGTCCAGCAGAATCACCACTACAAAGAAAGCAAAGATAGATCTTGGTATCCAGCCCATGTTCAGAGACCAGGAAGAGCACATCCAGGAAAGAGTTCAGAGAAATCTTCCCAAAGTAACAGTTCTGGTCTTTTCTAGGTTGTCTTTAACCTACAACATGAATAAAAAATAGAACAGAGCTAGCAGTAGCCTAGCATGAACCAGAACATCAAGTTAAATCCAGAGAAGAGAGCTGGATCATCCTGCATTTGGTTCCCAGCCCTCCTGCCCAGTCGGAGGGAAAAGTTGGGTGGTATGAATGTTCAAGCAACACTGGGAACTAACACTTTGAAGATCTTGTGTGTGACTTTTAGTGTGTATATGCATTTGTGTTTTCCATGTGCATGTGGATATTATATGTTGTACATATAAACTAAAAATAACAATACTATGGAAAAAAGGAAAGATCTAGAAATGGAAGGATGGAGGTGGGTGGGAAAAAGGGGATAAAAAAGATTCAGTGTATGTTACATACATGTACTTACTCCCTAGGATGAATGCAAACTTCATGTATTGCATACATACTAATAAAGTAAAAATTTTAAAAATCCGTGAAGTAGTGAATGTTTATGAATTCTTTGTGCCTGAAGCTTTCTTCATTAATAAAGCAAATTCACTGTGGAAAATAAAGATAATCTTTGCTTTTTCCATAAAAAATAGGCACAACATTTCCGAAGTACTGACAGTGGCAGAAAACTAAGAATCCTCAATTGTAAAGATCTTTTTCCCTTCACGCTGCTATTTTCCCTTAAATGCCACCAACACCTTGATCATGACATTTACCATACTGCATTGCAATTATATATTTATACATCTTTTTCTGTAAGGTAGCAATGACCTTGGATTGTCCTTTTTTTCTTTTAATTCCAGACTCAGCAGAGTGCCTAGGATAGAAAATGTTCCACATGATTTCTGTGCTAGCTGATTGAAAGATGTGGCACCTGTGAAAGAGGAATGGTCACCATTAGAGATGATAGTTTTCGGGTTCTGTGAGAACAAAAGCCAAAAACTGCCATTGTTTTTGGAAAATTTGGCTCCAAGAAACCCTTACTTGTAAGAGAAGGAAATGCATGAAAACTGACAGGATTCAGCGAAAGATGCTTATGAATATTTTTGTGTTTGTAACTTAGTTCATCAGTGTCAGTGTAAGGGTGATAAGTTACTTTGTAATGCTCACAGAAAGAGAAAGTGCCTATGTATTTCCCCACTGTACTGAAGTTTTGCCAAGTTTATAGAGAATATATTTCCTCTAGAAATATGCAAATACTAGGCTAAGTTTGCTGGAAGTTCTTTCCTGAAGTTAGAAAGAAATATCTTTTGTCACTGCATGGGGGGTGGGGCATAAAAGATTGTGAATAGAAAAATATTTATAGACCAGAAAATATTTTCTGAGGTTTGATGTCATGAAGCATTCTGATTATAGGAAGCTTTATTAACAGCTGCTCCAAAAATTAGAATTGTATCTGTGACACAGGGGATTTACTTTTTTTTTTTTTTTACTTCACTCTTTCTAATTAATAGGATTGTATACAAAGTGACCTGTGGTTAGACATATAGCTTAGAGCATCCTTTTCTACAAATAAAATTCTTTTTCACCAAGATTTCAAAGCTAAAATGCCCTTTGTCTTCCTCTCTGTGATGCTGAAACATGACTCGATCAGGCATTTAATCTCTTAAGGTTTATTAAGCTTCTGCTCCTAGCCAGGAACTTGAGTAACCCTTCAATTTGTGGATTCTGTATCCTCAAATTCAACTAAATATAGATTAAAATCCTGTGTTAGGGGAAAAATCCATCTGTCCTCAACACATATTCAGTTTTCTGTGTCATTATACCTTCAACTATGCAGCATAATGACAAAACACTTGCATTGTATTAGGTATTATAGGCAGTGGAGAGATAACTTACATTACGTGTGGGGGATGTGTATAAGTTAGATGTAAATATTATTCCATTTGAAACAAGGGACTTGAGCATCCACAGATTTGGTCTCTGCCGTGTTCTGGAACCAATCCCTCCTGCTCTGCTTTCATGGACCTCACTACCGGCAGGGAAGAAACGATTCCACTATGCGTTTGATGCTGGGGAATGAGAAAGATATGATCTCAACCTAAACCACAATCATTAGTCACAAAAAGGTTGAATTTATTTGGGTTTTACTTTATATTCTTTTGATATTTGAGGCTAAATATTGTTTTAAAGACATCCATAATGAAGGTAATGACAGTTGGATGTATTTAATGCCTGGTTCCATTTCTCTTTCTACAATAGCACTGATTTAGAACAAATCTGTGCTCTGTTGGGACTGATCTTCCATAGCCTACTTTCTCATGTCTCATTCTTGAGAGAATCTGATCACATTTTTAGCTAGAAAGTACAGTAAGCTACCACAGAAGTATTTAAAGCAGTACACATTGAAAACTCACCCTAATGATTTCGTTACATCACTGGGACATACACAAACCAGCCTAGGGGTCAGAGGGGCTCATTAAAATTCTCACAGACTACTACTCCCAGTCAGAGAGCTGCAAAGTGCTAACATATGACTTCTTTTTTATTTCATGTAGCTTCCCTTATATGCATACATCTTGTAGTATATAAAGGTTGCATCCAAATTGGTGCATGTACATCACACATCTTAATTCTTTTTATTTCCCCTTTCTTTCCCCTTTCTCCTGCCTCCCTCCATCTCCTTTTCACCAGAGATTTTCATTTAGTTTTTGTGACTTGGAGAAATCACAACCCTTGTGCTTTTTGTATGCATCATTAATACCTGAAATTTTTCATAATAGAAAGATAATACTTTTTGTAACCAGAGAAGGGGGCCTTTAAACCTCAAAGGGGCTTTAAAGTTCAACTAATCTAGGCTCCCTTTGAATTCTTCAGTTCTTTCTACAGTATCTGCCAGGTGGTGGCCAAACAGCTACATGAATGTCTTTGACTGAGCATTGCAGCCTGTACGCTTGTTGTCAATTTTAAACATTTGTGTTTCAAGCTCACGTATATTTTAGAAATTTCTACTAGTTTTTACTCTGTATCCGGACCATATTGCTAATCCCCCACAATAGCTGAGACATAGACTGAGTAATGTCCCTTATGGTTTATGTGTTGCCCACGTGGTCCTCAGAGCAGTCACGATGAATGATAGTGGGGTCTTTAAAAGATGGACTTACTCTGGGCCTAGGGGCACACACCTGTAATACTAGCACTCGGCAAGCTGAGGCAGGAGGGTTGCTGCAAATCTGGGGAAAGTCTGGGCCACATGATGAATTCAAGTTCAACCTGAACTACATAGTAAGGCCTCAAGGCCAGTGTGGAATCAAGAAAATGTAATGAATAAGACAGTAGATTTTGGGGTCAGACTGTCTTACTGGAAAAATGGTCACTTTTAATGTGATATTTTTATGCAAATACTTATAAGAAAAAATCCAGTGTTAATTCAAACTGATTAAAATATATAAAACTAATGAGCAGTTTTTATCTTGTTAGCAAGATCATGTATTTCAATTGTAATGAGGTTCTCTGTTGTAAACAATCTTTCTGAATTTAAATGACCTCTGTGAAAAGAAAGAAGAAAAACACCTCCTCCAAACACAGTTTTTATCCTTAACTTGTCAAGTGAAAACTTTATTACATGAATAGATTAGCATTAATACTACTGATTTGATTTCATAGCAAAGAATCCAAGGATAAAATATTCTAAAGGGCTAAAATATATGAACTAGGGAAGAAATTTCTAGTTTCAGCCACAAATATTACATAAAGAATGGTTCAGTTTCATTTTACAATATGGTAAATATGATAGAGTAATTATGTTTTGAAATACTTTCTCATCTCATCATAGATATTGATTTGCAATCTCCTTTCACACAAGGAAAGCCCCTGGCAAAAAGATGGTCCTAAACTTTAGTCAGGTGTCACTGACACTTTATCAGTGCCCACAGTGTCTTGTCACTGCAGCACTATGTGATTCAACCTAAGGTATCTTGAACACAGGCCTTATAGTGACACCAAAAGGTATCTTTGAAGTCATGTATTCCAATGCTAGCACTGATGTAAGAGTAAATGAAGTCCATGTGGTGATAGAGCACGATGCTCAGGGGCCTTGATAAAGTGATGGTTGGAAAGTTTCCTTCTGATTTTTTAGACATGACTTTGATTTCAGCAAGGTTAATTTTATAAATCCCAGACCTTATTTATGAAATGATGCCTTACAAATTTTGAGGAGAAGATAAGAATGCTCAAACATGAAAGTACGCTGTGATCCCTTTCCAGGTGTGGGAGTGATGTGGGGAATTGAGGACTGTCCTCAAGCTTATTTAATCCGATGCCATATCAACCATATTCTGGGGTCTTCACTTCGTTCCTCAGAACCACTCTTCCAGAAAAAAATGCCCTCAGCTACTTATGGGAGTCACCCACATGGAGTAGGCTGGATAGAGTTCTGAAAGACAAATTCTGGGTTCTGATAAATGATCATTTTGTCATATAATCCATGGCAGTATTCTGATCTTTGCACACATATTAACCTCTGCACAGATAGTAGGGACACTGATAGCTTGTTATTGACTTAGCTTCAAGTGACTGATAGGTGGACAGCTTTGTGCTCATGAAAGACAATCGTTTTCTGATGAGCAAAGTCTTTCACTTACAGGATACTCTTCTTTCCCTTTCCTCATTCAGCAAAATATTTTTAGGAGTAGTTTATGCACACACACACACGTGTGTGCACACACACACACACACACACACACATGCACACATGTGCACACACAGATCCATAACATTTTACTCTTTCATAGTTTGGCTTGGAAGATAAAATTCAAGTATCCTTTTGAGTTATACTTTTTTATTTATGCAATATACCAGAGAGTATTCATCACTTATACAATGTCTATTCTTTATTATAATTAATCTTGAATAAAATTTATGGTATCAGTTTTCCCAGGTAAATCCTTTTCCACCTTTCTAGATTTCCTTGCTACTCAGATTGGCTTTATATTTAAGCTATAGTCATTAAGACACAAGTAGAAATCAAATCAGTGAAGCTTCCAGATAAGCTGTTATATTCCTGATTAAAAAGAGGACTACTTGACATGGCTGTTGTGTCTCTCTCCTCTTCTTCCTGACTGTGATCATAGGCAATTTATAAGAACGGCAGAAAAGAAAATTAAAATGAATCTTGGTCTCGACAACTTTTTTAAGCAATATTTTTGAGTACCATCATGAGACAGCATGCAACAAAATTTCTTAGTACATAATGAAAAGGAAACCCTGGATATTTGCAAACCCCACTTAGATTCAAAGACATATCTTTCTTTATAAATAAAAGAAGATCAATACTTCACCATCTGGCTTGGGGTCTGTGCAGAAGGGGAATATTTTTGGATACACTAAAGTACTTCAATAATTGGAGTACCATTACTACAAAGGAGTGTTTTAAAGTGTTGTCCTGTAACATATGTGAATTGCCTGGAATGGTGCCTGTCACATAGTAGTGAGTTGGGGAATTGGAGTTAACTGATTATTTTTAGTGGCAGATTGAGGGCGAGAAATCTCATGCTTTCCAACACCAATTCTTTCTATCATTCCAATATGTGGACCAGCAGTCAAAGGAGCAGTGAGAGCCTAGGATCAGTAGTTCACAAGATGAAGGTTATTTTCTTCTCCTGGGGAAAAGCATAGCACATAGTAACTAGATTAGAAAGCAGCACATGAGTCCTTATTGGAACTTAGCTTCCCACCCCAAAGCAATCCCAGTGCTATGGTTGCTGTTCTGGACATGACCTGCTTTGTCACTGTGATGACACAATGGGTTCTTTTCAGAGTAAGTTTGCTATATGTAAAATATAACATGCCTAGAATTGTGTGAAATCAAAGAATTTAGTTATAAACATATCTGTGATCCAGAAGTCCATAAATTGGTTCTTCCTAGAGTTACAGTGCTCTCAGCCTGATGAATTCTGTAAAACTGTTCCTGCCAATAATGAGTGAATGCCATTATGACCTAAGGCTGTTTTAAACAGAAGCAGCTATCTGCCATCAAACCCGAGACTACCTTGCTGTTCATTCTTGTTATGATGAAGAGCTGAAGGATTTGATGACTACTAATGTTAAGATGGACTTTCATAAGCATGTCTGCACACAAACATGTGCACAGGCAAAAATTAAGTAATGTGTGAAGCTGACTCCCGAGGTCATTCTCAGGTGTCCTGCCATGCTCAGAATGCAGCCAGATGGGACGAGGGAAAGGAGAAAAGAAAGATACAAAAATGTATGCATGTATATATGAATATACATATATGCAGGAGGGCTAACATGGTTCTACTATTGTATTATATCACTTAATGCTAAGGATTAATCGATGACGGGTTATTTGATCAATCTTGTATGTCTATATGTGTTATCCTGAACACACACTTCGAAGATATCAATATGCAAAGCAGCAACTATTGGTGGGTTTTTTTTTTGTTGTTGTTGTTATTGTTGTTGTTTGCCA
>PVLD010000229.1:195364-275646 GCA_004027595.1 Dinomys branickii
GATTAATTGTCTGACTAATTTTGCATGTCTGTATATGGGTTCATATATTTACACTTCGAAGATATCAATGGATAAAGCAATAACCACTGTTGAGACCATGTCACCTTGTCTATAGATTAGTTGTGATTGTACTATTTTTTATGCTAATTGGTGTCTGTTTGTTAATATGTTTTTGTACTTTTATTTAAAAAAAAAAAAAAAAGCAGCCAGGAGACAGAAGACCACAAAACTGTATGCTCACACTGCAAGCAAGGTCTGGTGGGTTGGTGGATGGAATGTGACTTTCAAACAATAACATTAAGATTAAGAGGTTTTAGGAAGTAGTAAGGAAAAAGAGGTCACAAAATGTGGGAAAGAGGAAATAACATGAAATTATTCATATATGTTTACAAGGTAGGCCATTTTATGTCAATTGCAAATAAGATCAAAATCCTGTCTTAAGATTTGGAACTGATATCAGGTAAAAATATATAACATAACTATAATAATAAGTCTGCGGTGATTTATAAAGTGAAGCAACTACATAATATTTATAATTTCTCTTACTATCAACAATAATTGGGTTTTTTGCTACTTTTTATTTGTCTTTTTAAGACAGGGTTTCTTTACACAGTTCAGGCTGACCTTGTGCTCACTTTGCAGCTCAAGCTGGTCTCAAACTTGCAACAATCCTCCTGCCTCATCCTTCCAAGTGCTGGGATTACAGGCATGCACCACCACACCCGGCTTAGTTTTTTATGTACAATGTATACTTATTAATCATGTAAGGGCAAAACAAACTTTTCTTTTGTAATATATATCAATAGTTACCCAATACATATATGAAATAGAAGTAATTCCCCCAAAGAAAAAATTTTCCCCTCCTGCCTCCTCTGTCCCCTGTAAATGTTACTTAAACCATGCTTGGACTAGTTATAGTCCAATGTACTAGGACTCACAGAAGAAAAACTGTAAGAAGTGACTTGCACATTATCCCTTAAAAGAAGATAAAATTTGTCAATATCCTTTTGATTCATTAATCAGTGGATTTCTCGTGTTTGGATCCCAATCAGAGGCCTTTGTGCCTAGGGCAGATTACATTTCACCTTTAGCTGCAGTTGTAACTTTGGTTCCTTCTGAGAGCTGTCCCCACTTTGTATATATGTTTTTCTTTTGTATGGCTTTCAGAATCTAATCCTGAAATTCAGGCACAAATACTTACTTTCACAGCCTCCTCTCTCTCTCTCTCTCTCTGTCTGTCTCTCTGTCTCTCTCTCTCTGTGAGTATGTGTACTATTTTGGCAAATAATTGAACTAGGGCAACTTTCAAAGACAGTCCATCCAACCCAGACATGGGTCAGTAGAAATCAGGAAATAACAGTGCTAAGAAGTCACTCAGTGGTTTCTGTGTCTAAATTTGAGGAAGCATATGCCCATATCAGCGCATGGGGCTTTGATCTTGATTGTGCCTCATGATGCAAGAAGATGTAATTATGAGAGAAGGTCTCACCATGTTCCTCTGAGTTCATCCTGCCGCACATTTGAGAACAGCAAGACGTGAACAGGATGCAAGGTTGTATTATGACAAGTAAGTGGTGGTGTAAAAACTAAACTTAGAGGTCTAAAATTTTTGTGGCAAGTATCACATCTTTGATTTTAAAACACATGGCCATTTTCTGTTATGCAAAACTATATCAATATGAACTTCTAGTTTTATGTTATTGCACTTCATGAGGTTTCATTAAAAAGCTCAGGACCTCACTTGTTTTCTTTCAGTGCTCAAAGCAGAAATACGTTTTCTTCTTCATGAACTGGTGCTGATATATTTCAACTCAAAATAATACAAATAATTTGACTAGTGAAATACAGAATATTGCATGCTTCTGTTAAATCAAAGCATACATGGTATTAACAATAGAAAATAAGTTTTCTCCAAGAAGGATACCATTGTTTATGTAAATGTCAGGTAAAATAAATATGGTTTTCTCCAAAAGGCATACTCAGTGTAGTCATAACATTTACAGTTTCCAATAGTTTAAACAAACTGAAGTTCAAAGCTTTCTGTTTGCATTTTGACACTATTTTCAGTTTTGGCACTGATGATACTAGTTTGGCACCGATGTTCAGTTTTGAGAACACTTCAAATCCAAAAGATATTATGAATATCTTTGCTAGAGATCCTGTAAATGGCATTTGCATCCTTTATGTCCCCATATTAATTGTGAAACTATATGCATCATCCAGATGAGATGTAAGAAAGGAGAATGGACACTATCCTTATAGTTGTTTTAGGTTAAGAATAACTAGAAATACTATATTTCCTCCCAAAATTACCCAACAAACATGATTGACCAATGACCATTAACTGATTTGGCCTTTTGGAAGATGGCAGATATATAATCTCTGATGGTCAAGATACAATTTCTGGTGTTGACGTGCCCTTAGTTTGGAAGAATAAATCTGTACAATAGCAATTGGAAAAAAGGCCAATTCTATGATGGAGATTTTCATGGGTTCTTAGAGTAGAATACTGGACAGAATGGACCTAAGATGGAAAATAGAAAATGAAGGATAACAATATGGAGAACAGGTAGCTACACAGTTTATGAGTTGCTGTTGTTGATTGGAAGAACAGTCAGACAAGGAAGAGCAAAGTCTGTGTCTGTGGTATCGTAGAAGATACCTTGGAAGTAATGGGAAGCCCTTTGAGACTTCTCATGTGCAAATTAAAATTAAATCATTCATGTGAAAGATAAAAAGAAATGAGCATGAAGTTCTTAGAATCCAGTAATAACTAAATACATTTTCATCTGTTTTTGCCCTCAGTGTGACTGAATGAATTTTGAAATGATTTGAGCTGCTAAAAGCATCCACATGAACTTCCAGATACGAGGTAGAAATATAATTCCAGGTATAGTCTGTCCAAAGTTTTGACATTCATAGTTCCTAAGCATAGTAAGTGGTTGTTTTATACCATAAGTTTTAGGAAAATTATTATCCAGGGTAGGGTAATCAGAACACTCAGCCAGTCCACCAACGCAAGTCTGAATTTTTTAGCAGAGACTAGTGATGAATGGAAACTTTCTATACAAATGTAATTGTGGATGTATAGTATTGGAACTGTAGTGGGAATTTTGGGATCCCTAATAACAAATATATAAATATTTCCCACAGTCTCAGATCAAAACAAAGTTTAACACCAAATCTTGGAGAGAAGGCCTGATCCACGGAGGGAAAAATGTCAGTCAGTGTAGGGAGCCTAGTAAAACAAGAGAGCTAGAATTGTATATGTGTGTGTGGTGAAACAGTGGGATATTAAAGACTAAGACTCAGCGATGAAGGAACTTTTCTTAGCGGAAAGTTTTCTTTAGTTTAGAAGACACTGTGGTGTTGACTCACAGCTTATAAGGAATTCTGAGTACTTTAGAAAAAGGTTATTGAAGAAAAGCTCATTATTAGTAATGTAGATTTTATGGCAGAATTTATTACTGTTCACGGTAGCAATAATGATGTTACACCAATCTTAACCCTTTGCCACAGTCAAAGCTGTTGAGCAGAAAAAAATCGTTATCACATTTTTCCTTCCTTATTGCTCAAAAATAATTGAATTAGGGGGGCGGAAACAAGGCAAAAAGAGCTCTTGTTTTCAACACTGACCTGCATGAGATACGTCACAACCTGCAAAACGAGAGCCAGCTTTCCAGCTACGCGCATTTCACACCGTGGAAAATAAAACACCACCGGAAGTTCTCACAGAAGATACCATATCATAGCTGAAGTTCTTTCTTTATAACATCTTTCAGTGCACAATGCTTCAGGGGAAGAACTGCACAACAATAGAGACACTAGCTACAAAGAGAGCTGAATCCAGTTGTGTGTGTTTGAGAGTTGACAGGAACTGATGGATGGTTTTGTAAAAAGAAAGAAAAAACTCTGAGGAAAAGAAATAATGATAACAGTGGAAATAAGATGAACCCTAAAAAGCAGTGGATGGTTGAATACAAAGCTCATAGTAAAGTCTCCACAGTGGAAAAAAGTCTTTCATGCCCATATGTCTGAATAAAGATATACTAGAAATGAATACAGAGACACACTGAGGTGAAAAGAGGCAATAAAAGGAATCACAAATGCCTCCCTCAGACATCAGAAGAAGAATGTAGTTCAACTGAAAACGCTGGGTGTCCTGTGTTGATATTGAGGAATAAGGTCTATGCTATCGATAATATATAATCCTCCAATACCCCTACATTTATATTCAAAATGGAGTGTGTTTCTTAGGCATATCCCTCAGGTAACTGGAACACATACAGAGAGGCTATAAAGAGCAAGAGGCAACAGGCACACCTAATACTACATTTCAGAGGATAACATGTCAAAAGGAATGGGGATTATTATAGTGGAGTTGGAACTCCAAGTGTCGGCCATTCCTCTAGCTCCATTCTGACAGTTCAAGGAGAGTTTTGCTTTCAGTCTGTATAACATATTGACTTCTTAAAGATCACTGGCTTAACTAAAAGTAATTTTTATCAGGTTAATTTGTAAAAATTTGATAATGTGGGATTATCTCATATTGTGCGATTATATCATACTGAATAATGACGACTTGCCTAGGTCAATTTTTGCTCCATGTTACAAAATGTGACATCGAGAAATAAAGACCAATACTGATGTAAATATAGTAGCAGAAGTAAAGTAGATAGTCTTACAAAGGCAAAAGAAAAATAAACAAAAAAGGAGTGAAATAGGGAGATGGGCTGAGTTATACAAAAGAAAAATCACTGGGATAAGAGGTCACCTACAGTCCACCAGCAGAACTCATGTCCAGCTACTTGCATGGCTGTAGGAGTATGAAGACTGTCATTCAAAGTGACAACCTAGGCATTGTGTGGTAGCACAAAAGGAGAGTGAAGTGCCCCACTGAGTTTCCTATATAACAGTGGGCACTGTGAAGTACCTTCTGTGAATTCAAAAGACCAGTTCAGTCAAGGTCTTCATTTAGCACCTTATATAAAGTGCATGATACCCAGGAATCATGAAGATTACATACTCTGGAAATTTTGGCCAAATAACCATTCTCTGTCATATGAAACTGTCTGAGCTGGTTGGGTTTTTTCCAACCTATTTAACATTATTTATTCAGATATTTGAGCAAATGAAGGCATTTAATTACATTTATGTTAAGAAAAACTATAATTTGTGTTAATAAGAATTATAGTTTTAATTTACCACAATGATTACAATGGTTAGATAAATTATGATACAGCAAATAATTTGTATTCACATGCAAAATCAGAGTTTTGATGACTATGCATGCAAAATTGCATTATGTTCCCACTGTAACATGAAATGAAAATAATGGATTGAAAATTACTTATATCATGATTTTTATTCTGTCAATATAGTTACAGTAATAGTGAAGATATACAGTAAGTTTACTTACATTGTTAATGACAAGTACCAAACTAGAAAACAATTTTTCTTTATATTTCACCTCTTAACATACTGTACATTACAGGAGGTATTTTATTTATGAAGTGTCACCTGCAACTAAACATTGAAGACAAAAAGATAACTTTTTGCTTACAGGTATATTTTTAGTACTCCTGTAGAAAATAATGCTCAATTACAGCAGAAGTTATCAATCTCTGTCTGATTTCATTTTAGAATGTGTTTATGAACAAAGCTCTGTTAGAGGATCTCCTCTCCAGTTCTGAATAGCCAGAGGTTCTCATAATTTGTGGAGTAATCTGAAATCTTTCTAACAGAAACCTTGAAGTACTGAAGACAAGCACACATAACAATGAAATATATATATATATATATATATTTGTCTTTTTGACACAGGGTCTCACTATGCGGTTCAGGCTGGTCTTGAGCTCACTTTGTAGCCCAAGCTGGTCTCAAACTTGCAACAATCCTGCTGCCTCAGCCTCTAGAGTGCTGGGATTATAGATGTGAGCCACCACTCCTGGCCTGATACTTATAATTTTTAAACAAATATCTATGACTTAATATCAGAAGTTATCCCACATAACTTGGAAATTCCATTCTAACATGTTAGAATACATGATTACGGTGTCATAACCTTAAGTGTAGTTCTTATTGTGGATCGGCAACTGGTGGTCAACTTGGGAAACCTAGCTGAACTGCATGAGTGTGGTGTTGGGTGTGGAAGGTCCACCTGAGGATTGTTGCAACAAAATAAAAAGGAGAACTGGAGAAGAAGAAGAGTTGCTGTTGGGGGTTGTTGGTTCTCCTGTAGGATCTTGTCATTCTGGCTTTCCTGATATGAACTCAGCTGTCCTCATGATCAAAGGAGCTCAGGACCTTGTTGCTGAGGATGGCTGCAATTCACTCTAGTGAAGCTCTGGGTCCTTACCTTGAGCATTGCTTCCTGGCACCAGTGCAGATCCCTCAGCCTGCTAGCACAGATCCTTCATCCCACTGAAGCAGACTTTCCAGCTTCCACCACTGACCACAGGGCCTTCTTAGTGCAGACCCTTAAAACAGGCCTACATGAGACATTGTCATGGGCTCTAGGTCTTCACCTGGACTCATGCAGGACACTGCTGTGGGATCCGGGCCCTCACCTGGGTTCTATATATCTTGAGTGTGGGGACAAATTTCCTGTACTGGATTCTTTGGGTAACTATTATAAAATAATCCCATAAGCTGTGTAACCTGTATTAAATTGTTTTCCTTGTGAACTCTGACTGCAACAGGTCTCAAAAAGAATTTAGATAGAAGGTAATGTTGTGTACCATAAATTTGCATGTAATTACAGCTACTGCATTCTTGGTATTGTGAAACTGTGCAAGCAAAGTGCCAATTCAAGAATATTTAATTTCCTAGGAAGACCGCTCCTGTCAAATGACACAAGTAGAGTCAAGTAATTGAGGAAGCTGTTTGTAAAAACAAGATGAATAAAAGTTTGGTTTAACAATGAAAATTTACTTAAAATGTATGTACGAGCAGAATAAATTGAATCAATGAATTCATTGAGTGAATTCAGTGGAGATCCTCATCAAGATTGGAGATCCTCATCAACGTTTAAATACTGTGAATATATACAAGGGTTCAGTAAAGAAATGCATTTAAAACGTTGTACAACTATAATTTGTCATTGTGAAGACAGAAGAGTTCCATATCTCTCACTGTACTAGAAGGAAATTATGTGACTAATTCTTTCTTTCACACCAAGAATCAAACTCAGGACCTTGTGCTTGCCAGGCAGGCGCTTGTGCCACTGAACTATATCCTCGTCCCCTGTCACTAAATTTTTGTGACATCAAGTATTAAAATGGTGCTGTAGCTTGGGGGTGAAGTGCACCTTCAATGGAAATGTTGAAAACTTTGCGGAGAAGAGAAACATTATATGATAAAATAATTTTAAGGATTGAAATTGGTCTGGAACAGCAGAGGTCTGCAACAGAGATGACTAGAAAGATACGGAGTTCCATGGCAAAGCATTTAGATGGAAACAGGGAACAGAGAAACCAAGTGAGTAGAAAGATTTCTACAGAACCCAAAGTAAGGAAATTCTTCATCTCCTCAGTTAAGAAGAGTCAAAATCAGTCTCTTAGGAAATGAAATATCTTTTGGTATACTTCCAAAATTTTAATAAATGTGGTGATAATATGAACATATATCACAATATTTCTTTGATTTAATCATTTGGTTATGTTCACAATGTAATTTTTTCTTTAACAAATAATATCGGATATGCTTCATTAATTAGTAGCTAAACTTCTTTTTAAAAAGCAATTAAATGCTTGCTTATATCCTGCACACTGTAACATAACATCCTTCTGTGAAGAGATACTTAGCATCTATTTTTAAAATAAATGAGTCAATGTGGGGGATTAGGTGAGAATAGATGAGTGCCTCCCAGAACATGGCTATTACGGTTGTATGACAGATGTCAGCCTTAGATGGATGCAAGGAGAACTCATTCACCTCTTCCTTGGCCTCTAATGGGGATCTTCTTACTTTCTGACATTGAAGGTTTTGAAAGAAAGAAGATGTCTTCTCTCCAGAAAAAGTACAAATGATTTTTCTAGATATAGTTATTTTGATTAAGAAGGAAAACAGGTTTGAAGAGCAGAGTATTCCCAGAAAATGAGTAATTTGAATGAAGCAACATCACTACTATTTGCAATTAAGAAGATGGTGGGTACAAAGTGACACAGTAGTGAATAATTTTAGTGGAACCATCTAGACATTAAGTATTTGAGTACATGAGTGATAAATCTTATTTCACCAAATAAATACAATGACAGCATTTAGAGTTTATATGCTTAAAAAATGAAAAAGAACACAGCAGACTTCACCATGGTTTTCAGGTATTAAATGATTAACAATAACTGATTTTGTATTGTATTCAGGAGTCATGTGAAACCCTTCACCCTGTTGTTTAATCTGTTCTAAAATAATTTCCAAGTCTTATGCCCACTATGTTTTTGCTATGGAAACTGAAATTTATCAAGTCAAGTACACCAAGCCTACACAACTAGCAGTCCTGGCGAAGATATGAACCCAGGTCCCTGACATCACATCTGACCTTTTAACTGGTATGCTGCACTGGTTTTCTAATACTAAGAATCATACCTGTGAAAATATTATTTCATAATCTGTGTGCCCATGAGAACAATATTAGTTACTATGAATATTTATATGTAACAAAAATACTGTTTCTTTTTCTACTGAAACTCCTATGTGTCCAACATTGACCCATATAGACAAATATTATATTCAAACATATGTTAAAGGCAATCTCTACTATGAATAAGTCCTAATTGATAAAACCTATAATAATTCATAAAAATTGTTTTAAAAAACCCTCTGAAAAGACAGTGCCACTCTTGGCTAAGAGTTTTGGCCAGATATATGACTATCCATGAACAGTGTGATTGCCTACAGACCAGGAGCAAAACTTTAAGCATCTTTTTCAACTACAGAGCCTTCCCTCTTGTGGGGTGGTGCCTGATGAATGGCATGGTATTGAGTCATTTGGAAATAACACAAATGCTAAATAAGTGATAGATATCAATTGTCATATGATTATTGGTGAATTAAACAATAAGACAATTGCTTTAGATTTGAAGCATCAGGACATGGAATTATTATCATCTCACACCCTTATTTGTAGTCAATTGAAAAATTTGTTTTCAATTTGTAGAAAGATAAAATAACAAAGATGTCCTGTCTGCTGAAGCTAGGAAAATTGGCTTCACAGCTGGCTGACTAGTTCATTCAGCAAGAAATCGGTCAACTTTCAAAGACCAGAAAAAATGCTTTTCACACAGTGCCAAGAATCACAAAATTGCTGGGCCAACTGGCAGTTAAAGAACTCAGGCAAATTAGAACTAGCTTAGAAAAATAAGAAACAGATAAAATCCTCACTGATCTTCTCAAGCTAAACTAATACTATACCTAACATGTGGACCTATTTCTCCAAATTTTCATTTAAAACTGTCTTATTGTAATAAACACAGTCTTAAAACTGCGTCCTGAAAGTCTATGGGTTTCTCTTCAGTCACCTATTTTTGGTTGTCTTCAGAAGTCCTATCAAGTCAGATCACCTTTCTCAGCATGTATGTTTTCTGGTTTTCCTGCCAGGGAAGAGAATGGTTACTGTTTACCTAGAATACTTGGACTGCACTGTAGGGTGTGCCTCCTACCAGGTAGGGTGCAAGTGAAAATCAGTCTCTCTGTCTGTCTGTCTTTCTCTCTCACTTCCTAGGAAATGGAGAGGAAGTTTTGTCATTTACAGTGTTTAATATATTTCCTGTAAATGTGTAGGAAATGTCTGTTTGAAGTTCTAAAGCAAACTACCTTGATGTTCATAGGAACAAGACAAACTGCTTGATGAAAGAAATCACATTCAAAAGAGATTTCTGCAAGAGGAAGGCAGCCTATTTATTTACATGAAGATCAAAGTTGCTTCACATGAATTGAAACTATTTTTTCCCTGAGTGATTGGCAAAAAATAATACACAAAGCTGAAAGAGAAAAATGGTCTTAATTGACTTTATTTTACTTGCATGTGATAAAAACTTCATCATACAGTAATGATGTGCTAATAAAATTTATTTTTTCAGGAAATAATTTACATTTTCCATACTGATAAATATTGAATTTTAATAAGTAAAAATTTTGTTTCATTAATATTTTGACTGCTCTGCTCTTTAAGA
This sequence comes from Dinomys branickii, assembly GCA_004027595.1. Lineage (NCBI taxonomy): Eukaryota > Metazoa > Chordata > Mammalia > Rodentia > Dinomyidae > Dinomys > Dinomys branickii. The sequence goes on from PVLD010000229.1 coordinate 205,537, forward strand.
AACAACCAACAATTTGGCTCATGGTAACACAATGGAAGCCACACTTCATAAATAACTGCTATCAATGATTAAAGGTTCTTATAATCAAAGCCACAGAGTATTGTACAGATGCCAAGATAATTTAATACAACAAACAGAATTCCTCTAAATACTCAAGACCATAAAAATTTGCTGCCTAATACAATACTCTTCTCTCTGTAAAAGACTGGATGGTGCCCTCAAATGAGAAAGCTAGGAGTCATGTTTCATAAGTGGGAAAGCCACACATTCTTAACTCATTAGCTTTTTTCTTTTATGTACTCTACCTCCTTTTTCTTTTGCTAAGGTTGCTGAGCTTTAAAGAACAGGAAGGGAGGTAAAAACGCAATCAGCCTCAAAAATCACTTTGGCAAAGTGCAGCAAACTGCATCCAATTAAAACATTAAACAGTATGCTAATAATTATGTTTCCTATAGTGCCTTTTCATCAAGGATTTCAAAGTCAAATTTATAATTCTGCAATCACGCTTTGGATATTTCTAATTCTGATTGCTGGCAAATTTTCCACCTTTCCCCTTACCTACCTAACTCATACTCAGATCTTCCAAATGAATTTGATGAAGCACATGAATTTTGCCTTCCAAATCTGCTAGCTGTGGGTTCTCTGTCTTCTTTGGCCTTCGGTCAGCTAACTAAATGACTAATTCTGAGTAATTTGTATGCAGAATGTTAGCCAATTCTAAAATGTTAAAAATTTGAATTATAGACTTTTAGGAATGAATGAATTTTTATGACTTTCAGTTATAAGTGACTAACTTGAAGTGCATTAGCAAAATTGTGCTTCCATAAGCAAAAGATGATTAACAAAAAGCTTAACTTAACCATGAATTTGCAAATTATGCATTCAAGACTCTTAGAAACAATGACATCACTAAATAGATTGCATGTAAATATGTTGCTCTGACCCAAACCTCAGTATTTCTTTAGTGTAGGTGTTTTTTTCAACAGATATATGAAGTTTAAACTTTACACAGAGTATTTAAATTCCTGAATCGCCTGGATCTAGGCAAAAAGGAAATTATTGAATAATATTACTTATTTTTTATAACTGCATTTTCTATTACCTTCAATATTTTAACAGACCCTTCCTGCACATCTATAAATAAATTTTTTATTTCTAATTTTAAAAATTAATCATTGTTCTTACATATATATACATGTACGTACGTTTTATCTTATACTTCCTTCCTTTAGAGCAACAGCATTTTCTTACGTTATTTTCTGTCATTACATTCTTTCATCTTGATTTTTTAATGGCTCTGGACTAATGCTTTTTTTCTTAAAATTTCTTCACATGGTTCAAGTACTTCAAAAGCTATTCTAAACCTAAATTAGAATCTTCTACAGCCAGAATTTTAAAAACAGTAAATGTTCAATCTTGAAATTAAGTAGAATCTAATTTCAAACCTGTCACTAACTATCCACATACTATGTAGCAATCCAGATCACTACTCTGGGACTCGGCTTCCTCATTTCAGAAACACAGTGAATAATCTTGATATGTATCTAGTAATAAGGAGTTCAAAGTCAACACTGATGGTCATGTGCCTTGGAATTCCTTATCTTTCATTACCTCAAACTTCCTCATATGTTTGATGCTCATCACAATTTAAGATACAGAGAAGAAAGCTGTGATTAGTCTCTTGGAAAATGAGGCCAAGTAATTTCAAAGAAATCTAGAATTTTTAGGAATTTATTTTTTTCTTTTTTGAGACAGGGTTTCGCTATGCAGTGTAGACTGGCCTTGAGCTTACTTTGTACCCCAGGCTGGTCTTGAACTCACAACGATCCTCCTGTCTCAAGAAATTCTAGAGCTAGAGAGAGGCAGAATTACAACTGCACAAGTTGTGATTGTTACATCTTGATTAGTGGATTACTGTGCACTAATCTTTGTCTATTTATTTTTGGGGACTGGTACTGAGAATTGAACTCAGGACCTCACGCTTGCCAGAAAGGCATCTTGCCGCTGAGCTATATCCCCAACCCCATGTGCACTGTTCTTGCATGACATCCGCTAGGTCTGGCCCCTTGAACGATGTATTATTGTCCCACTGTGAAACAGGCATTACAATTGTGTATTTACTTCTACGTTTCTCAAAGGGAACCTTGTTTAATGATATAACATTGGTGAATCCCTTTGAATAAAGGAACCATTGAAATGCAAAGTATTCTTGAGCATTATCCCTTTACTCTCCCACTGGGTTCATAAAAATCAAACAGGGCTGACTGTGATCTTTTAGGAGCATAAAAGTGTCATAAATTGACTCTCCACCTTGCCACACGCTCCCCACCCCAGAGAAACTGCACGTCATGCGGATCTCTACGTGCTCTTATGATACCCAGGCTGGAAGCCCTCCATGGAGCAAAGCAGAGGAAACTGACAAGCTGAAAACCTTTCCTAAGCTCACACTTAGTTCCAAGCCAGCAGGTAATAGGAATTAGTTGTGCACAGAGCTCGAACAGGACATGCAGGGCAGCGATGAGGTATTCACAAGAGGCAACCCAGGCTTTTGAAATAAGAAATGACACTGCATGAATGAAATAGTTCTGCACAGCTTTTATACTTTGCTGTCATTGGTCAATACACACACTCCTCTTCCTGTCCTTCTCATCCTCCACTAGCGCGCAAGGAATATTACTATGGAGATTGATCCATAAAGAGAGAAGTAAAATATACATTACCAATATCAAAACTGAAAAAGAACATTGCTTCAGACCCTAAAGTCAATAAAATGAAAATGTGGACGCATAAACAATAACTTAAGCCAATAAATTCAGTTTGGAATAAGCTTTGAAAATCAAAATTTTTATTTAAAATCTGCAACTTTTAGTGTATGCAGATTTTATATGAATAATTTACAAATTCATAATGAAATATGTATCAAAGCAGGATTTGTTAGGAGATAGATATAGAAAAGAAGATACAACTTATTCTAAATTGCTGAATTTATTGGCCTAAAATTGATCATCATATTTCTACGTTTTAGTTTCATTGACTTTGGGGTCTGAAGGCATGTTCTTTTACAGTTTTGATATTGGTAATGTATATTTTACCTTACTTTTTACTGACCAGTCTACATGAAGGCTAATTCATTATAAGATTTTTTCAGAGAACCACTGTTGGTTTTTCTCACTGTTGTACATTTTTATTTCACTGGTTTACACTTATCAATATTACAAGTTTTGATTTAAATTGTACTTCTTTGTTTTTCTTTACAAACTGGAATTTTAGAATGTTGATTTTGAGCTTTTCTTCTTTCATAAATGAAGCCATTTAAAGTTTTCTCTCTAAAATCTACATTAACTATAATTCACATGTTTCAGTTATTGAAAGTATGAAATTGCTGAAACAGCTGAACCTGAGTTTTAAATTGCACCTTTTCTAAGTAGTATGATAAAATCTGGCATTGGTCAGCTCTCTCCCACCCGCAACATAAACCGTCCTTTACATAAACATAAACCATAAACATAAACCGTATTTACAGTGCGACCCAAGAAATACCCAATCACTACCCAAGTACTAGCCAATTTGTTTTCAGATGACCTGTTACTAAATTGGAATATTTGTGTTCAGCAGCCCTTATTTTTCCTAAAACTGCCCCCCCAGTGAGGCTTCAGGGCATTAAACATGGACAGATTAACTGTTATTATGTGGAGATACTGCCGGGTACAGGCAGGAAACATGTATATGGCTTGTTTAGATTTCTTCTCATTCCTTACATCCAGGAGGATTTACAAGTATTTTTGATGACTTTATTAATCTATAAGTCACATATTATAATTTGCTTATTCAAAATTTATTATTCCATAGCTTTTACTATAGTCCTTGAGTTGTAGATCCATCATCAGAATCAATTTTAGCACATTTTCATTACCCCCAAAATGAAACCTCATCTTCCTGAACTGCTACCCTTGATTTCAATTCCCATTACACCAGTCCTAGGCAACTACTGGTTTATATTTTGTCTCTGTAAATTTGTTTACACTGCACATTTATTATAAATGAGATAATGAGATAGACATAAGGTCATTTTTGACTGGCTTCTTTCATCACACTGTGTTTTCAATGCTCATCCACACAGTAGACTAAGTACATACTTTCTACTGGCTAATGACAGTATATTTTAAGACTATACTACAGTGTACCCATTTACCAGTTGACAGACATTTGATTTGTTTCTACATTATTAGCTATAGTGAATAAGACAGCAGTGTATGTTTATGTACAAATTTTCTTGTATCTACCTCTATATTGATTTCTCTTGGGTAAGCACCCACGTGTAGAGCTGTCAGATTACTTATATCTTTAATAATTAGTCTTCCAATGCACACACATAAGGAAAGGTGCTTTTCTATTTGTTAGGGTTCTTTTCATTTCCTTCAACATTGTTTTTTGTTTTGCAGAATATAAGTTTCACATTATTTTTGTTAAGTATATTCATAATATTTCATTCCTTTTGAATAGATGGAAATAGAATCACTTTCTTAATTTCATTTTGCTTTGAGTACGTTTAACTACAACTGTTTATGCTTTTCTAAATATACTTCACTACTGACTTGTAACATAATTCCATTCATGTTATCCATTAAAGAGACATTAAATCTCCACCAATAATTGTAAGTGCACCTATTTCTAATTTTATTTTTGCCAATTTTTGTTTTTGTATTTAGAAATTGTATTATTGATGTGCACAAATTTAGGATTATTAAATCTTCTTATAAGCAAAAACATTTATCATTATTCAATGACATAACATGTTGATAAGATTATTTTATCTAATATTTACATATCCCATATCTTTCTCTTATTGTTTGAAGGAAACTATTTTTTATTATCTATGTTTAACATAGTCTGTGTCTTATTCTAAGCCAACTGTTTTGAAAGCCTATCTTTTAATTAATTCTATAAAATAAGCTCTGCCTTCTAATTTAAATATTTGGACCTGTTATATTTTATACAATTGTAAATGTCTCCAATCTTAAATCTGTCACCTCTCTAATCAAATTAAACTTTGTGCATAAACTCTATGTTCGTTTTTTCCTGTTTTCTACCTGTTTGAGTTTATTAATTCAATATCTAATTTTATTTATATTATTACCTTAATAATCTTGTTTATGGTTGCAATTTATGATCAGCATTTAATATACTAACATCCTTGAATTATAGAATAACATCAGGTGACCCCATATGTTATCATGGCTAATTCAAAATAGCCACAGCCCTCTTCTTCCACTTCTGCTTTCCTATCCTTTGAGCTATTTTTAAACGCACCTATCTGTGTATCTTGTGTGTAGGTTACAAACACCTTGTTGTAGTTGTTTTTGCTAAGTGTCTTTTCCAGAAAATAGAAATAAAAATCTCTCTAGATTTACTTACATGTTTAATTCATTCTTTTATGTAAATCTGGGTATTTTTAATAGATTTTTATATTATTCAAGAATTATCAAATAAATCAGTGAAGGTAGGTAGTAAGAGCTGTTAAAATATCTAATTATGATGTTTGAATTTTAATGCTTTTACTATATTTTTAACAGTTCCAAAAATGCATTCTAAGTCTTTGTCATTAAGAACATACATATTTTAATTTACAATGTCTAGATCAATTTATTCTTTACTAATTATGATGTGATGCTCTTTATTTCTTTGCTTATATACAGGCATAAATTCTTTATGATGAATGTCATCAATATGTCTGACCACTATGTACTAACAAAAAATAAAGTTAAAAAATAAGCTGTGTCAAATGTAGAGACAAAGTTAATATTAATTTCTTCCATCTGCCTTCCCTAGAATAAAATATATTTAAAGGTACTTTCGAAAAATATCTGCCTTGCCTGATATCAGTAATCATACACTGGTGGAATAACTAATTTTAGATGTGTAATTGGTGAGACTCCTGGGTACCCCCCATTTGGTCAGACATCTGTGTACTCCTGTGAGGGTGTTTTAGATGACATTGACATTTAAGTTGCTTTGAGTAAAAGAGAGAACACTTCCAGTGACTTGAAAGCTCAAACAACAAAAAGATTGGCCTCCCCTGATCAAGAAAGAACACTCCAGGGCTGGGGATATAGCTCAGTGGAATAAGCGCTTGCCTAGCAAGCGCAGGGTCCTGAGTTCGATCCCCAGTACCGCAAAAAAAAAAAAAAAAAAAAAAAAAATCAAACCTTTCTGGCCTTCAGGCTGCCTCCAAGCTTTGGACTCATACCAGGACAACAGCTCTCCTGAGCCTCAGCTTGTTGGCTTACTTTGCAGATTTTTGGATTTGCTAGTTCTTAATCATGTGAGGTGAGCCAGTTCCTTAGAATAAATACCATACCACACCCTCTCCCCATGTTGTGCTTTTTCTGAAGAAACTTAGTGCAACTAGTTTTCTAATATTTACTTTTACTGTATGATTTTTCTATTGTTTTAATTCCATGTACAATCACTGTTAGCTAGAACAGTACTTGGCAGCGATTTTGGTTTCATCCATCTGAACTTCTTCCTTTCTACACCTTGACCCAGATATTTATAGATAACTCAGCACCCCTGTATCAAGGACCCCCATCAGGTTTCGGTCTCCCACCCAGCAAAGTGTCCTACAGCGAAGGAAAAGGAAGAAAGGCCTGTAGTTGCAAGGGCTTCCGGGGTGGCTGAGTGCTCCAAGGAGCAAGCAGCCAAGAGCCAAGAGCCGGAGTGGCCACAGTTTTCACTGATTGTGACACCAACAGGAGAATAGGGGAGGGAGTCATGGTGGAGTGCTCGGCAATAAAGACTTCTGTGGCACAGTTTTTAAAAGAGGAACAAAGCACTCTTGCGTCAAGCACAGAGGCTGCCCAATTTAGGTAGAGGTTTAAGGAGGAACTTGATGTTTTGGGAACCAGAGTTTTGTAGCTGGGAAAGCATTTTTAATTTAAGTCTCATGACCTCCACAGACTTTGCCTCATTTTTTAGCCCTGTGATTTCATCAACTCTTACTTGAGTTTCCATCCCACCCATTGGTGGGTGGGTGAGTGCATCTTAGACCTTGCGATGTTGCTTTGCTGCAAGGAGACACATAAGTGCTTTGGCCTGACTCGATCAAATTCCATTTAGCCAATGAAGGGAACAATCAGCTCTGTACAGCCAGCTCTGTGTGTACAGGAGAGCAGGGCAAAGATGAGAGCTAATCAGAACAGGGGCAAGGGCTTCATCTCCCAGGGGAATGTGGCTTGGTGGTCCTCCATACCCCTGAACCCTAATCTCTCCAAGTCCTCAGCAAGACCATCATGCAAATTTATCCTCAAAGTAGCATGTTGTTAGTAAATTCTTACTGATTTGTCTTGTACATGTGGAATTGGGAAGCATGGAAACATAAAAAAAGGCAAGATTAAGTTCTCTCTTGGTCCCAAAAAAGATAAACCACTCTTCTGAGCTAGCAGTTTTATTCATATAACAAGTATTCATACTTAACCTTCTATAAACTGAGAAAAGATAAAACTCAGAATCTAGACATTAAAAGCAAGAAGAACCATAAAGGATATGGGTCTTTTCCAATAATGCACTAAATTCTATGAAAGAGAGACCTTCCAAATCAGAGAAAGGTTGACTGCAGACTTTCGGATGACAGCAGGATTGCACCAAATGTAAAAGAGATGGTAAAAACTATAAGGAACCACCAATAGATAAGAGAACATAGAATGGCCAGGGGAGCAGTTGGCAAACAATATTTTTAAATTTCTTGACAGTAAGTATCTTGCATGTTGTGGGCCATATGGTGGTGTCTGGTATAACCAGTCTTTTGCAGCATGAAAGCAGCTGTAGAAAATACAAAAATAACAGTGCTTAGTCATGTTCCGGGAGAATTTTCTTAGCTGGTGGTTTGCTGGATTTGACCATCATTTGATGAGCCTGAATGTAGGTTATGTCAAATACTGTATATAACTGGGCTCTGGAGTATATGCTCTGGGATCATGCCTAGAGAAGAATCTTCAAAATAAATGTGACTAGATTGTGTAGGTTTATGTCTGCCAAGGCAAGGAGGCTGACATTTTTCCTGAAGAAAGTGAACAATCATTATTATGAAGGCCATGGAACAATATGACCAGCCTCAGCTCCTCTGAAAGAAATCTGAGGCCAGTGCACAAGGGAAGATTGGAACTAGGGAGCTATCAAAGGACTAAAAGAGGAGAGATGGTTGGCCACGGAGAGGGAAAGAAAGAACAAACATGGCATTTATTTCTACTGCCTGTTGATGTTAAGAGAGTAGAATGAAACCACAGAAAATAATCTGCAGACGAATCAAAAATCTTGAGATTAAACCTAGGATAACAAAATTATTTAAAAACACATTGCAGTTCCAAGAGGATCATAAACATTTCAAACTTTAAAATAAAACATTACACGGACAGGTGTTCAAATTCATGGATGATGACAAAAATGCACAGTTAAACAATGAATTGTATTTTATCCTTTAGATTATCAAAATTAAGAAGAGACAGATAATAATTAGTGATATTTGCAATGTCAGAATTCTCATTCTTTGGTGTGTTTTTGGCGAATGTTTTGCTCTCTGCGACTCAGCAGAGCAATCACAGTGTTTACTGAATGCTACCATGTGTTTCTCTAGTCTACAACTTAGTAATTCCACTTCTGAGTTCGTTTCATAGAAGGTCACATATAATAATTATGGGGGAAGTAGGAGATACCACTTTTCATTTATGGAAGAAGGCATGTGGCTGAACTAAGTGCTTGTATAAGGACAAATGGCCAGTGTGATCAGTACATAGAAATATTATTGCTGAAGGATTCACTGTATTGCTTATAAGATCCTCTTCACTGGGTCCTCTGTATGAGAGGATTGTATTCACATCCAGTTTTTGTTACACTAGGAAATGTGACCTAGTTTGGCCACTGGAGTATGTGTGGAGGTGACATGAACCCTTTTGAAACAGAAGTGTCAAGAAGTACAGCATGGTTCTTCTGCATCTTTCCTTAGGCCACGTGAACGTCTATGCTATGACAGGAGCTCTTTTGTAAACTTAGGTTCCAGGGGGAAGTGGAGATACAGCAAAGATGCAGATTATATGTAACACAGGGAGAATTAAACTTTGATTTTAAGTTACTAGAAACCAGGTGATACATCTTCTTGTAGTTCAGCTTCACAAAAGCCATCAGATGCTCTGTGGAATGCCGTGTGGTAGACGAAACTATGGAAGTACACCCAAAACAACACGTTTGGATCTTTAATAGCCAAAGAGGAGAGAAAACAGGAAGTAAAATGTGAGATGTCTAATGCTATATTCAGTGAATTAAAAATTTAAAGGAGTCAAACTAGACATATTATATCAATTCAATGAAAAATATAGGATGCATTGGAAGGTTTGCATATAAAATCTTAGGAAAATGAGAATGGGGAATAAAGGTAAAAATATCCAAAAGAATAAACAAGTATTATGCTGACCATGAGTACGTGTGTATCCAGTTATATGCTTCAAAAGAAAGGGAATATCAAATACGTGGATAGTAATGAGGACTAAAGTTAATCAGCCTTCTGCATCCGAGCACGAATAGAGGAAACACAGAAAACTACTAGAAAGAGGGACTGACAGGAAAGAAAATAATTTTAGGGAAGTTAGGAAAGGAAGATGTTTCACTAAGTAGACAGAGAACTAACAGTATCAAAATGCCATGAAAGGTCAACGAAGATAAGAATTGACAAGTGCCTGTTTTCCTCATTATCAAGTCACTAATGGAGCCCTGTGTTTCTGTAATTGGTGGTGTTATGGAGCGGGGGCTGATCTGGGACGGCAACTTGGAATCAGCGTGTCAGGGGTCGATGTCATTGCATCTATTGCTTCTTCCTGCTCTTTTGCATGAGAGAAGTGATTTCCAGGATTGCGAGTAAGTCTAAATGCAGAAAAAAATGTCTTCTCGCTGCTTTTGTGAGGACTGTACCTTGGAGGTGTTGGCCAATGTGTAAGTATTGCTCAAAGTCCATTTGGCGTTCAGTAAAAATTGTCAGATCATTTTCCGTGTAGTCTCTGAAAGTTTATGGTTGTCTTGCTCCGGGACACGTAACAGTTACCTCTAGACAAGCTTTAATTTCCTTGCTGTGATTTCTATTTCCAGAGCCCATTGGAATTGTCCGTTAGCTCAGTACAGGGCGGGGTCCTAGCAGGCAAGGCTGCCTTCAGGGCCTCTGTGTTCTCCAGGTGCGCTCCTTGTTCTTGGCAGAATATTGGAAGACATAAACCTTTGCACAATAACGTACGTAGCTTCTCTCTCCTTCCGATTTCATACTTGCTTAACACAATTATATCCACGGCAAAATAAAGTGTTGCTCTACAGTTTATTTCGAGATCGCCATGCTCCAAATTTTCATGGGCTACATCGTTCCAGAATTTTATGACTTGTGAGGTTCCTGATAATGATATACAGTATGTGCTTTTCTTTCCTCATGCTTATTTTAGGAAGAATATTTTGAGGAGTTTGTGATAAGGAGAGAGAATGTTAATTAATATTAAAGCACTTTTAGCTCTAATTTCTGTATAGAAAAACTGAAGGAAAGAAAGATAAATAATACAGAAATTATAGGACAGCATTATTTTGAGTATCAGAATTAAAATTAGAAAAATGATTTAAAATTTTAAACAATGAAAGTAGATGATTATATTGCGTAGGTTGGAAAACACATACATGATTTTTATTCTCTATTCACTTCCATCTCCCACAAGATCCTCCTTAGATTGATTATTTTATTAGAATTAGTTTGAGTTGATTGTAGAATAAAATTTACCTACACTTCATACAAAGAACAATTGTTCTAAAGACATAGCATTAAAAAATGAAGGGAGAATTCTGCAAACTATATTATGTTGAAGATTTCCAATGCACACTACTACATTGGAAGCTCTGAGAAAAACTAAATTAAAGAATCTTTCACAACTTGGTTTAATACATTTTCTCCAACTTATTTAAACAAGGAATTTTCTTCTTTCCATAATAACTATCGATAAGCCTTACAACTGAAATATTTTGAAGCATGCTGTGGCAACTATGCTAATGGTATTCATATGTTAAGAGTTTAAAATGTGATTATTTTAACTCCTGGTAGATAATAGTCATCCAGTAAATGTTTTTGTGTAATTTAAGGCCAATAACTATGCATTATTTCAGTTGATTATCTCAATAATGTCTTAAGATTGGAAGGATAGGTGTCAGTCTCTATTGCACAGAAGAAGGAATGGTATTTATTATGATAAGCAAATTTCCAAAGTTACACATCAATCTAATTGATTGAGGAAGTAGGGAATTAAGGAAGGAATTTTTTCCAGTTTGTGTTTTTTCCAGTGAGGACTGGGGATATAGCTCAGGGGCATAAGCACCTGCCTGTAGTTTTTCCAGTGGTCTCATCTTATTGGAAAAATGTCTAACATATCTAGAATTGCAGATTACCCCACCAAATAATACACACACCCTAAAATTTTCTAAAGCTAAACTCTACTCTCTCAAAGTATACAGTGCTCATATCAGATCAAATTTCTGCTCATTTGTAATGCATAGCACAGGTGTCAGGCAATACTTAAGGTACAAGATAAAGATGACATTCGTAAAAAGTAGCAAAAATAAGTTTCATTCGGTGTGACTTTTTGAACTGCATCTTTTAACAGAAGCCAAAAGCTGAGACTGGTATTCATTTTGGTCTGAGACATAATTAGGGCAGACTATACTGTTTTGCATTGGGCAGTGAAAATAGATTGCAGAATTGTTTCAAGTATGAATCCATGTTATAATACATTCTCAAAACCCCACCAGCGGAAAATGACCTATACATTGAGATAAATTCTATACATTCCACAATCTTTCAGGTTGCTAACCCTGCAGCTACCAAGCTTGGGAGAAATGAGCTCTAGCCCCTAAGATCAGCAAATGGCGAGTGAAAGAGCAGTAGGCACCGTCTGCTGAGACAGACGTGCGTCAGGGACAGGCTGAAGGAGCGCATGCCAGGGAGAGGGAGCACAGCCCACCTCCTGCTGGAAAGCACATGTTTGTCCATTGCTTTTGGAATATTCAATCAGTGCAGACCTATTAAACACTAATTAAATCTATGGTTACCACCACTCACCTGAAACCCAAAGACTTCAATACTCTAGCAAGCTTTCCCCAGCCTTTATGATCTTCAAACTGCTGTATGGAAGAGTCATAGCAGTTTAATATTATTCATGGGGTGTTTCTGTGTTTGTTTTAAAATTCATGACATTTAAGTATTAGATCCAAAGGAACGCAGCAATATCATTAATTTGTCTTTATTTTAAAGTGGTACCTCACATTGAATCGAGAGCCTTCATAATGAACTACAGCCATTGCCTTTTTTAATTTTTTGTTTCCGTTGGAGAAAGGGTCGTGCTAAATTGCTGATTGCTCTTGCTAGGTTTGAACTTGTGATCCTTCCGCCTCAGCCTCCCAGACTACCTTGACTCCAAGCATGTGCCACCATAATTAGTTAACATTAAAACTGGAATTCCTGCAAAACAAAATAGGAACTTATACCACTTTGTCCTCATTCTGTTTTATAAACTCCAAAGCTTCAAGATGTAGGGAGGTATAGAAAGGTGAGGGGATAAATGAATTAAAATGTGTTATGCACATGTACCAGCACCACAAAATGAATGCAATCATTTTGTCCTACACACAGATACTAACAAAAATAAAACAATTAAAAAACAGACCATAGTTTAAGGCATACATGATACCTAGCAAGCTTTGAATAACTGCATCTCCACTAAATGGTAAATGTGTCAGAAGGCAAGGCCCCATCTGATGTACACCGCTCCATTCTTTTATCATAAGGGCGATAAGGGCACTGGCAAAACTACCTTGGAAACCACTGTTTTTTCCAGCCCTTTCTACCTTGCTGCAATTTGCCCATGGGTACCAGTGTGGTATGAACACAAGTGTTTCCATGGTATGTTTCAGTTTACCTTTAAAGAATTGGCTATGTGCTCTCCTTGTTGAGATATCGAGCACTTGGTCCTGCAGAAGAGGCTACATGTTGAGGATAGCATATCTACAACATGAGCCTGGACTCTACCTCTAAACTGCAGCATGGGGGAGAAATAAACTAATTTCTTTGTCACTGTACTTCGAGAGCTCTTATCCTACCACCTTAGCCTACTAGAGCGAGTCACACAGAAGCACGTCCATGAAGGAAAGCGAATGCAGGCCTTTCCTGTAGCGTAATACCAACAGCACCAGACGCAGAGATAAACTGGTGATGACATAATTATGCAGGCTAGCATTTTATTTTGTGATTTAGCATGAATTTCTCTTATTTTGTTTTTATTTGCTTTTTATTGGTACAGGTTTGCAGACCCAAATGTGTGCATTCCTCAGGGGGAGCTGGAAGGGGCACAGTGCATCATTTGTTCCTTTTGGCCCTTTTCTTCTGCCACGCTCCATTTCTTGATTCCTTTCCCTTTTGCAAAAAATCTCCTTCATTCCTTCTATCTTTTTATATTGCACTTCATTTATATTTTGTGTTTCTCATATAAGAGAAGCCATGTGACATTTAGGCATAGGTGTCAGATTTATTTCATTTATCTTTATCTACCTATTTCCTTAAAAATTAATTTTATTAAATCATATTCTCCATATCTCATAATTTACCCTTCTCAAATATAAAATTTAGTAATTTTAGGTAAATTTACAAAGTTGTACACACATCACCACAAATCCATGTTTGAACCTTTTCATCATTCCAGTATGATTCATCAGGTACATTTAAGGTTAATCCTTAACTCTACCTTTGTGCTAGCACCGCCCCAGTAACCATTAATCTATATTTGGTTTCTATGTCTTTGTTTAATTTTATAAAGAAAAAGAAAACATACTTTGAAAACAAAATAACAGGAGAATAACAAAGAGTTAATATATTGCATATTGTTATCTTCAAAGCAGTTACTCACAGTACAACATATGAGCATAAAAAGTTCTCCAAATGATATTAGGATGAATCTTTCTTTTCACTAAACTAAGGGAAAATAGTAATAGAACTATCCTGTATTTTTTTCCTTTTTCCTTCCTTTCTTTCTTCTTGCTTCTACCCCAGGTCTTTTTCCCTTTGGAACAATTTCTCCCCATTTCATTATATCTACTCCACATTTTAGAACTCATTTACTCTTTCAGTTTACTGCACCAGGGAGACAATATGATATTTACATATGTGAGTATTATTTATTTCACTTAGTATGATCTCAAGTTTCATCCATTTATCTATAAAAGCATCAAGTCTATACTTCTTTATGGCTGAGTTGTACTCCACTGTATAAAAACACTATCTTTTTTTAACCATTCCTCAGTTGATGGGTATTTGGGTTGTTTTCAAGATTTAGCTATTACAAATTGTGCTGCTAAAACATAGGTGCATATATATCCCTGTAGTGTGATGTTCGTAATTCTGGAAAGATAGCTAGAAGGGGACTAGCTGGATGAAATAGGACCTCTAACCTTAGGTTTTTGAGGAATCTCCACACTGATTTCCACAGTGGTTGCACCAGGTGACAAATAAATAAATGAAAAAATGTTCAGCATCATTCATCATCTGAGATGTGCAAATTAAAACAACACTGAAATTCCACCTCACTCCAGAAAGAATAGTTATCATCAGGAAATGAATTTGGTTGAAGTACCTTAATGTCAATATCCAGACTTCAGCCTGTGTATGCCACTTCCCACTTGTGTAACTCTGAACACCATGTAAATTCTCTGTACCTAAGCATCTATCACTGCAGCATAGGTGCACTGACCTCTACACAGTGATGCTCTGAGGATTGAGCATCTCAAGTCCATGTTAGATGGGCTTTGACAGCCCGAGTCTGCATATAAGAAAGTTAGATTTCAGGTGTCCTGTGGGATTTCTCAGTAATAATCAGCACTGCCTGGGCTAGAAGTTTGGTCTTTCCAATTTTACCACCTCTGTATCACTGGTGAGCTTTACTGTCTCTCATCATGGGTATCTAGGACACTGGGGGCCCTGGGCATATTCTCAGAAATAACTGAAAGTTTTAAAAGGGCTCAACAATTTCTCAAGATTGAAAGGATGTTTCAGTAAGTAAGTTTAATGCTTAAAGAAATTATATTTTCTTATATTACTTGATATGCCCTATGCTATACATACAATTAAATGAATAAGTTTATATTACTTTAAGTATATCACTTAGAGAACCTGTGACAATCAGCTAGCACATAGAACTGTTTATTCCCATGGATATTTCATAGTGATTTTGTAAAGGAATATGGTTGTCACTTAAATACATGGTACTCTTATCATCTCCTAGGTAAATAACTTGGATTAACTATAGGCAAATAAACATGATGAACAAATTAGCCCATTTAGCTCCATCTTCAATAGATTTTATTTTAATTTTGGTTTTGCTACTTTATTTTGACATGTAAATAAGCCACCACTGATTCATTTAAACATCCTTTAAGTAAATATTCTATCTGAAGCATATGGAGATAGGTTTTAAGCTATGAGGCAAAGGATAGAAAGATTACTGTAACAAAATTTATTGTGATTGTATTGAATTTTAATAGTGCATTTAACTCAGTATAATTTGTTCCTTGGATTTCATATAATGGTTCTGAGGATGAAGCAATATTTTATTCTCTTTTGTATTCTGTCATTTGCATATTGCTGGTAAACGTAACAAGGAGTAGGTGAATGAATGGATCAAAAATTATATGCCATTAAAATCATCCTGCAGTATGTTGTGTGCTTCCTCAAAAATCATATCCATAAAGGAGAAATTTGTCTGCACTTTCCCCATGTGCTCAAAGTCCCTTCTCCTATGCACTGATGCATATACTGCATCCACCTTCCTTTCAATAATAATTGGATATTAATATAAAATTTACATAGTGAAAATTGTTTCTGGAGCATAACTGTACAAGAAGCATAGACTCTTACAAGCTTGCTTTGTTTTACTCATTCAAAAAGAATAGCCAAAGGAAAACAACAAAAACCAGAATTCCCTAAGAAAATATTTCAATTTGAAATAAAACTTTAAGAATAGAAAAATGCCTTTATGGATGAATCTACGCGACTTTTTTTGCATTATCAGAGATATGCCAGAGTTCCTGTTTTCAGTAACCATTTCAAAAACACACTTAATTGAAAGGCATTTTAATAAAAATTTCAGATAGAATAATATTTTAAATCTCCAGAAATTGGACAGAAGTTATTTTAAGATATTCGAAGGAACTGATTAAAACGTATCTCCCTGTACTGGATGGAAATTAGAGACAACGATGAAGTCCACAGGCTATGGCCAGAAACTGCCCTCATGGCCTCCTTCTACATGAGGCGAAATCATTCAGCACACAACTGGAAAGTCCAATCAAAAATGGTGCATGATTAAATTTTAAAATTATTGCAATAAAAGTGCTACTGCTATTACTACACCTCAAAGCGATTGCCATGCCTTCAAACACACTTCATCATCCCTGCCACTTGCTGAAGCAGTTTTTCAAGTATGCTTTACTATGTGTCTTTAGCCGTGGATTTTGTTTCACCGCCATTTTGATTTTGGAGAAGACTCAGTGGTAGTGAGTTGACGAAGCCAGTGAATAAGGTGGATATGGACAGACAGTAATGTTTGTATTTGACAGAAATTGCCACCCCAGAAGGGACGTGTAACACAGACATTGCTATGCTGGAAGACAAATTTTGCCCCTTTCTCAGGCTGCTGTCTACATACGTCCTTTCTTAAATGTTCTGATGCACCCTATAACGTGCACAGTTCACCATAGAATTGCTGGGTGCGAACACAGCTTGCACAATTCCAACAAGGTAAGAAAGACATAAGATCTAACGTCAAGGTTATATACTGGGCAACCTCGATAGAGAATTCTGAAACTTGATCTCAGGGTCATACCTATACATCCAGATTTCATTTCCCATAATGTTATTTCTTTAAAAAGAAAAACCATGGATCTGCAGTGGCATGATCACGTGACTCCAGTGAAATATGTTGTTTTTCATCAGTGATTCATGGCACACTTAAAAACATACATTCCCTTGACTGAACTAAGCATAATGAAATTTGTCATCAACTTACTTGTGGCTTCTTTTTTTAAAGATTCCTGCCTTTCCATTGGATGGACTCCCCAGAAACATTCAGTGTTCATTTGATCATCACTCTGTGTACAACCCCAAACAATTTCTCCTGGCATGAAGTTATGCTAGGTAAGTAAATGAGGTCGTGAATATTCAGAACACTGACCAGTACCATATTTTGGATAAAATGTCTGTAAAACTGTAAAGCTATGCAAAGCTATGTGAATTTGAATTGACAGTTTAAGGATTACGAACTAAAAGCTATTCTAAATTTAAAAAGTGATAAACTTTATCTGAAAGCTTCTGTATTTTTACTAAATTTTCTATTTAGAACACAGACAGTATAATCATCACAAAACACTTCAAAATTCATTGAAATGTATTCTGAGTTGTACATTTGTCTTTAAGCACCCATTGTTTGTACTTTTCAAATTTTACTTTTTGTTGTAAAGGTTTTTAAAACTATTAAATGAGTGCCTCAATCAATAGTTGGTAGAGAGCAAAACTACATGCATAAAGAAAACCATAAGTGTTTGGTTTGTGTAACAGGTTTTCAAAACAGCAAGCACATTTTGTGGATAAGGTTTGAGCTTTAATAAATACATTCTGAGATGGGAGCCCCAAAATATAAATAATTTACCAAGCAACATAAAGGAGAGTAAAAGGAAATAGAGAGACTGTGGAGATGGGAAAGAAATCTGGGAAAGGTGAGTGTGGAGAGTGAAAATGATGAAGATGTGATTTGTATGTGTACCAGTTCCCCAAGATGAAGGCAATTATCATGCATTGCAAATACATACTAATAAATAATAAAGTACATTCTGTCTTAGGATAAATATATTCATGCTCTACTAGGATGATTAACATTACTCTACTTCTCTCTTTAGCTCTCTCATTTGAACAGAATCAAGCAAGTGTTTCCAGCCTGACACTATCAGATCTCACACTTCCTTTCTAGTGGTATTTGAGCACGTAAGAAGCATTCTTCCCAAGAGGAATTAGGAAGTTTCCCATGGAGAGTTGACTTTGCAAATGCAGAGCCAAAACAACAAGGAAATGTTACAAAGTATTAAATAAACAAAAAAATTCCCTGAATATCTGAATTTTTGTACTTATGTTTTAATTTGTCATTAAACATTTGGGAGTCATTATTATCACAAAATATGATAATGGTTCTGAGTAGAAGAGTATATGTTTATAAGAACCAGATAAGAGTATCATAAAAATAGTCTTCAATTACACTGACAAATGACCCAATGCATCCAGGGCCCAGGGCATGTCAGCAAAACCATGCATATGGTGAGGGCTTATAAATTGTACCAAAAAAAATCTATTTTCTCCATGTTTGTGTTTATATTCCATGCCTCTCAGTACACATATAAAAGAATTAACTTTCAAATACATTTTGTGCTTTCCCAGATAAATTGTTTTGATGAACCCCAATTTACCAAGTTGCTGTGGTCTTGGTTTCTACTTATACAGACTCCTACTCATACTGCCAGATGAACAATGTTGCGGCAAAAATCAAAAATCAGGTCGAACTCCGCAGGGGATCAAAAAACTCATTCAGAACAAATGGAGTTTTAATTAATTTTAATTTAGAATCAATTTGGACCGGTCATTGCCCCCCATTCCCGACCAGAGAATGTGGCCCTTAACTGCCTTTGTTCTCACCTTATATACATTTTTGGTTTCCATGGTAATAGATTGGAATGTCTAGGCCTGGCCATAGTTGTTTACCTTGCACCATGTGACCAGGTCAGGCTCTGGCCATAATGATATATATATGCTTTAACAATTCAGGCAAGCAGAAGAATTCCAGGACAAAGTCAGAACTGCAAAGTTAACTCTTAACAATCCCTCCAGGATGTTTCTCAAGACACATTTTGAGGCTTGTCTATCTTAAAATGTTGTGCTAAAAGTCACTGCCCATTACATTCCCCCCTCTATGACATATTTTTTTCTTTAAGAAATACAAAGTATGTCATATGACTGCAGTCTGGGCTCTACTTGACATAGAGTGGAGTTCTCCAAAATTGAGGTTTTCTATGTTATATCAGAACAATGGATGCCATAGCTTGCTGGGCACAAGGAAGGCACGGAGAATCAAGTACGGCCTGGCTAAGTCCAACAGAATTCATCCGAGGGCGCTTGGGGTGTAGCTGCAGTGGTGTTTTTATTGATCCGTTAGACTGGAGGTCTTTCCCATTGCTGCAACTAAAATATGACTAGCATTGTCAGAACAGAAGAGACACAACCATGTTAATATAATCAGTCCATTGTAGGATCCATGACAGATCTGTTGGCAGCAGACTTTACCATGGGCTCGAAGATCTCTTTTCTTTTTAATGGCCTCATGTTCCAGGATGGCATCCACAGAGGTGCTTTATAACCTGTAATACACAAATATATCCTTGTCCCCACGTTACTAACTGTACTGGTACCTTATTTATTAATTAATTTTTTTTTTTTACCTATTAATAGCTTGTAGTCATACTTTTCGGTTGGTTGTTTAAGACCAAGTTAAAGTGAGACCTGTACTGATTAAAATTAATATCTTGTTGCCTACCAAGGTCAGTTAACTCTCCTCAGGATTTACCTTGGAACCATGTACAGTACTGCTCAGTACTTCTGTCAGTGTCAGCCATCAGGATGAGTCACGGCCTTTGCTCAACCAAGTTGCTTTCTGTGAAAGCTTGGGAGACCTTTTCTCCTGGTGACTCTCCTTAGACACACTATACACTATACAATCATTTTCCTCTGTGGTCCCATAATCTCCTTGATCAGAAGGTCAGGAACTTAACCGAGTTATGATGTTGCAGCAGAGGTTCCCTTATATCCTGGGTGTTATTTTGACTTCAGGGGGCTTGGCCAAAATATTGGTGTCCTCTAAGCCCAATTTGTCTTTTTAATTTTTGGTCTCCAAGTCTGAGTTGTTAGACATCCAGCAGAGAAGATTAATGACATTACACTATAAGCACATTGAAATATAAAGTACAATCAGAACTGTTATTATTTTTTTCCCAATCATGGATGTTCTAGTAGTTTAATCCCTGTGGAATGTTAACAGACAACAGTTATATAGTTTTACAAAGAAAACTAGAAGTCAAAAAGATCATACATAGCATTGTTATATAACAAACATGATAACATTTTTATAGCCCAATAAAATGGCTCTTTTAGTTATCATTTCCACGTAATACATACAAAGTTTTATCCAACCTTTTTAAAACAGGATATCTTTTAAGAAATTTATAACATTGTCTGGGCTGTTTACATTGCATATGTTTTTGTTAAAAAAGTTATCATTTGAGTAATGACCTCATGTTGGCCTGACATGCACTCCTTATTACAAATATCTAGAACTCAAGAGAAAGGCAGATTTCTAACATTATATAAACAATTCTGGTTTTACATCTTAGAATACTGTACCTTTTGTAGGCATGAATACACTTAATACACCATGAAATTAGAATTTAGTTTGGTACCAATAGCATCTTTTAATCACAAAACAAACCTTACTGTCTTATTTTTGAAAATTTAACTTTTTAACATTAACCAATGTAAACATTACAATAATATATTTTGCACAATATTTATTAAGGTGTCTCCCATAAGGCTATGGAGATTATTGAGGCTCCTTATTAATGAACAAAAACTGGTTATCAATTGGAGTCCTGTATCATAATCTCTCTCCACCCTAAGAGGTTTTCATTTAATTACCTAAACCCACCTTTGTATGTTCTATGAACATCCATTCATAGTTAGACACATATGACATTTATAAAACCAATTTTAACATGATTTTGATTAGCCAGCAACTTGGTAGAAGCAACTCTTCAATCTATAAACCAAATTAGATTGCAGACACTTGTCTCAAAAATCAAAAAATATGAAAGGAGAGAAGTTGTTGAGCTCAAATAAAACAGCTGTTTACAGATTGGACAGAGACAAACACAAACATATACACAAAACAATTTGTTTATAAATTCAGCATGCATTCAAATATATTTTGACCACTTTGAATTATAAGTCAGAGATCTCTTATAAAAATAACTTGAAAAAATAAAAACCTTTTTCCTGTAATTAGTATAATTTAGTATTTTATTCCATCTTAAAAAATACCACCAACTTTTATGTCCTTCCTGTACCTTCCAGCTTAGACACCACCTTTACATACATTATCACATACTCAGACCTTTCAAGTGTTTCTGTATTTTCTCTCTTAAGACTTACTATATTTTAGGTTAATATCATTTATGTAGACTTTTTCCTCTTTTTGATAGCACTTGTGGAATCCTTTTTTAAGACTTCACATAGTAAAGATATATCTAAAGAAATTATAAAGATTTGAACCAGTCATTAGGAGCTGTAGTTGGTTAGCAATCCCAGTTGCAGTGCCTCTACAGGAAATGAGCAAACATTACCATCTCTTAAGTCTTGTGATAACATCCATTACCTGACTTTTTTTTTTTTGAATAACAAAGTTCTAATGTAAGTACAGACATATTTACCCCAGTATCAATTAGGCCTTCAAAACATTATTTATTTTTATACAATATATAGACCCGTTTTACTTATTTCTTGTGTAAAATTTTTTGTGTAGTCTTATTCTGAGGATCTTGTCTTCTCATGAGGTCTTTATATTTGACAAAGGAAGGTTTAGCTATAGGGAACAAAATCAACTGTGTTATACATTCTCTTTGTTCAAAGACCCAGGGATCCATGGCACATGCAAAAACTTACATCTTACCTTGACAATTACCATCAATCACATTAGGCACAATAGCTATCCTTTTTAACTTTATATCAGCTTTTCCCATTATAAGATCAATTGTTTCCTTAAAGAGAATTGGGGTGGGCTTTTCACCCCATACAGGAGTGACTCTGCAAGCTACAGGCAGGTCTCATCCTGTACTTTGGAATTTAACAGGCATATAAACAAAAACTCATTATTAGCAATTTGTTAATTTATTTTGGTTGTTTATCCCTGTAATATCTTTTAATTTCTGCAGCTTGTGACACCTCTGTCCCCTTACGTAGGTCAATGGGATGACAAGATGCAGAAAGAAGCCCTTTCAAAAGCCTGATGATTTTTCCCATGTTTAATCTCATTTGTTTCTCAGCCACCCTTAAAAAGTTTTTCTCTCTTCTGAAGTAAACAAAGTTAACATCTGTTGACAAACCACCCCAGATGGGGAGGTGAAACTCAAACATTACTTTTAGCAAACCGATGTGAATGGAGTTTGTTTTAAGGTGGGGGGGGCAGCTCAGCCGGCTCCTTTATCTGGATCTGTTACAGGCTCCGCCTCAGTCTCCACGGCAAATACAGCTTCACACAACAGCAGCAATTACAGCACCAAGGAGCAGCCCTGCAGGGTCACGACCTGTTAAGCTTTTAAGTAAACAACTGCCAGAGGTAGGAAAGGCAGGAGTACGATCAGAGCTCCCCCCAACTCATGTAACCCATTTTATTGTGATCTCAGAAAGCAGGCGCGCTTTGGATGCGAGTGCACTGAACGACGCGAGCACACTGAATGACGCAAGCCCAGCCCAGTTAACACAGAACAAGTATTTTAAACAGATAGACAGACAGACGGACAAGACAATCAACAAAATCCCAGGAGAAGAAATTTAGCCCCTCTGACTTGTTTTGTCAGTTTAGATTAGAGACTGGTTTGGAACACAAAGCTGGATTTTCTCTCGGCACATACCAGAGAGACGCAATCCCTCCTTTAGAGGGTAAAAAGCCCGCTTACCCCAGCAGCTTTTCTCACGTTTCCTCCCGGCTCCAGAGGGCGTGAGTCCTGCTGCTTGAGACCGCATCTCACGTCTGAGAGCCACAAGCCAGCAAAATACCAAGGGCCAGGTAACCAAACCTTGCTGCTTGAGACTGCTCCTCACGTCTGAGGCCCACAAGCCAGCAAAATATCTAGGGCCCTTCCCGTCCCAAACCCAGTCTCCAACCCTAACCCAGTCTCGAGAAAGATAAGCCAGTTAGAATCTTACCCAGTTGGAGGGTTGAAACTCCATTTGTCCTTCTTTGTAGCCGCAGTCTCCAGGCCTTAGCCCTCTCCGGATGGTGAGAGCTGAATTCAGCTGGGGCGCCAAGCCATACAGGAGAGGGCCAGGGGTCCAGAGGCCAGGGCCCCCTCAAAAGAGGAATTCACCTCGGGGTATCCCGGACGAGCCCCCAAATTGTTGCGACAAAAATCAAAAATCGGGTCGAACTCCGCAGGGGATCAAAAAACTCATTCAGAACAAATGGAGTTTTAATTAATTTTAATTTAGAATCAATTTGGACCGGTCATTGCCCCCCATTCCCGACCAGAGAATGTGGCCCTTAACTGCCTTTGTTCTCACCTTATATACATTTTTGGATTCCATGGTAATAGATTGGAATGTCTAGGCCTGGCCATAGTTGTTTACCTTGCACCATGGACCAGGTCAGGCTCTGGCCATAATGATATATATATACTTTAACAATTCAGGCAAGGAGAAGAATTCCAGGACAAAGTCAGAACTGCAAAGTTAACTCTTAACAATCCCTCCAGGATGTTTCTCAAGACACATTTTGAGGCTTGTCTATCTTAAAATGTTGTGCTAAAAGTCACTGCCCATTACAACAATGATATGTCAGGTCAATTGATTTAGTTCCCACCACAAGTTTCACAAGATAGGAAGACATTTAATATGCTTCAACAGTAGTTATGACAAAAGCTGGCTGTCTAAATAAAAGGTAGCCCTCTCTTGGCAGCCACCACCCCAGCAGTCTAAGTGTAAGTACCTTTTTAGCAGAGTATTTCTTTTGTTCAATGACTGGTTGAGTGTTGCTTAGCCTGTAGACCTGCGGCTCCTGATCATCTGTGTTAGATGTGTCTTCTCACAAATACTGGATAGTTGTTCCTCTCTGCTTCCGTTCTGACATATTCTGTTAAGGGTTGCAGGAAGTCAGCTGAAGAAGTTTGTACTGAAGAAGGATAAGGTGAAGAGGAAAGTGTAATTCCGATAAGTTGGAGAATTTAACAAAGAAAGAGTAGAATTTTAGCATGATGTGCCATATATGTTGAATAGGGGTAGTGGTATGGGAATTGGATAATACTTTCTCTAGTTTCATTGTTACTAATGTACTAAAGCATCAAATTTAAGTTACTGGGTGGTAGATTCTGATTATTCATCTCCATCAGAAAGAGGAACATATTATTCCTGTATTAATAGGCATCTAAATGTACTGAAGAATTACTATGTATTTTGTGATCTCTTCATCATTGCTCTGAAAGTTACATTGCTATAATTTTGAAAGTAAGTTTTCATTTTTATTTGAGCTATGTTCAAGGTCTCATTCTGTAAATTATTTCAATTGTATTAATATTGAAAAGCGATTCTGGTTTTCTTTCTTATTCCTGCCTCTCCCTCCTTCCTATATCTCTTTCTCTTTCCTTCCTTTCTCTTCTCTTTACATCTTATACAAGTTTTCCTTGTCTTTTTTGCTGTTTACAAAGTTAAAGTCAAATTACAATTACTTTTAGTGTTTATCCACGTGATTCATGTTACTATATAACTGAGATAATTTGACTATTTGAATGATACAGGTGTTCTTAACCCACAAAAACAAGGTGGTATGCTCCAGTTTCACTTGAATTGTCAACATAACCCTCTATAATTAAACATACACTAAACACACATGTGTATGCATTCACACACACATGCACAACTTTGCCATGGTCTTAGTAAAATGTTTTAAACATCCTCTAGGCCTAAGGAAAAATATTACCCTATGTGGTGATCTCTAAAATCTCTTTAGAGTTTTGTGCCTTCCTACTTTTTGACATTTGCAGTGACTCCCCTATACACGCAGAACTAAAATCATGCTACCATTGTCTCTTGATATCCATAAAGATGGATTTCAGGAGCCCCCAGGGAAAATATTTTTCACCATGGTTGGCTGAGTCCTTGGATGGTGAATCTCTTTAGCGTTGTTTAAGAAGGACTCAATTTTCAAGTCATTAAAGTAGGCAAGTTCTTCCAGAACACCATGCCACTTTGTACATTGATATTCTCTCCTAGCCACTTTTCTTTCTGGAAGAATTCTGCTGATTTTTAAGACATGTGAAAGAGAGACTTTCTTCCCCACCTGAGAAGAACAACTGTTCTTTATTCTCCGGGCAGTCCCTGGTATTTGCCTGCATCCTAGGCACTATGATTCCACAGTGTATGCATCCTCAGCCTTTGGAGGGCATGGATCTGTCTTACTCTTCCTCTTTATTCTTAAAGTTTGAGTATTACAATATCTTGCATATGGAAAGGGATTAAGAACTGCATGTTTGTGAAGTGACTAAAATTATAATAATCACAATAGCTGCAATAGCAAAATTTTTATAGCATTTATTACATACAGGAACTGCTGAAAGTATTTCAGGTATTTGGTTCAGTATTTGTAATCAATACAAATCAACACTATGTGCTGTATTTCTCTTTTATCTATGAGAAAACTGATTGCAGAGATGTTTAAATATTTCCCTAAGATCGCACTGCTATAGGGACTACTCTAATATTTGTATGCAGAGAAATGATTCTGGGGTACAGACTTGGAGCCTTCATGAATTCACTTCGTGGCTTAAGGGACTTAGATATTGCTCATCTTCTCTGGGATAAATTTTTCTTTTATTATCAGAGATAAAAGTTTCCCTTCATCATCTTGTGTCTTCTGCATTCATTTTCAGATACCTGTAGTTCCCCAAAGTTGTTTTCCTATTGAAATATTTGTCACTCTGCCAAATTCACTCTTTCATTATACCGCTATATATACATTTTTTTCTGGTTGAAAATCTAGTTACCGCAATCCCTTCATTTATCTCCCTGAGAAAAACAACACCTACTGAGAGGCTCAACCAGTATTATTTCCTTGAAGATCTCCTTGATGCTTCTTCCCTAAATTTACACTCCTTAATATCAAACTACACAAAGAAATGCTGATTGGACAGAGTTAATTTTGAGAAGCACTGTTCATCTTAGCTACACCAATAAGTGAAAGTATCAGAATTATAACTCAGAGAGACAAAGTTGGCACTGAGATGTAATAAACCAAAAGAACAGAATAAAGATTTGCTTTGTACAAAGCTGCAACTTCCAGCTGATTTTCTCTGTTGCCTTTTAGCTTAATTTATTGTTAATACAAACTTTTATAACAGGTCTGGCAAAGTCGCAATAAAAAATCAAGTTATCCACATATGGTTTCCTATCTAGGTAGTTTGCAAGATTAATGCATCTGCCTGTGGTTTATGCATTACTGACTCCAGCCTCACAGAAACGAAACATCGTGGGCAGCAATGTGTGCTTTATTACTTAATTTGTGACCTATCTTTGGGTGGGACAGAGAATCAATGTCCTTCTGTTAGTTTCCGTATTTTGTTTTATGAGTTGCATCTCTAAACAGTCTTGTCATTGGTGCATTCTTCATGTTAAATAGCTGGAAATCCAACCAGCAAAGCTGGGCACAAGGCATTAGAAAACCACGGGCAGTGGGGGATAATTAAAAGGAACATTCAGATATATTCTGGAACTGACATAAGGAGGAAAGCAAGACTTACTTTCAATGATAGAGAGAGACAAAAGGAAATGAAGCAAACAGAACAAAATAGAAATGTAAGCCATTTTGTATTAAAAAAGACACAGTTTAAATTTTAACTCCAGAGAACCAGCTATATTCAGCCAAGAACATTTATTTCTCTTCAGTTTTTGCTTTGCTTTGTTTTATCTTTTTCTCCTCCAGTACACAACTTATTAATATCTTATAGTATTCCTACATAACTGAAAAATCACTAAATTAGAGGAAGTGTAAGAAATATGTTAGTGATTAGTGAATATGAACCTTTCCTAGTACCATCTAAAGGTCAGGGTATAAATGGTTCGTGTTGCCTCTCAGCTTCTTTGGCACCCAAGGTACAGTATGTCAGGAGGCAAAAGTTTATTGCCTGCTAGTGCCATTGACCACACGTTAGTCTTTGCTTAGACTAGACTACATGCTTGTGTGTGTTGGTTGAGCTCAGTTGTCATCTTGACTGGTTTGGGAGTTGCCTGATGGGTGAAGCACATGTCTAGGCATGTCTAGGGAGGTCCCTGGATCTACACCTCAGGAGGTGTACTCCTCCCCTGGGACTGTTCCCTGGGCTTTCCTTCCTGGCCTCTGTAAAATGAGAAGCTTTGCCCCTTTATGACCTTCTGCCATAAGATTTCTGGCTTGTAGCCAGCTAACCATGGACTGAACCATTTAAACCAGGAACCAAATAAAGCTCTTCTTTAAATTGCAGACATGAGGTTTTTTCAGCAACAAAAAAGTTGACTAATACAATGTAGCACAGAGTAGTCAAGAGTACGAATTTTGGAGTTATACTGTTTAAAATTCCAAAAGTCATCTATTTTTTAGGAATTTCTTCAAATTATTAAGTTTATTTTTTCATCTGTAAAATACAAATTCAAAATGATTTAACTTAAAGTTTAACACCAAATAAGTAGAAAATGTAACTTATAATAAACATATCAGTCTGTAAATATTCATATAAACAAAATACTCAAATAAATAGTCTTTAGAGTCTTTTTCTTTACAAGCCAAGGAAATTTGTTCATACACTATTGTACCCTGAATTCAATAACTTAAACTACACATTTTATAAAACAGCAAAATTGTTTAAAATATTAATTTCCAATCCAAGCAGAAGAAATAATTGCTTAACAAAAGAAGTATAAATGCTAATTACTAATGTTATAATCTAGTTATGCAATAGTCTAGGTACTAATTACTAATGTTATTATATATTTTATTTTATGTTTACAGACTGTGGCTGAAATCAGCAAACTAATGCTAAAAGTTTGGGTTTTCTTTTAAACTTGTAGCTTGGTGAATTCAGTCTTCCTGAATTTAGATAAAACTGCTTCTCATTTATTTGACATTTTGAGTATCAATACATATTAATTTTATGGGGTTATAGGATACTGTTGTTGTAATTTATACCATAAGGCAGTAATGGTACAGCCAGAAAGGATCTTATAAGCAGCTATGGTTAGTTAAACAGAGGTCAGTATTAGAAGAGATGAGGCTGAGAGTTTGGGTTATTAAGACAAAAACAGGTGTCCTGATGCTGATATGGATGCAGCAGACCAGAAAACAGAACTATGCATCTGTCATGCAAAATAACTAATATGAAGCTTGTGGGTGGTACTGGCTTTTTTGCAAAGGTGAATACTGGTTTTTAAGGTCAATGTCATATAAATGTACTGATATTGGACAAGTTTAATCCTTGAACTGCAATTTAATATTTGCAGTAACAGTGATATAGATGTAATTCTAACTTTTGGGTTTTCTATCATTAAATAAATTCTCTCCCATTTTTAAACGTTATGATTTTTACAGAGACAACAAAAGTAGATTCTACCACAGATAATATTCACCTGCAGGCTGTTAAATCCATTTAAATCATCCTGTGTTCGCTGCAAAAATCTTTTAAAACCACGTAACAATTTTTGTTCTATCCACATGTCTCCTTTTAAATAATAAAAAGTAGGGGCATAGTTAAAGGGGCTAATATGATATTAAATGAAGGACAAAAAAATCTTTAAGGCAAAAGAAAGAAAAAAATTAATCAGATACTAGTTTTGATGCAGGAAAATAAAACTCCCAACCTGAACGATGTCTGAGATGAGTTCGTGTTCTCTAAAACTGAAGAATGAATTTTAGGGACAATGGAGTTTAAGAGCAGAATATATTTATTGAGAGAAAGAAAGCTTATGTCCAAGAGAGGGACAGAATGGGCGCCCAAGTGGGTTACCCCTCGACTGTCTTTTCTAAGGACTTTTATAGAGAAAAACCATGAGGTGAGGTGGGTCCAAGGTAGAGGAAATGGACAAAACTATGGTCAGCCAATAAGACTACAGGTATAATTGTCCAGGTAAGACTGAATGGACTGGGATCAAATGGGGAAGCGAGTCATGCGTAGCAAGCGGGCCTGAATACAAATCAGGGGCTTTTCCTGTGGGGGCTCGGGCTGGCGACTCTTCCTGGCTTTTAGAAGGTGGTTGTTACTTATTTGGAATACCAATCCCTGACATTTACACCTAGGGAGGTATGTGGGTGCATTTGTTTAGTCCCTTTTGTCTTAAGGTCTGGCCCACAGGTATCTTGTCTTTTATGTTGGCTCCTTCGAGGGCCCAGCCCTGTGTGACTGCCTATAATATTTCTATCTAACTCAGTTGCCTATAACAGTTTTATTATTACCCTTCCTGCAATACAAAACAGAATGAGCAGTGTTTAGAACTGTTATTTTTAAAAGGCCGTGATTAACTGCTTATCAACCTACGTGATACAATTATTTAAAATTTTTTTTGAGTTATCAAATCATAAAGGGGTTGACATGGACAAAATAAAAAAGTATAATCATCTAAAATAATATGCCTGAGTTTTTAAGGCTTTTAATTGTTGTTAATATCAAAAAACAGGAAAAGATATCAAGGATTTTGTGTCTTTTCTTCAGAGTAGCATTATTTAAGCAAAAGAGACTTTTAATTTCAGAAGAGTGTCAGGAAACATCCAAGTGTGTTTAATTCACAGTCTAAATATGTTAGTGGGAAAAGAGAAAATAATTACAGAGGACTTACTAATTTGTGGTAACAAAATATATATGAAATGAAAGGTCACTGTACTTTGAACGTGTGATCTCCCGATTAATAATTTAGATAATTCTAATAGGTTTATTGGTGATTTGAGTTCATTTTTCTGTGACAAACTGGTTTTCTTTCCCTTTGACTAGTTTAACTTGTTGCTTATTTGTGCACACATTTGATCGGAATGCTAATTTCTGGAACGGTGTAAGTACACATATTAAACAAATCTTTAGTTCAAATGAAGAAGAAAACAGGTAATGTACTGTGAACCCTCAAGTTTGGGATGATAAGTAGCGTCAGAAGAGCTGTAAGGCGGTGAATCGGGAGCGGGTGCGCTGTCAGTTTTCAAAAATTGCATTCTCTTTGATTTTTGAAGTAAATACGGAAAAATGGTAGGACTTTAATCTCAGCAGAAAACGACTCTGCTACCAGGGTTTCTGACCTCTCAGGGATTAGGGTCTTTGTGGTGGAGTGACGTGGGTTTTAATCAAGGCTGAGACAGCGCTGAACTAGAAAGTAGAAGGGAAAGTAAAAGAAACGCACTTCCAAGTCCGACGGCAGTGACAACCGCACCAACTGTGGATCGTCCTCCTGGTCTTGCTCATTTGAGGTCTCCTTGGGATAAGAAAGCAGCCACATCGCTGAAGAGCATCTCACAGGTGGTTGGATGTTAGGAGGTATTTGAATCTAAGGACGGCAACGGGTGGATTGTAGTTGATGCTGTGGTTTGCATCCAAATCTGACTGCTGAACCAGGGTATTCATCCCTTGACTTCTGGGGAGACTAGATGCTGAGAGCTCACAGCTGCATGCCGTTGTGGAAATTATTCTCCATTAGTAGAAGCTTCCTCAGCACAGGTTGTACCCCTTCTCCAGGATAAGTAGGGGCCAATGACTGAGTGATGTAGACATACAGGGACTTGAACCCTTCCCTTTAATTTGAGATTCTCTGAAGGGTCAGTGGCAGAGCTCCCTGTGTGAAAAAATGAGTTCTTTATTTCTACTGTGACTCATTTAACATTACCCTGTGTCCGTTCTTGCTTCCCTTGCTCTCCGGAAATTACTGGTAATGAAAGCATCCCTGCTCCATCAGTCAAAGCCATTGGCCTCAGACTCTGCTCTTCGGAAGACCAATGACAGGCTCTGAACTTGAAAAAAGAAAGATCAATGGAAATTCTTCTTAGCTTATATTTACATTATCAGCCTAATTCAACAGGTAGGAAAAAAGGGTATAAATTCAGGGTAGAATCTTTTCATGAAGTCATAACTTTGGAAGGCAGTATGATAGTCTGAAGAACTTCAGAAAAAGGCAAAGATTCAGATGCCTTGAGATTGATCTTTGATCATGAAATTTGTGAAGAGAACTGACCATTTTCATATATTCATAGTCTAGAGCAATATACCAGTCTCTTTTTTATTTGTTCATTTACTCAACATCTCTGGAACTATTCTTGTGTGACAGTTAACTGTGCTAAGCACAGATAATTCAAATAATATGTAGTTCCCTAAGCCTCTGAAATATAGACAATAAACCAAAAGTGGTGAACAGTACAATAGATGTGCAATAGCCATGTGCACAAGGTTCTATGTTAGTGGATGGGGACAAATAGAGGTGGTGGGGGTGGTGGGCAGCTGAAGGCTGCCCAGACCAAGGAAAAATTGAGCTGACCTTCAAAGGACAAAAAGAAATTATCCATGCAGCTTATAAGAAAAATGGTTTTCCTCTGGTAATGACAACTTGTTCTAAGACATCTGAAGCAGTAAATTAGGGAGGTTTAGAATAACTAATATGAAAACCATTGTACAATCCCTCTTGAGGATATGGTAGTGCTCACATCATGGTTCTGGACAAGTTTAAAGAAAATGGGTTTGAATTGACTCCTGCCAGAGTTGGGATGGGCACTTTGAAAGAGTTAAAATAGAGGAGTCAAATGAGGAAGAAGCAAGCTGTGAAGGATCCGAGGGCAGCCCATTATACATCCATCCATCATTTTAGAGGAAAATGCAACCTCCCGGGTCCTGGACAACTACAGCATCTGAAGACATGTGAATTGCCCTTCCGGTGAGTGTCCTTTTGTAAGACTTGGTGTCACAATGCAAACGGTTCGGACCTGTCACCCAGATGTCCAGTGACCCGGGCAGACGGAGGGGACTCATAAGGAATGGTGAAGCCCCCTGCACCTGTAGCATGAAGAACTCTCCACAGCCCCTGGGATCAAATGCTTACCGAAATTGCCTCTCACAAGTGGAACTGGTGCCCTAGAAGAAGTTAAATTAAATTTTGAATTTCATTAAAATCAAATTTCACTGACAGCGAGGGTGAGGTGGCTCTGTGGGGCAATCAGCAGCATACTGGATTTCTGGTGATCAGAAATTTCCGGTGTGAAGGGAGGGGCAACAGTCATAAAAAATAAAAGTGGATATACAGTGTCTTTCTGTACCATCCTGGTGGGCAAACCTAAGGGAAGGGGAAGGCCAGGTTTACATGGAACTAAGGGGATGCCAGCAGGGAAATCAGTCCAGATTCCAACGGATGGTTCCACTCCAGTGGATGGTTTCCACAGGTGTCAAGTTAGGGAAAGAGCAGAGGGAGACAGTAGGCAAACATGAGATGGGAAGAGATGGTGCTTAGGGTAAGATCCAGAGACCTCTGCAAGATAAGCTCGCAGTCTCTCCCTCTTCCTTTTCTCTTCCTCTGCCCTAGTTGATTTGGTCTCTGCTCTTTCAAGCAGTAACCTGAGGCAAATGACTCTAAGAGTGAACTTTCCAATCCCTCCGTCCATACTATTCACCTTCTCCTCAACTTTTGAACACATTGACTAGAGCTATTTTACAGTCTTCATCTGCTGATTAGTCATATACCACAGTCATAACAGTGTTCAGCTCCCCGTGAATGACGATGGTCCCAAAAGTTTTATGACCCTGTGGAGTCAGAGCCATCTTAGCTTTGTGTGATTATACTCCATTATACTCATACAATGTGCAAATCACAGCAATAATGCCCATCTCAGAATTTATTCATGTGCTTAAGAGAAATGTAGTGGTTGGCTCACACATTACATGTGACCCTTTTTCTGTTAGTTATTGTACACTTTGTGTGATGGGACACTCTGTGCTTACAAGATCTCCGAGTCTCCAGGTGGAGCCTACCTCTACCTGAGAGGGCAGACTCCACTCCAATCAGCCTGTGCTGGTAGGAGGCTAGCAGGTAGATTTGGTAAAACTGTACTTCATCTGCTTTTTATTTTTCCATTTCCAGGGAAAAACCCTTCTAGAGTATTAGGATCCTGAACCTAAAATGACACCATGAAAATTATTGGCAACTTCAAAGCTTTTCACCTCCACCTACAGCCTCTTGCACCAGGAAGTTTGAAAATATGATGAATGTTTTGTAGATATATCAAAGCTTACACTCCCTCCTTTCAGTGTTTTTGTTTCCTGATCATTGAAAGACTGAAGAAGTTTCACTACCTTGAGGAGAAATTCAGCTGAGATCTCTAGCCTATGATACTGCTACAGAACACGGCAAATATCCCTGTATTTGACTTGTCTCAGGTGCCAGTCCACTGCTCCTAATTTAAATAACACTAAAACTTCCCTGGCCTTCTCCCTGCTCATCCTTAATCTAACCTCAGAATCAGTGAGTAACCACCTTTGATCATTGAGAGACTTAGACTGATTCTCCCTGCTCAGTAATTATAATTCACCAAGTCATTGTTCCTCTCCCAGTGCTTTCATGGCTTTACATTTTGATTTTATTTTGTAATTTTCTAGGTTTTTGCAAGTTTTTGCAGCAGAAATGTTTGTTTTTCTGACCTGCTTGAATGCCGATTTTAAATGTTAAAAGATTTCCAGACAAATTTTTCTCCCATCCTAATAATTTGACTTTCACCATTCATTGATTTTTAAAAAATACCTACTGAAAAAACTACAGTGCATTCATTAATGTTTTTAAGTATATTTGAATTTGACTAATTACAAGAGGCTTTATAAGCATTTGAAAAATCACACTGCACATGGATAATATTATACTTTCAGACTGCAGGGGTATAGATTCACAAAGCATGGCCACACTATACAGTATTGAATGACAGCCATGGGATTAGATATTTTATCCAAACATAAAAAATCAATAGCCCTGGCATAAATTAATCAGATCCTGCCAATTCTAAATCCAGAACTCAAATGCCTAGAATTTTCTCAATTAAATGTGAATTTGAGCAAATTAAATTTTAGTATGTGTCTTTTATGAAACAGGTTTAGGTTTGGAGACTTTTATTTAGTAGTCTATGTTTAAGCTAGATCATATAGGATTAATTATATATGGCATTATTATGACTATTAGGAAATCTATGCTTTCTTTTTAAAAGAAACTGATGCAATGGGAGAATTCTAGAGCAATTCCTCTTGTTCTACCTTCTTACAAAAAAGAAAAAAAAATCCAGGTCCTTTGTACATCTCTTACTCAAAGAATTTCTGTTAGGCTAAACCACAAGTTGCTCTCAGAAAATCTACTTTCTAGGCTTGTTTTTTTCAGCACTTGATTCCTGAATGGGATAAATCTCAAAGAACTGGGGTGTAGGGTGAAGTAACTGGGAGTATGGCTTAGGGTTTGGAGGGCCTTGGACCTGGATAAACTTCAGGTCATGGCGAGGTCAGGCAGAGGACTGGCTGGTGTACCTAAGGTGTAGACACTCTCAGAAAAAGACTCTCCTCATCTGCGCCAGAGTGCTTTTCAGTGATCTACATTAAGTAGCCATGTAGACTTAGAAAAAAGGGATCAGCCTTGAACATCCAAGGATTACAGATTTCTTTCATATTTAGTCAAGTGTCTCCAATGACTTTATCACCTCAGGAATGGGGGGGGGGCATTGGCCATTACAACAGAGGCTGAATTGACTGGCAAGGCAGTCAGACAGGATCTCAGATTTAAATAAATTATAAGAATTGACAGTTGCTGCTTCTCTAACTTTGTCACTGATACATGTGAAGATGATCTAAAATGCAAAGACAGACATGAAATGAATCAAATTTTTTGTTAGCTACCATATGCTTGTAAACACAGGGTAATGTTCTTAGACTTCTATTCCAAACATGGCCATTTCCCAAGGAAGAGCTTGAATACTAAACTACACATTAACCAACAAGGATGTAGGTATGTGTCCACACAGCTAATGAAATATTGTTGAGTTCTTTAAGCACATTAGAAAGAACAATATAGGAATTATTAATGAGATTTTTGAAACTGACTCAGCAATAAACTGATCAAGAGGAAAGTAATTCAGGGTTGGTTACGAAAAATAAAAGAGAGTATCCAATATGAGCATTTACTGAAGCAATGACCGTAACAAATATTATTCAGAAGCCTTTAGGAGAACTAAGGACCTGTGTCTCTGCCCATCCTGGGACTCTCTGGGCCAGTGCTCCAGCCCTCTCCAAAAACTTGAACTTCACTCAGTGAAAAAGGAGTATGGGAAGAGTTAACTTTTCTAAAACAAAAAGAGAGGAGTTTTCTTACACAAATCATTTGCAAAAATAAGTCCCATGATAAAATATAAGGATTAATGTATTAATCAGAGCTTTTTGAATGCTCAAATTAAACGGTTTTGTTATGCTAATTCACTTGTAAATGAAGAATGGAATGATTCTCCTATTGAATATCATTCTTAAGGGCCTGATTTAGAGAAATAAAGATGTCCTTTATGCATGCAAATGATAATAAGACCTGGATCGGAAATTTGAAAAGTCACATTTTTTTCAAATTGCAACATAGCCACCATGCTTTATATTTAGTTTTACTTAGTTTATGAAATTCACAAAAGACAAATCTGCTTAGGAAAGAAACAACAGAAGGCAACTTTAGAAATACATTTCTTCATAAGCATCCTTTAAAAGGCTAATATATCATAATTAAGACAAATTTCAGTGCATCCATCCCAGGCTTAAAAATTACTGACCTGGGGTTATATAGGAAAAGAAGATATATTATTTATATTCTTATAATGGTTTCTTCTTGGGTTTTGAAATTTGAATTATTATAAATGTTAAAAATTGATCGATTACATACCAAAATCTTAATTTCTGGGTTGTAAGAAAATGAAAAAATGTGACAATACTAGGGCAAAATTCATATTTGCCAAAACATAGGGAAGCAAATAGCTCAGAAAATAAGAGTTCAAGTGCTCAAGAGAAATGCACCCTAGGGTCTGTGGTCAGAGATACATGTGGGGGCAGGTGGGCATCCCTGAAGATGGATGATCTAAGATGTTTTGCTTAAAACTTTTTTTTAACAACTTACATCTGTTTATTTATCTTCAAGTCAGATTACTGCCCTTTATTTTATTAACTAGGTTCATTTATGGACCTAAAGTATCTTTTAAGACTAGGGCAGGACAAGCCAGTCTAAGGATTATAAGCAAGTCTACATTACACAATCAAGCCTAGGGAGTCAGATACCAAGTACAGGTATGGATGACTTTGAGCAACTTTTATCATGACTTAGAACTATCATTTCCCCGTCCCCTTTGACATCTCAATTTCTTCTCTCCTATCTTACCATTCTGTTATAAAGTTAGTTATTAATTATATACAAAACTCAAAATCTTTTAAAGATCTGAAATTTAAAATCAAAGGTCTGCTGAATGTAGCATGAAATAAATTTAGCAAGCATTTGCAGATGTACATCTGTCTCAAAGTACTGTTGCTCAAACTATTACCATGAATCTGGGGATGGATACAACAATGCATGTTAAAAGTACAATTATACTGCCATGAGTTAGAAATTCAATATTAAAAATACAACTTAGTCACACATATTTCTCTTGTGGTGCAAGTTAGTGAAAATGTTAAGCCTGGAGCTTCTGAGAAATACAACATGAAGTAATGACGTGAAGTAAATATACTTTATCTGTTAAGAAATACTCACTCATGAATTGGTTACAGATTAAGTAAGCAAGATACAGATTATATTCCCATAAGAAACAATTGACATGTTAATATGGCAATGTTTTTCAAGACCATGGTACTCAAGTCAGTTTATTTTTTTCAAACATTTCCTTAAGATGAAATATTACAAGGGAATATATTAGGACTGGTCAAGTAACTTAATGGCATAAACTGAACACCAACCAAACCATTTTTGGTTTTTTTGACTAATCAATGCACAAGGGAATAGCTTATAATGCTAACTGGAGTTTAGGCATCTTGATTTTGACTCAGCTGAAGAAATTGATTTGTTCATGTATTCCAAGAGAAAATCTATACCTTTTCATCAGACACTGCTCAAATATTTAGACTTTTGGGTTAATATAAACAGCTTAATTTTTAATAAATCTTACCTTGATTATTTGATCAATTTTACAACTATATGGTCCAAATTAGCAACTCCTGTTCAAATTGTTTTTCAAAGAATTGTGGCTAACAAACAGATCATTTCACTGTAGAGAAACTAGTTTCCAGAAAAATTAATAGTGGGCTGGCTGTATTCTAATCCTGTGGAACACCAGAGAAAAGCAATGAAGCTTTCCTTAGTTTGACTTTATAAACATGAATCTATATTTCATAATCAAAACTGAGAGTTGATAGAAAAAGTGAAGAACTAAAAATTGAGTTAATTGATCTTCAGGATAATGGGATCCAGGCACTCAGTGTGACAGTATTAAAATGATAGATGTTTTTTCTAGTACCTCTGGAGAAATTAAAATACACATGCACGCACACACACACACACAATCACTGTCTCATCCATATTTGGATAGCACTCATACTGATGAACAGCTGTTTCCCATTATAAAACTATTACTCCAGATGAAAAATTCAAGGATGAATTCTTCAACCTTGCCATGCAAATAACTGGGAAATAACAACAACATCTTGGTGCAGAAGAAAATTTGATAAATTTCTAGTTCCAATGGAAAAATGGGTTCTGAAAGGGAAATAATTAAATATATATTTTGTCCTATTTTTAATTTCAGACATAGAATTCCAAGATGTATATTTTGTTGTGTTAATATGACATATTTCAGAAGAAGTAAAGATAATATATCTAGTACTTTGTTTTATTTGTAGCCATTCCCTTTTCTAATATAAGAAATGTTGATTATTTGCAATATATCTGCAGCATGATAGACCTTTGTGTTTGTGGCTTTGCTGCACCTCATAAAACTTATTTATGATTACTCTACTGTTGTGCTACTCAATCCAAGTTAACTCAGTTTAATTCATTAATTTGATCACTATTAATATTTCCTTGAACTCTACCTTGTATTGGCTTGGTAGATGATAAACCAACCTAAAATTTGGTGTCCTAACAAAACTAATAATGACAACAGTTCATCTAGTAATGACTAACATCAGGTTATCTTGTCTAAGATGAGATAAACCTTTTTTTAATATACAAAATTAAATATGCAAAACATGAAACTAATATTGCTAAGTCTTTATAAGCAACTATGAACACAGTGTCTAACAGTATTTTCAATTTCCTGGTCACAAGCTCATCTCGACAGGCCCTGGAGATAGTCACTCTCTTGAAATGATCTGTGAACACTCACAAAGGCTAATGTTGTTGGTTGGATGGATACTTCCCTATCTTGTCCCTAAGTGTATGAGTCATTGTGTGTCTGAGAGGAATATACGTGGACAAAAGCAAACTGAGCCTATCTGTCTCCATGTTTCATGTGAAGGTGAGGTGGTACTGGGCAGCACGGGTCAAGAACTTTCTTGAGCAATTCCAGTAGGAATTTCAAAAGACTTGAAATATTCATGTACTAGTGCTCAGCTTTTCCAAATTGAGCAATGGTGATCTTGCCAAGGTAAATGACAGTTTGGGGCAAAAAGTATCCATCTCTGGTAGAGTACTGCTCCTGCCTAAGCATTCTGGCTCTGGAGCACCACTGACGGTGTAGAGGAAAGAAACCTGATGACCTGAAAATAGTGAGGTTCTCCATTGTGTTGTCCAAACTTCTGATGCAGTCGAACGAGTTCTCAGCCCAGCTGTTGGGCCCCTCCTCTGAGCTCAGACTACTCCAGGCTACGCCCTGAAATAGACTGCAGCCTTCTGGTGAAATGTACAGCCTACAGGCTGGAGTTGAATGTGCATCTTCCCAGTTCAGGCAATGAAAATCTCATGCATTCATCTCAGTGGACTGCAGTTGTTGAGATCATCTAACAGACTGGCATTGCTGCTTTCCAGGGTATTTGAGAGTTGTGTTAATTGACTTCTTCGAAATAGATGCCAAGCACAGATGTGGGACCCAGGCCACAGATTTTTCATTGTCTCATGCTGCTGACAACAAACTCATTTTCTGACACAAACACTGTTCCTTCACATTCAGAAATACATACAGACCAATAGCTTCCTCAACCCTCAGTTCTTACAAGACCTTTACTTCCAAAATAGCTCTAAACACAACACTAAATATCATTTGGAATTTCTGCTTAAAGAGAGAAATGTTGAAAGAATTTCCCAATATCATGTGGTCTCCAGTAAGATTTGCACAATAGCTCGTCTCTGGAAGTCCAGTTTGATTAAGGGCCTAATCACAGATATCAATGCAATGACCACTGTTCACAGTTTAATGAGTAAGCATCTTAGAGTGCTTAGTTACACTCTTCATAAAATATATATAATGTTTCTCAATATTGTGCCAGAAACAATTGAGAACCTTTCATTTATCTGTGACCAACATGCCAGGCATGGGAAGACCTCCAGTAAACAACATAATACTGGCTCCATATTTGGAAAAGCTTCACTCAGCAAGTCAATAACAAAGAACAAAGCAACACCAGTAGATTTCAGTGCAGTCTTCCTCTGAGTTACTGCAATATGTGCCTTTGCAGTTACCTAAGACCAGTTAGATTCACCCCAGTCTTGTGCTTGCTTGAAACAGAGGCATGCCCCCATGGTTTAGGTCCTGCTGCTGCATGGGCCCATATTCTGTGGTCAGGCTTGATATATCTTATACTTGCTTAGCAATTAAATCATTGTGTGGTGGTTAAAGTGGGGTTGTGATCCACCCTATACATTGGTGGATCTCTCCTCTCACAGTGTGTCTGTGAGACTCTTGGGGAATGTCCTCATGGTCTTTGTCTGGCCCTTTGTCTTTTCTGCTAGTCTCACTTCTCTTGCTCTAGTTCCTGGCCTTCATGAACCAAGATGCTTTGCTTTATCGCAACCTTCCACCACGATGTTATCTACTGTGGGACACGATGGTCACTGACTGAGAGTGTGAGAAATGAAACTTCTCTGACTGTAAGTTGTGGTTGTTAAGTATTGGGTCTCAGAGAAGAGCATTAATACAGGCTGATTCTTTGGCATGCATAATTTTTGAAGATTCCTTTGAAGCTTATTTTAGGCACTTCAGCCACCCTCCCCAAAATGATCAGATTCACTAGAGCATCTAAAGGCTATTCAGAGATATCCAAAGAGACACTGTCAGTTATTTTCCTTGAGGAAGGAAGCAACCCCAAAGAGCTTTCTCAGTAAGATCAGAGAGAACGGAGTACCTCATTGTACCATAAAACACCAAGGCATCAAACACCCAGGCTGATAAATTCAAGTAAACATGGATGAGCCAAAAAAATGATTTCATGGGAAACAGAAATTATTGGTCTAAAGTTTTGTTTGGAAATAAATGCGAACACACTGGATTGAGGACAGCTTTGTAAATTCCTATTGAAAGCAAAGTGTCATACTCTACAGAAAATAGTTCTGGGTGTTCTGTCAAAGGAAAAAGTTCAAATCTGGGCACAATACCATTATTAAGGCCTCAAGACAGCTAAAAGCCACACAAAGTAAATTGTACCAAATCCCATTCTCCATTCTGTTGTATGAAATCTAAGTATGTCATCACAAGCTAAAAAGGCAGTGACCAAAATCATCTGCAGCCACAATTTCCAGGAGCTGGATAATTTTGACTTGGGTTGCTCAGACTCATGAATCTGTGGGACAGATATAATTATGTTCTCAGAATTTTTTCCTAGGACCAGCGAGCAGCCCCAATATTTGACTTTGTAATGGCAGAAGTACAGAGAGTAAGTCCTAGTGTAAAGCAATAATTTCCACCCTCCTTATCCATCACATCACTAACGTTTCATTGGTGAAAGTAAGTCACATATCAGAATATGGAGGAGAAAGACATTCCAAAGCAGCCTGCCTAAGTGGAGCACATTGCAAAGTTATGTCGCAAAGGTGGTCAATTCAGTGAAAGGTGATACTTTGGGGGCCATTTTGAAATAGACACAATGCATTTTAGATATTCATAAAAAAGTAAAGTGTGAAAGAAAAGGACAATAAAACCAAAATTCAGTAGAACGGACACAGACAACATAGTCAAGAGGGATTCTTTGATTTTGTTGGCTACAGGCCCCAAATATGTATTAAACATATCAAAGGAAAAGCAATCCAGACAAAAGTAAAGGAGATACTGAGAAGAAAAAGCTCGAGTTATGCAAAAGAACAAATGAGGGCTTTTGTTTCTGGAAGTGAGTTGGAACAGATATTCTAAAACAGTCTTACTGCAAAACAGCAAGAAATGACATATGCATTACATTCAAAATCCTTTAAAATGGTTAATTAAATCTGAAAAGTATAAGGTAATTGTCTTAACTACTTCCCTCATTGCTGGGACAAAATACCCAACACAGGCATTTTAAAGGAGGAGCGTTGTATGTTGGCTGCCTTTGCAGTCCGGAATCCACGGGCTCCAAAGAAGAAACGGCACAGCAGAGGGGTGTGGAAAACAGAAGGCAAGCGCGGGGAGGGAGGCGCTCGCGAGAGACGGGAACCTCCACAAGCCCCGGTGCCCTAACCCACGTCTTCAGACCACATCTCACCCCCTAGCAGCAAGTCAGCTGGAAGACCCCATAATTCAGTGTAAATTCCCAGCCTACGACTGCATAAAAGAATATTGGGACATAATCCGTAATAGGAACTGATCATGAACACAATATAAAATGAATAGCAGTCATAATGGTCATGGACCTTTTTGAGCTTCCCTTGACGATTTTCCAGCTTCCTTTTTTAGGTGTCTGAAAAATGACTTTACTGCTAGTCGAAGCATAACATTGGGACTGCAGACCCTGTGTACTGTCCAGGCCCTCAGAGACTTCCAGGTATAGTACTGGTGTCAGAGTGAACCGTGGCTTTTGGTAGAAACCTCTACAGCTCTCTGGAGGTGTTCATCTAGGACTTTATAA
The DNA here is from genome assembly GCA_004027595.1 of Dinomys branickii. NCBI lineage: Eukaryota > Metazoa > Chordata > Mammalia > Rodentia > Dinomyidae > Dinomys > Dinomys branickii. The sequence goes on from PVLD010000229.1 coordinate 247,510, forward strand.
GAATCACAGAACAAAGCCATCTAACCACAAATCTACAGAACAAAATTCTGAAAACATGATAAACTAGGCCAGCATGAACAAGGTAAACAAACAAAAGCTATCAAAATATGACTTCGCAGTTCTGAAAGTCTCCATAATATTAGAAATCTCAAAAGTAAACTTGTAAAAGCTACTACGAATGAAAGAGTAGTCATACTGAAAAAGTATGAAAACTATGTAGAAATTTCAAGAGTCCTAATGTAAAAGTAAAAGTAATATAATGTAAAAGTAAAGGTCAGTTCCATCTCTCCTCCTCATATGTGGTTAATGTTCTGTAGGACAAAACAAGTCACATGAAACAGTACAAACTTGAAATACACACTTTAACCTGCCTGTGTGAGAGTGATACAAAGTTATGTTACAAATATATGAATGAAAATCATTCTATTTAATAAAATGATGAAATAGAAATTCTGACAATAAATTCAAAGCAATTCAAATTCCAAGAAACATATAAGCCAGGCACAGTGGGGAACACCTGTAATCCCAGCACTTGGGAGGCTGAGGCAGGATGACTCTTGCAAGTTTGAGGCCAGCCTGGGCCTTGAGCTTTTAAGTGAGCTCAAGTGCAGCCTGAACTATATATTGGGACCGTGTCTGCAAAAACAAAAAATAATAATTAAAAAAGCTTAAAGATGTTGCACACTGAATTACTGACCAGAAAAAGAGTGTTAAGGGTTCCTATATACCAACAACATATGAATGGAAGGCAATGATCTATTTGTCATAATCTTAGTGTACAATCTATTAAATATATACCACATGCTTTTTTGTATTTTATACATTTTTAAGTAAAATACTTCTTTTACACTTAATTCAAATCCCTTGCTCACTAGGTCTTAGAAAAGAGTTACCTGAAAATACGTCATAGACACAATTCTCAGAATTTCTCTGCCCACTAATGTCTAAAAAGTATTTCCTTCCACCTGAGTTTCAGTTTTCTGCAAACAGATGCCTTTCTACAACTGCATATATTGTATTGCCTGAGACAAACATTTTTCCAGACATGAGTATTGTACCTCAATCCCAGTACAGAAGAAACTTTAATATCACATTTTTGTAATCTATAACAGCTGCAAATCTACTACCTTCCTTCCTTCCTTCCTTCCTTCCTTCCTTCCTTCCTTCCTTCCTCCTTCTCTCCCTTCTTCCTCCCTCTCTCCCTCTCTCTTTCTTTCTTTTTCTATGTGGACAACTCTGGAAATTGAAACTTAGGCCTTGCACATACCAGGAAAATGCTCCACACTGAAATACCCTTCAACCCCAATCTACCTGTTTTCTTAATAGTTACACATCCAAAATAGGTTCATTAACTTGAATAGACTAAAAACAAGATGGAAATTAAGATTTGGAAATGACTGCGCATTTACCTACACTATTTTAACTCATAACAAAGCAAAACAGTTTGAGTTGGTATCCCCACAAATCTTAACTGTGAAAATATTAACAGTTACTAAAAATAATATTCTTGAGTCTAATCATAGAAATGCTTTCTTCCCTTTTTCTCACTGCAAAACCTGTCCAGGTAACATATATTTGTGGTTATAATGGAGGAGTGGCCAAGAACACAGGCTTTGGGGCTAGAATAATTGAAAATGGACCCTCACTTTACTATTTGAATGCTGTATGGTTTTAAACAAACCACTTTGATTTCCTTGACTTAGTTTCTAGACGGGAAGTAATATCAGACTTATATGGTTGGTGTCAGGATAGAATTAATTCATACATAGAAATTATTTAGAACTGTTCAGATAAATAGTAAATGCTCCTAAAATATTAGCCATGATTAATATAAAAGTTTTAGTCTTTCTATTTTTTACTACTTTCCATTTTAAAAACAGATTTAGTAAATTCACTGTAATCTTGCTTTATTTCTCATAATTTTAGTTACTGCATGTATCACATGCATGCATGATGTGTCAAGTAACTATAGACTAATTCATTCATTGATACATTTATAGCATTAGTAATCAAGTATTTATCAGAGTACCCCATTTCAGGCTTCTTTCCAAACTCAAATGAAATATTCAGTTTAGAGATGAATAAATCTAGGAGAAAAAGTTATAACTGGTTTTCAGTTATGACTACAGTAAGACTACTTAAATTTGTGTAAGAGAGTTAGAAAAGACACTATGGAAGAGGGAAATTTGAGTTGGAATATAAAGTGTGAGCATTATATGTCACGATGTTAAGGGGCTTTGGGAGAGCATGTATGTAGAGTAGAAATAATTATAGCAGAGCAGCCCCTGCCTTTCAACTGAAGGCATTTTAGAGAAATTTGACGCCTGGTGAGAAAGGAAAGTAATCTCAGCAATAATTAACACACCGCAAATTCAGGTCCATTACTCACTAAACTAACTCAAGCCTCTACATCAATTCCTAGTAGAAAAGAAGCACTATTTCTAAGAAAGAAGGTTAGTTATTCCAACCATTACTAAGCAGCAAAATTTATCTATCTTTCAATAAAATTATATGTGGCATAGACGAAGAAAAGAGAAAATTTATCATCGTGCTAAAAACCAACCAATCAGCAGAACGAGACTAACATATGATACACAGATTAAAACTCTTTGACAGGTAGCTTAAAATAACTGATTAACATGGCAAATGATATAATGGAAAAGGTAAAGGGCATGCAAGATCAGAGGGAGAATTTTATCAGAGAAAGAGGAGCAATAGGAATTGAAAAAATGCTGAAATAAACATAGAGAAAGGAAGAGAGAAGGAGAGAGAAGTAGGAAGGGTAAGAGACAGAGAGAGAGAGAGAGAGAGAGAGAGAGAGAGAGAAAGCTTTTGACAAGCTTAACAATAAGTTTAACAGGGACAAGAAAACAATGAATGAACTTGAATGAGAAATCCAAAAATTGTAGTTGGAAACTTCAACCCTCATTTCCCAGGAACTGATCCATAAAGTAGTAGTAAATCCACAAGAATAGAAAGACTGCAACAAACTATCAACCTAGTTTAAGTGAAATTTATTGAACTCCTCGCCCAGCAAATACATAACACATATTTTACAAGGCCATGGAATTCTTACTGAGATGGACTATATTATCACTGATAAGGCAAAACTTAAAATGTATTGTTCTATGAAAGGCAGGTGAATATAATAGGAAATAATGTAGTACACATCTCAAAATAGTTAGAAATGAAAAATTTGAACATACCATAAAATAATGAATAAAGTTGAAGTGTTAGATATGGAACTACCTATACTGATGACTACCCAACTAATTCATGAATTAAATCATCACATTGTACCTCCTAAACAGGTGGAAATAGTATGTCAATCAAAAATGAATAATTATATCATTGAAAACTTATTTAATAAAAATTACACAAAGAATGTATTAAAAAATAACAGAATTGAACAAACAATAGCAGAAAGCTGACTGAAAATATTCAAGTATTTTTAAGCTAGACAATATGTTTCTGGATAACTCACGTGTCAGAGAAATTTCAAGAGGAATTATAAATGGTTAAACTGAATGAGAATACAAATATATTCTATTATTTTTTAGTATATAGGAAGCGAAGATTACAAGGGAGTTTATAGCAATTAACATTTATATCATAGTATTAGGGTGTTTTATTTTTTCGTACCAGGAATCGAACTCAGGACCTTGAGTTTGCCAGGCAGACACTTGTGCTGCTGAGCTATATCCCAGGCCCTAACATTTATATCATAAAAGAGGAAAGGTCTAAAATTTGAATTTTAAACTAAAACTAATCATATGAAAGAAATAAAGAGAAGAAATCAATAAAAGTGAAAACCTAGGGCCTGGGGATATAACTCAGCTGCAGTGCCTTTCTGGCAAGCATGAGGCCCTGAGTTCAAATCCCACTACCAATAATAATAATGACAATAATAATAATAATAATAATAATAATAATAATCAGGAGAACAATATAGAAACTAAAGTAACTGAAGGTTATATTTTTGAAAAAAATTAGTCTGTGAGGCATAATAAACTATTAAATAAGAGAGAAGGAAATTTATCCATAGACACAAAAGGAGAGATATCACGGTAACACAGTAGATATGAGAATGATGATACCAGAACATTATGAAAACTTTGGGACTCATAAATTAGACCAGTTAGATGCATCCTCACATCAGCCATCTGAGCAGCATTTGAGCAGAACTCTTCTTAGGCGAGGCTTGCGCCTGGGCTCTGCCCCAGCAGACATTTCAGCAGGGAGGCAGCCCGACCTGTGGGTGCCACCTGAGCAGCTTTTGAGCTGAACTCTTTTCAGGTGAGGCCTGTGGGTGTGCTCTGCCTCGTGCCTTCAGGCGGGGAAGGAGTTCAGACTGGGAGGGCCCATCCATGTTGGAGGTTGAGGTCTGTAGTGTGGAAACAGTCTCAGGCTCTGTGGTCCTCTGGGTTGGAGGAGAGGCCTGCTATCCCCTAACAAGCTACTTGAGGATCCTGGAGCAGCGGCCCCTGCCTAGCCACCATTGGCTTCATGGCTGAGACCCGCACACTTCCCGTCCATGGCCTCAAGACCCTGGTATTGAGGCCAGCATTCCCCCACCACTGCAGGTGTGGTCTGAGCTGTGCACCCCAGCAACTGCCTGGGATTACTAGGCACAGTGGTCCACAGCCTACTACCATCTTGGGACAAGTTTGATATCCAGGTAAACTAGGGTCCCTAGAGTTCTTCGTGAACTGCCTGGGTAGCTTGTAACTCAGCACTTTTCATCTGACATCCAAAATGACAAGACATAGGAGCAAAATGCAGTCTCAGAACTTAACTCCACCCAGAGCAAGTACAGGAGACAACGACATAGGAGAACTAGGAAGCCACATCCCTACAATTTCTGAAATGATCACATCTGAAGTAAAGAAACAACTGCATCAGGCCATGGAAGAGATTAAATCAGAAATAATCTCTCAGGCAAAAAATGAAATGAAAATAATAATGGAAGAAATGCTCTGCATATATAGAGAAAAAAACAGATAAAAGAATAGAAGAACCTAGGCAGCAAATGGAAACATTACATGAACAATTTAGGAATGAATTCGAACTCATGAAACAGACTCAAAGAGATTTCCAGGAAGTGAAAACTTTCACTGAAAGCTTGCAAAACCACTCAAATGAAGCTGAAGATAGAATTTCAGATCTTGAAGACACCATGGCAGCTAGTGACCATGAAAGGAAGGATCTCTTAAAGTCATTAAGGATCCAGGAAAAATTGATCCAACAACTGCAAGATGAGGCACAGAGAAATAATGTCTGAGTAATAGGGGTCAGTGAAACAGCAGGAGGCAACACAAATGACATAAAAAGAATATTTGCTGAAATAATAGAAGAAAATTTTCCAAGCATGGTAGAAGATACTGATATACAGTTAATAAGGCATATAGAACTTCAACGAGCCACAACCCAAATAAAGCTACACCCAGACATATAACAGTCAAGATCTCAGATATCCAGCAAAAGAACCCAATATTAAAAAGCTGTTAGATGTATCCCCACACCTATTTCTATTCCTTTAATGACACAAAATGCTAAAACTCACCCAAGGAAAAAACAATAAATTGAATCATTCTATTTTATAGAAGAAACTTAAGAAAAAGTTTTAAACATTTAAACAAAAAATATTCCAGCACAGATGATTTCATTGATGAATTACAGCCTTTATGGAAGAAATACTAACCTTTCAAATTTCTTAGCATTACAGAAAACTATGATTCAGTCCAAAAAATCAACCACTGAATTTTTTGACAAGGAGAATACTGAGGACCCACATTACTGTAGATTCAATGAAGTTTTGAGTCTTTCAATTTTAATTTTCTACTTCAAAATTTTCTTCCATGGATAATTTTGGTTGCTTAAAACTGCTTGTGAATGTATAGTGAGAAACTGAGTTAAACAGATAGATCAATAAACAGAGAAACTAAAAATATAGCTACTCTGTTTTTTTCCCAATGTAGCTATTCTGATATTACTCCAAAGCTGTCAAAATAATTCATCTTGGTAAAGTAAGATATTTTCCACTAACAAAGTAAGATATTTGCTAAGATACTTCCATAGTAATGCTGTCACAACTTGACATTTTTTCAATCACAACAAGAAGTCATTCAGCAACAGCAAAAATATGCAACAGGCGATAAGGCAGCCTGTAATTTGGCAGAGAACATTTGCAAGCTGTGTGTCTGATAAAGGGTTAATATCCAAAATATATTAAAAATTTACAGCAACTTAGTAGCACAAAAACAAATAGCTCATTAACAATGTGTGGTGATATGTACTGATATGGTTTCAAAGAAGACAGATAAATGGCCAATGGGTATATGAAAAGGTGCTCAGGAGCACTAATTATCAGAGGTATACAAATTAAAACTGCAGTCAGACATCATTTTAAGTTGTTAGGCCAGCAATCACCAAAAGACCATGGCAACAATTGCTGTGGTGAAAAGGAGAGAAAGGAATCCTTGTAAACTGTTGATAAGAATGTCACTTGGTTTAGGAGCTGGCTTAAGTAATTAAAGACAGAGTTATCATATCATCCAGCAGAGTCATTTCTGGGTATATTTGCAAAGGTAATGAAATCAGTAACTCAGACCTGTATATGAATTCCTGGGTCTATTGTAGCCTTACTCATAATAGCCAAAATACGGACATAGCCTGTGTCTATTAATGGATGACTGATGAAGAAGTTGTAATCTATGCAATGCAATAGTGTTCAAACTAGAAAAAATAAAGGAGAAACTACCATTTATTGAAACAGGGATTAGCCTAGAGGACATTTGGTAAATAAACCAAAAAAGAAAGAAAAATATTGCATAACTTTGCTGACATGTGGAATATTTTAAAAAGTGTAAGCCAGAGAAACTTAGAATAGAACCCTAATTAGTAGAGGGAGAAGAGAGGAGTCGATAGTGTGGGTCAAAGGGTGCAGGATTGCAGTAGTGTTAAATGAAGAAACATAGAGGCTAGGGTACAGTCTGAGGAGTACCTTTGATAATACAGCAGGGCCTACAGGAAAGAGTCTACACAAATGCATTCATCATACCTGTATGCAGAATATGTAAAGAAGAGCTGTATGTACATAAGACAAATACAACAAGCAACACTACTGAAAATGAACAGTGCCTTGGAGAATAGTATAAAAAATATACAAATAAAGATTCTTTACATTATGACTCATTAGACAGATTCAAATTAAAACTATAATGACACCCATTTTTGTGTAAAAATAAAAACACGGACACCACTAGATCATGGCAGATAGATGAAGTCATATATCACTGTAGAAATATACAGTATTAGAATCACTTTGTGAAATGCCTGTCAACTACTGTTAAAGGTAAACGTACAACTTTCCTATAACCTGGGATTCAATCCTGAAATTCCTGAGATGAATAATGAAGCATCCATACAAACTGATAAACCAGGTACTTGACACACATCTGTAATCCCACAATGCTGGCATTCTCGGGCAGGAAGATCACAGGATAGATCACGTACTAGTGACTTGATGGCACCCAACCTCAAAATAGAAAAGGTCTTAGGATGAATCTTAGTTCAGATTCCCTCAGTTCAACCTCTAGTACTGAGGAGAAAAAATTCTAGTAGCGCTATTACAGCATTTGAAAGCAAAGCACACACACAAATTCAATGTGTTATGCAACAGAACATTATCCAGGAGGCTAGGATGAGATTCCTTGCTCTGGGAAATAAATGAAAGGTGAAATATGATACTATTTGGTAAACTATATTTTTCTTAATGTTCAGAGTGAGACATAGCTTCTTTGGTGTCACTAGGAAGTATATATCTTCATGTGCGATCCCACTGTAATTGTAACATACTTCTGACATTTAGTAGAGAGTAAGGGAAGTGAGAGAGTTGGCAGTTCTAAGAACCATACCAATAACAAAGTGTTGTCTGCATCATGACGAATTTCAAAATTTCTGCTGGATATTAGTGCACTTATAGAAATTAAAAGTAGAGTATCATTTTAGGAGTTTGCTTTGTATAGCACATCACTACCTTAATACGAATAAAATTCCCTTTGCATGATTTTATTATACACACTTTTTAGTAAAGCAACGTTCATGTAATCAACAGAATTTATGCTTTGCAAAGAAGTATTTGATGTTTTAGAAAATCACATCACCAACAGCAATGTTAATTCTTCAAATTCTATTGTGACACATCTGTATCAGTTCGCATTTGTAGATGTTGCATGAACAAATATTCTACCTACAAGTGCTAGCATATTATTGCTTCTGTCTTTCCTATGTAGTTATGCTCAAGCATTTTCAAACAGAAATGTATATTGTTTAAGTATATCTTCTGTTTACAACACATTTAGGCCTTTCTGTTGATTTCTATGTGTGATACGCTGGTTATTATCTATGCATTTCATATTTTATTTTAGGACACAAATTTCAATGTTAAAATACTTGTAATAAAAGGAAGGTGTGAAGTCTGCTGCAGTCTAAAATTGCTGTGTTAGAAACTTGTGAAAAAGAAGAATGTGATGATAACTGAAGGTATATTTTTAAATTAAATTTTAATTTAGTGTTCAAATTGGAAAGCTGAGAAGACCTTAAGTTTGTTTATAGACACAGGAATAGGCAGCTATAGAAAAGATGGAAGATGCACAGGACAAATGTAGGGAGTATTAACTCAGTGGAACTGAATAGGATGACTAAAGACAATCTATCCTGGCACCCTCCACAAATACCCCTAATAAAACCTTCACCAGTTATCATGCATCTTAGGAAGTCTTCACTTATCTTCTGAGTAATTTTGATCTTTAACATGTTACAGTTGATCTCCCATTTGAAACTAAGTTCCTAAATTAAGAGACAATACACAAAGACCACATACATGACGGAGCATTCATTATGTTGTGGACATAGGTTCAATGCTGTCTACGTTAACTGTGCCTGTAAGTGTGGAGACTGACACAGACCCTGGATGCAGGATGGTGGAGGGATAGAGAAGGTTCTAGATGGAACAAAGAAATCCCAGCCACCTCGGCTTCTCCTAATGCAGCTGTCACTGTCAACTTGCTTTTATCTTTGACTTTAAAACTCTAGACAAAGGATCAAAGTGAGATCCCATCAGAGCATAAAGTAACACATGACTTGACTCTGACCTTTGAGGGAGTGCAAGCTTTGAGTAACAGTGGCGATTTGTGGAATAAATTGCTTTGACAATAAAGGGCAAGTATGCTATGTTCCTGATCCGCTTAAACTTACTGTGACTTGTGACATTGCCTTCTCAGCACTCCATTCCTCTGTACACTGAGACCTTAAAGCTATCACCCTTTGATCCTAATGGTAACAGCAGGAAACTCTTACCTCTGGTTTTCAGATGAGGAAATTCAAGCGGGAGGTTATGAGACTTGGATAAAATCAGTCAAGAAATCAGCAGGTTGAAAATAAACATTAGGTCTCCTCAGGTCAAACCTTGTATTCCAAAAAGATATGTTACCAAATCACGCAGAAATATAATAATTGAATGAAAATGTCTGTGTATTCATTCTTCCAGACTTGACCGCTGGAAACCTGGTTAAATAAAGTAACAGACAGTGTAGAAAACTATAAAAGTTGAAGACTATTTACTGTACAGTATCAACTACTATGTGTGATGTTTGGAAAGCACATTCACAGGTATGTGTGTGAGAAGCCTGACATACTTGCTGAAATTTTAAAAATGTAAATTCATTTCTAAACTTAACACCCTATCATTTGATGCTACTTTAATCATTTATAATTTTTAGTTTTCAAATAACCCATGCAATTAATATCTATCTCTCTATTATTTATCTGTGTTGATACTTTTTAAACACAATACGTAGAATACATGTCACAGGAACTCTCCAGGAACAGTTATGAGTCACCTAATATTCACTGTGACTTTAATGTTAGACTTCAAGACCCCCAGCAGATAAGCAATCTTATGAAAATAGACTGAACCTCTTTATAAAGTGGCTATACTTTTTGTTTTACAGAGTCTACTAGATAGTCATTCCTATAGTACGATGTTAGAGTTATTCAATTAGGGAAAATGTCACTAACATTGTTGTCCTTCTTATCCACATCCTTGTTTGGTCTTCAGTTTTTTTTTCCAGTTTTCCCTATGTGTTCTTACCCATAGTATTTGTCACAGTCTGATCTTACACAGTTTAGGATTGCAAGCTCCATAGAGAGGCAGTTTCCGCCTTTACTTTTCCCTTTGCTACATCTCTTACACTTAGAGAAGTAACCTGCACATAGTGTATCATCAATAAATAATAGTTGTATAAGAAATGTATAAGTGACTATATAATGAACTAATTTAATCAAGACTTTTCTAGGTTCATCTATTTGAGCACAACTCTGGTTTCTCTTCAGATTGTATAAATTTTTCTCCTTTTTTTACTATTTGAGCAATGGCCCTATAAATTATCTATGTGTATGCATAATTGTTTATCAAATGTTTACTCTGTGTTTATGAACAATGTCTGGCCTTTGTACAGAAGAGATGACATAGTGTTTGCTCCTAAGGATTATATATGCAACAAATAATGAAGCCAAGATTATCAAAAGTTGTCAGCCAAGCAGTACATATAATCTTGTTGAATAATAAACCAGTATTTATTGTAGTAAGAGTTAATTTCCTTGGAATAGAGGAAGAGAAGGAATAGAAGAAAACAAAGAAAAGAAACTCCATCATATAAATTTTGGAATGAACATATTCAGACCTTTATCCCTATATAGTGTCTCAACAAGTAGCTCATAGAGAAATATGTTAGTACGTGGACATAATCTCTCCAATACAGAAAATAGCATTTAAAATCATCTAAGCAAGTTTTCAAAAGATATCACAATGCATTTCTAGTAAAGAAAGTCTATTTTACCAGTTTTCCCCTGAAATCCCAGATAAGGCTGTCAATCTTAGGATTGAATTGAAATATTCTTTTGTATTCTTAGGGCAACATTGAAGGAGGCAGCACAGCCTATGATTACTAGGTGCACACTATATCCTTCCTACATAAACAGAAGAAAGTCAAAATAAAGGTAAGTTATATATTTCTCTCCTATAGTATGTATATGAATGAGATCATTATATTTCATTTTTACTGCTAATGTGTCTATATCAGCTCCATGCATATGGCTGTAATAATCATAAGCTTCAAATACACTCAAAATGTTATGCTGAAAGACTTAAATTCTGTCATTCATATATTTAGCCAGTGTATTCTGATTCTGAGTAACTTTATTTTTCCAAAAAAGAAAGATTGTTTTTATTTAAAAGAGAAAAAAGATAAACAATGAAATCAAGTTTGGAAACAGGGATACAAGTCAATGGCTCTATCTACTGGCGATTAGTGGAGAAGATACATTTGGATATAAACAATGCTGGAGGCGGATAACAATTGGGAAGGGAAAAGTGCTATGGACACTCACTACTTTCTTTGAGAATCAGGATATTTTACAACATACATGTAAAATGCCCTCCTAGCCTCACAGTTTATGTGTGACCTGACATTTCTCTCTCATGCAAAATCCACTGTAGGTTTATTTCGATTTTCTTCCACACTGTAACTCAGACATTGGGGCTGAGAAATTCTGGGCTGCCTGTTGCTCCTCCATAGTGTGTGAACAGAACAGAGAGGGTGCAGAATCATTCAAGGTCTTCATTGCTGCCCTAGTCTGTTGGTGCCACATTTCATGTGCATAATTTTCCTCTGACCAGAAATATATACAAGCTGGGTAGCATAGTTTTTCATATAGGCATGAAAAGAAAGAAAGCTGGTTCATTACCAACATAGTAGGCTTTCTTGATTAAAAAATATCAGAGATGAAAGCTGAAAATTGGGCTACTTCTTTTTAATTAACTAGGGTCAGCAAATTATGGATGGCTTCTTCCGTTCTTTCTTAAAAAATCATACAGATTTTATCATAGCATTCAAAAGGTACTGGTATGATCTAAAAGTTGCATCTCTGCAAAAGTCATATGCTGAAGTGCAGCCTTCAAAGTAATGTTATCCGAAGGTAAAATTTTTTAAGCAGTGCTCTTATGAATGGGATTTATGTACTCATAAAAGAGACATTAATCTCACAAAGCTTCTTTACTCCTTCTACCATGTGAGGACCCTTCTAGAAGACCCATCTATGAAGCTGAGAGTTTGTATCCATTTTCCCATTGCTGTTACAAAATACTGGCACTCACAACTTAGAGGAGGACAGGTTTGTGACTCACAGTTTCAGAGATTTCAGTTCATGCTCAGGAAGATGCAAAGCAGTAACATCATGCAGAAAGGAGCAAAGCTGTTGACTTCATGGCAGGGAGGAAGCAGAACAGAAGGAAGAATGCAAGGGAAAAAGAGGCCAAGGACAGATATAGTCCCGAGTGACACACCCATGATTCACTATAACGGCTGTGGCTAGGTATACCCTAAAGCCTCATGCAGTCATAGGTGGCTGGAACTGGAGGGGGCTCAATTGGCATCCAGCAGGTGTGATTACAAAATTAGCCCACCAATTGGTTCGGCATAGTTCTGGGTAGCATTAAGGGTTTCCCGCCTTGGGTATGAGTGCTATCTGCCCTGAGGGTGGGTAGCCTGGATAAAATTGAAGGCACAGAAAGAAGCTGCTATTGTCACTTGTCATTGGTCACTTGTCGCTTGCTTTCTAGTCTCTCCTCTCTGCCTCCGTGCCTTGCCATGAATCCTTTTTGCTCTGTGATGCCCCTTTGCCATGCCACCCTATATCATAACCAGCCAACTATAGACTGAAACTTCCACAAACTATGAGCTAAAGAAAAATTTCCTCCCTTAATTTTGAGTTTCTGATATTTTGTTTGAATAAGAAAAATAAGGAAGACACCACCCAGACACATCAGGAAGTGTGCTTTAATATTATCTTCCAGTAAGCTGACAACCAACATCAAATATCAGGGCGTTCACCAGGCTTCAAACTTGCAGGCACGATTTTCTTGGATTGCAGACTCCAGAACTGTGAAAAGCAAATGACTTTGGTTTACATAGAAGCATGTCCTGACTTCGCTTACCAAAGAAAGCTCAGACTAAACCAGGAGCCAGGTTTGGTGGCACACACCTGTAATCCCAGCGTGGCAGGGAGGCTGAGGTAGGAGGATCATCACGAGTTTGAGACCAGCCTGAGCCACAAAGTGAGCTCAAGCCAGCCTGAACTGCAGAGCGAGACCCCTGTCTCAAAAACACAGAAAAAAAAGACTAAACCAGGACAGGGAGACTAGGCAGCAAGCTGGTTTTTGTGCCACCCTCCCACAGGGCTTAAAGAATTTTGACCTTAAAGGCACATCCTGCCATATGCATTAAACATTGTGTCTCTGAGTTAATTCAAGATGAAAGGAAAATATCAAAACAACAAATAAAAATATTTGCCTGAAATGAACAAATAACTATGAAATGAAGGCAAATTCATCGTCAGGCACAGCAGACATCAATTTTATAAGGGAAATAAGCACAGCAAACGCGGCTGGAGCGAAGGCTGTTGTTCGGCAGTAGCACAAGGGCGCAGCACATGTGAGTCCCCGGGTTGAAGCCTCCACACAAATCAATAGGTAAATAAATAAATAGGAAAGAAAATGAAAACAAAGAAATTTTCTGGAATTAAAAACAGGATAGATGTAGGTAAGATGTCTGAATTTGGTTAGAATATACCAACAAAAATCAGATTTACCCTCTTCCTTCAAGCCACACAAACAAGGACAAAGTATAGGAGGTCATCTATCCACAGAAGGTAGAACAGTGCACACCAGGCAACAAAGGGACACAGAGCTGAGGAACTCAGGTAGAGCATGGCAATGCTAGAAGGAAGGAACCGAGGGTCTGGACAGAAGAGTCCAGACAGATGTGAGGGGAAGTTACGGAAGGGGAGACAGCAGCGCCGAGGAAGACCTTGGGATTCCGCAGAGCCTTTCCCAAGACTTCAGCTGAGGGCTGCTTCCTGTATTGGCCTGAGGCGGTGTGAAGGCGGGAGGGAAGCACCTGAACAGATCCGATGTGATGGTGCCGGTGCTCACAGCTGACTGGGCACAGTGCCCACTCCTAGCATCTGGGAAACCTCAGGATTTAGAAGGAACACTGCAGAGCACACACAACTAGCTTGCTCTAGTTAAGAGTAGAAATTAGCCCACAAGTGAATTCTGCTCCAGTGCTAATTAGTAACCCTTGAAAGCAAGAACAAAAGGATTAAATCATTTTTAAGTAACCAAACCAGGGCCATAAGAGTGTAATTCAGTGGTAAAATGTTGCATAGCAGGAGTGAGTCCCTGGGTTTAATCCCTAATACCACCCCTCTCCCGAAAGAAAATTTACCAACCTGTGTTGCTGAGCAAAGACTAAGAATATTTATAGCAGTAAAAGCATAGCCAAAATTCAACAATGTTGAGATGCATTAAAAGATAGGCACAAAAAGAAATGAGAAATAAGATTCTTACAGTGGTAAAAAATCAATCAAAATTGACTTGGAACTGATTTCCACTTTAGAATTACAAAAGACCTGAAAATATGTAATATAACTGTATTCTACATATTTGCAACGTTAAGAGCAGGTAGGAATGATACAAAAATCCAAATCAAAGTTTTAAAAATGAAAACTGAAATATCTAAGATGAAATTATGTATTCAGTGAGATGAACAGATTACACAATGCAGAAGCAGAGTAGTAACTTGGAGACACAACAAAAGAAACGATCCAGAATGTAACACAGAGAAAAAAAGAAATTTAGCAAAATGAACAAATATTAGTAAGATGAGGGACAACTTACAGTGGACCAAAGCACATCTAACTAAAATTTCTGAAATAAGAAAGAGCAAGGGAGAGCATAAGATATTTAAAGAAATAATAGATGAACATTTTCTAAGTTTGGTAAAAACTAGAAACTCACAGTTCTGAGCCACAGACAATTAAACAAAACGAGACATAAAACTAGACTAAATGTCCTCACGATCAGATTTCTTGAAACCAGTGGGAATGAGAAGACCCCTTATACATAAAGGGAATAATATGACTGCAGTGGATCTATTGCCACAAGCTCTGCCAGGAAGACGCTATGGGATCATCTTTAAAACACCAGGAGGAAATAAATCCCGTCACCCTAAATTTTTTCAAGGATTAAAAAGAATTAATTACACATCAGCGACTTGTACTAAGGAAAACACTGTATTTCTAACTGTGTAATATCTGAAGGTAAAAAGCAATGGAGCATTGTCCTCCATTTTCAGATAGAAACTGATTTGTACCTTGAATTTTTTCTTCAAATTACCAGTAATTTTCAATTACCAATATAGGTTCAGCCCAGCAAGCCTCCCCAGAATCTTCACCTTTTTATGTGTCCATTGTTATGAACTGAGTGGTGTGGTTATTGTAGTCTAAACTGAAAAAAAAGGGTCAAGTATACCCAGGAGACAGATGATTCAACATTCGAAGAAACATGAGAATTCCAGGGTAATATAAAACACAGTCCTGGAGAATGTGTTTAACAAGTTTTGAAAGTTGCAAATCCAGGGTCGATGAAAAAATACGGATTATTTTCCATGTCCATAAATTTGTATTGAGTTTTGAGCATTAAATTAAGAAAAACAAATCAAATAATTAAGCCAGTTATTGCACTCAGTGACAAAGTGACAGCAGTTATATAAGAAATCATTATATTACCTTCTTTATTTATAAAATTGTAAAGTCATAAGATGTAAATCATTATATGGGTGCATTTAGTACTTCTAGGCATAGTATCAATAAATGGCAAAACTGGTGGTAAGAGTTTGTTTCTAATTTTACTTGACATAAAATTACAAATAAAAACAAAGGACCTGAAGAAATTGAAAAACAGACCACAAAAGAAATAAAAACACACTATATTGCAGTTTCTATGATAGCATTTTTTTTTTTGCTTTTAGCAGAACATTCTCTCATTTTCATTTTTCTCTGGATCTCATCAAATTGATGCTTATCTATGAGTTGAAGGGATTTCATAGCTGGGAAAATACATTTGTTTTCCATACAATTTCAAGAGATTTTAAAAATGAGAAATATATACATGTTGCTTTGCTAGAAATAAAAATCTATACTAAAATAATAATAGCAATGCATACAGTTAGCCGCGGGAAGGCAGAGCTTGGTTGACAGAGCGGCTGTTATGGTTGATACATTGTGTGAACTTGGGGAGTCTAGAGATTTGGCTGAGTGACTCAGCCGGAAGCCAGAGAGCTTACTTTGTACACATCCTGAGCCTGTGGAAGAGGAGGGCATGGAGATTATGTGAGAGCTACACACCCCCTGGGTGGAGGTAGCCTGTTTACAATGTAAGGGAAGAGAAGAGGCTGCTTGCAGCCATCCCTCCCTTTTGCTCTGATTGTTTTTGCTGTGCTCTGCTGCCATGAACGTTTGCCCTCTGCCATGTGCCACTCTGCCTTGGAACCAGCCAAGTATGGACTGAAACCTCCACAGACTGTAAGCTAAATAAACCTTTCCATCCTTCATTTTGGGTGTTGGGTATTTTGTCTCAGCAACTAGAGAAAAGTAACCAAGACAGGGGCCACGTGGGCAAACGATGGGAATTGGTGGACATGGTGAATTTTGATAACCAAAATAGCTTGAACAAGACAGAACATAAAGTTGGGATGTGACTAGTAAACAGACAAGTGACAGTAAAGAACAGATGGCAAGTTGTTAAATAGGTCACCTTTCACACAGAGCAGATTTGGTTATGTAGGAACGACAGAGGTTCTACAGGGACAGGTACTTTGTGCTACTTCTATGCATTTGCCTTTTCTTTTTCTGTGCTAGGGAGCAAGCTCAGGGCTCGGGACAAGCTGTGCAAGTGTCCTGTCACTTGGCTACACCCCAGGCCAAAAGGTCCACTTTTTCATACTAAGCCCTCTTTTGCAGTTATAATAATATTGACCAGAAATTGAGGAGTTTAAATATACTGTACAAGTAAATCAAGCATTGCCTCATTAGAGTTTACTTTAAAGAGGATGACTATCCATGTAATTAGATTTTACCACAGTGCTTTCAGGGTCAAATAGAAAAATAACCCCTATTTGAAGAAATATATTTTTTCACAGGTGATTATTTTTACTTTTTCTCCCTAACACTTTATTAGAACTACTTTATAAAGAAATAATGAGGAAAAATTGGATCTTTGTCCTACTATATATTATCACAGATTTCTTATTCACTTACAGAAAAGGGATTTTATTTCAAATGTGTTGATGTTTTCAGAATCTTCCCCGGCGGACAGATCCTGCCTAATGGCAGTGTCATCCATGCTTCAGGGAGTAGGGAAGGATGAAGCAGAACCTTGCATAACTCCATTGGAGTAAATCATTCAGAGCTAGGTGGAGAATTTTAGAAATGATAAATAGCTACATAAGCAAAGGCATTGCTACATTTCCTTTAGGGGTTTGAGGGTGGCAACATAATTTATGAGCCTCAAAAGAACAGACAAAATGCAAATGTCCCTAATGCTCTCATAAAATGAGGCAAAAATGTATTTAAAAAATTAAACTATTGTTAAAACTGGAAAGCATGAAAATTGTATAAGCTGCAGACAGAAAATGGAAGAGATAACATGGAATCACAAATTTGTGGATTTTCTCTCTTTTAATAAGTGGCAAAAGCTCTTTGATCAAGTGGATTTGGTTGAAAGAGACTTTTTGTAGCAGATGGAAACTCTTATCTGGAAGCTATGAAACAGAAAAACTATTCAGAAAGATTGCTTTGAATGTTAGTTTTCCTGTTATGCAAGGTTAGGGATTTGAAACTCACAAAACTGTATGAGATAAAAGATCCAACAAAATACGTACTCTAGCACGTGGTAATTTATTGCTGTTATTACCATCAAATACCACATGCTTGTAGCAAACATTGCTGTCCATTCAGAAATTAAAGCAACTGGTTTGATGCATTTTTATAATGAAATTATTTTATACCATATGGATGTCGTTTAATAAATATAACCAATTTAACCTGAGACTTTCCCATGTGGGTTTGCAGTTCTTGAAATCAACATATATTTGTTTCAATACCAATAGGCTGTGGAAAAGACAGAAGAAACTTTGCTTTGTTTCAGAAAAGAAAGAATAAAAAATAGAAGACCCAAGATGAAACTGTCAGCAGCTTGTTAAAATTCATGGATCTTTTTAGAAAATCTAATTATATGAGATTTTAGCCATGTTTTTCCGGGAGAGTTTTTCTTTGCTTTCATTAACTTAATTGGCACAGTAGAAGGTTGATGTGGCCTTTCACCTTTAGATATGGGTTTGCAGTTTTAGCAGCAGCCTTTGAAAAAGTTAAATAATTTAATAGACTTTCAAGACATCTAAGGTTCTTCAGAAAAGATGATATAAACCATCCATGTAAGAAGAATCTTCAGCTCACCTGGGTTACATAATGAACTGAAGGCCATCCCGAGCTACACAGTGAGACCCTGTCTGAGAAAAAAAAATCTTCATAGTTTGTCCAAGGGAAGGATTTAGAACAATGTACAGCAGCCCTACCTTATACAAGACCTCTAGCACATGCCTGAATCTATAGACATTATCAAATCCTATATGTAGTATGCTTTTCTCTATATACATAATTATGATAGAATTTAACGTGTGAGGAAAGATAATAATTTAAATGATGGAAGAATTATAACAATATGCTGTAATGAAAGTTATGTGAATATGATTTCTCTCAGACAGTTTACTGAGGTGCAGTCCTCCTTTATCTTGTGAGGATACACAAATATGTGACCTGATCAAGTGAGAGGAATGCAAAAGCATCGTGCCTGGATTTAGGTTGCTCCTCAAAGGTTACTTGAACACAAGACAGACCAGGATAGCCCACCTGGCAGTAGAGGATGTTACTCAATTAACAAGCAGGTAGTGTGTTCAGGGCAGATAAGATGATAAAATTCACATTTCTGAGACAATGGGTAGATTTCATTACACTAAGCTGAATGGTCAACAATTCACAATTTATTGTCTATTTTGGGAATTTTCCACTTAACATTTTCAGACTGTGACTGACAGGGAAAGAGATATCACAGATAAAAGGGGGCAACTATAATGAATATTTTATAGTCATTTCCTTTATGACAGAGCACCCGGCCAGCAGTCAGGGGCCAGGGTAATTCTGGAGAGGGAACCCTGTAATGGGTTTTAAGTCCTTCCCTGCACTGCGGAGCGCTTACTGACAAACTGGGATGCAGAGATGATGAGAATTGACTTCTCCATTATGCTTCAAGTATAAATTTAAATGCTCAGAAAAATTCTAATTAAAATGAACAGTAATACACTATATAAGAGAAGATAAATAGACCTGATTATTAGACTTTTATGCATTATTTATAAAGAGGTTTTGTTCTTTAATCAGCTATTAAAATTTTGTTAAACCAAAAATAGCACATCCTCAGAGAAGTAAAAGGAAATATTCAAAGTCACTTTAGGCCCTGAAGTCTTATGGCTCTACTAGATGCAGAAAGAGCAAGGCTTGTGAGGTAGTAGATATGCTTGGGTAATTATGATTTTTGACTTTCATTTGGGTGATTCTCGAATTATTATTAAATATCATGGAAAGTCTCTTTATTTCCTTCATGATCCATGGGTAGTTCTTTCTTTCACTCAGAAGACACAGTAGTTTGCCTGCTGACCTTTACTTTCCTTTGCCCAAAATACTTCACCACCATTTAGGACACCATTAGTTAAATAAGAGGCTCAGTGCCATAAGCAACTGAATTTTACCAGATGAAGATCAGAGTAGTAAACACTGACTAATCCCTTGGTCATCAGCTCTTGATGGGGCAAATCTAACACTCCATAATCATGCTGGGGATGGTATATTCAGCGTGCCCCACCCTCCTCCCCAGATCTGACTTCAATTCTTGTGTTTAAATCTTATCTTTAAAACATCCATTTCTCTTTAGCTTATGATTAAATCTCTTGTTGAAAGCCATTTATTTTACTTTGGATGATAGATTGCATGTGGAAAGAAATTGGATCACATTAATAAATCTACTGTTCCACGTAGTGGGAGAATGTTGTCATCTACAACAAAATGTCTCAACTATGCAAAAGACATCATAATATCTGAGGTAAAAACATACCTAAAGTTTGCTGTATGAAGAGCCATTAAAATACTAGTATTATGTTTTATTGAAAACATCACTAAGACATGATGGAGGCAATTAGTTATTTAGGTAAGTGTAGGCTTTTTTTACTAATGATAGTCACAATATGTGTGGGTAGTTGAGCTTCTCATTAGAATATGCTGCACAAAGTAGAGGGTGTAACAGCAATAGGGAACTTGCCTAGCATGCTTGGACCCCTAGGTTCAAAAAATAAAACTAAAAACATTTTTAAGGAAAGCCTGATCATATAAGCAATTAGGAGAGGTTCCTGCTTTCCTGTCAGATTTTGAGCGAAGTGTTTGTCTGTGTTCTTCATAACATTGCTAGCTATTGAGTTACTTTTTATTGCATTGTTTTTACTTTTTTCAAACAGAGTTTCAACAATGAGAACTTCACACTATTCCAACAAACTAGTAGCTGTCACAGTCACGGAACAGCCATTTTTAACCTCCCAAATTTAAGAACTGAGTACGTGCTATCGCCATATATGAGCCAATATTAATCAAATGTAAGTGCTTTAACTGTATGAGCTCACTTCATCTTCACAGCACTGTCGAGGTTCTATCATGGTCCCTATCATTCAGAAGAGAGGCAAGGAGAACCGTGAGATGCTCTAAGGTGACAGCTACAGTGGCAAACAGTGAGGGTAAAGCCCTTGCACTCAACAGCTGTGCTCTACCGCCTCCCATTCCTGTAGCTGCCTCATCTGATGAAGCACTGTAACTCTGCCTTTGTGCTGATGGGGAGAAGTTATCTGAAGAATTTTTATTTACTGTTTATTTAATCAGAATTCTATCAAGCCCATGCATCTTAATTTCCTGTCTTACTTAGTACTACGATGGCAATTGGAAAGCAGAGATATTCAGAATTTCTCACATAACTTTCTCTCTCATTCACACAGGTAAAAATGCAATAATTATTTTAATTATTATATATATATATATATATGCTAATTTCTGTAAGAATATGGGAAATATTTCTGAATAGGTTTAAGAGGATAAGTTTAAGGTTAATTTATATGTAAATTTTCAAAGAGAATTTTAAAACAAGAATTTTGCCATAACCGCAGCCTGTAAAAATTAAGGGATGCCAAAATGTTTGCTTAGACAGAATCCCATAGACTTTGAGAGTCAGGCTGAAATCACAACACCATGCTATATCATTTTTCATGTCCAGAAATTTGGTTTCCACAGATCCAAAATACAGATTACTGGAGACTACCTCTGGGAATTAAGATACTAGAGGCTTAATTTACAGTAAATATTTCAACTGACAAATGTGCTCCATCTTTCATGCATAGGGCCTTTTCTCTGCCAATTTAAATTCAAAGATAATTTATAAATTAAAGGTTATTCGGTGAGAACAGGAGAAATGAAGGGGACTTAAAGGATATCTGAGATCGTAACTTTCAAATTTGATGACTAATATAGGACTTATTACAGAATAGGAAATTTGGGTTATAAAGAGTAAGTTTTCTGGCTGCTGCTTCCTTCTACCCTCTCCCTTTTTAATCTGTAATTTGACTGCATTTTTAAAATATCATAGTATAAAAAGGTAATAAGTGTTATAATGTGACCCTACACGTAGCTGTCTGTTATGCTTTGGACCCTAAATGTCCTCCAGAGACCCGGGTGCTAATGGCTTGCTTGCCAGCTGTGGCTTTATGGGAGATGGTAGAAATTCAGGGAGGCCCAGTAGAAGGAGTCTGGCCATTGAGGGTGTGTTCTCTATTTCTCTGCCACCACCAGGTGAGTGGCCCGTCTGCCATGTTGACCCTGTATGTTGTCCTATGCCACTACAGGTCCAAAGACAATGGGAACAAGCAATCACTGACTAAAATCTAAATCTATTTAGAAAATAGATAATAAGACTCTTCTGAGTCAGCTATGCTTCACAGCTATTCCTAATACATAGATTAGTTGATCTTCCAAGGTTTCCACGTGTTTGTTTTCAAGTGATTTGTAGTAAGTAGGGTATATTTTAAAGGGACGAAATTATTTGAGAATCTAAAAGAAAAATTTCAGGGAGAAAAGAACTTAATTGAGTCAGATTTTAAGGACAAAAATCATAAATCGGCAAAAAAAAGGATAGCTAATTAAAAAATAGATGTTATTGCAGTTAACATAGCTGGACTCACAAATGCTCTGAAAAATTGTGTATGTATTGACTCGTGGATGAAAATTATTAAATAGGTGAGGTTTCCAGATTATTCTGAGTGTTCCCATGTCAAAATCAGTCTCAAGTTTTAAAACTAATGTAGAGACATTTACAACTTCCATACAATAATTTATGCCATAAATTAGACATAAAAATAAAAAACACAAACTCACTGAAGGAAGTCAAAGGAGCCCACAGCAAATGAAATATGGGGAAACTATGTAAGAAAGAGGGTTTCAGTTTGAGAGTCACAGACATGGACAGCGTTTCACAAAATTACTACCAAAGGCTAAAAAGAAAACGGCCACAGTCCTCTTTGGGAGGAAGATGTTTTAGAATCATTTAAGTGAAGGTTTGTCTTTTGAAAGCCTAAAGTCAAAAACTGGTACAAAAACTTCAAGATCTGTGTTCTCAGCAAGAAAAGAAAGGGTTGGAAAAGAGCAGAAAATGAATCTGCAACTCCTTTTAAGGAGTTCAGCTTCCGATTTATTATTTCTTTGTAAGGATGATTTAAAGCCAGTTCCGTCCTGGCGAGCGGAAGTGTGCTAAGTGACCCCTCAGGTACAAAGAGCGCAGATCAACCCTGGCAAGCCCCACAGTGGCGGGGGAGAACTGCGCTGTCTACCAGCCCCACCGCTTCTCAGGAGTCCCCAGAAGGGATTACGCTCTTCTCACCGGACAGCATTCCCTTCTTTGCGGTCTCCTATTCTTTCCCTTTTCCTTAACTGAGCCATCTTTGATGCTATGTGATTTACTCACTGGAGTACTGATTATACAGCTACTGTGTGCTTGGCACAGGTGCTGAAAGATAGGGGCTCACAGACCCATCGCTGCAGAAATTGTGCACTTAACCAGCTGTGAACAAAACCAGGAAGACAAACTCCTAAACTCAAACACTGATAGCCCATGACTGTGGGCGGATTTTGCATACTCAATGGTATTACTCGCTTATTGTGTGACTTTTTTGAGACTTTTGCCGCTTTGTGTAGAGCATTTACAATTTTTCAAATTTTTTTTTCTTTTTCTTTCTTTCTTTTTTTTTTGCGGTACTGGGGATGGAACTCAGGACCCTGCGCTTGCTAGGCAGGCGCTTATTCCACTGAGCTATATCCCCAGCCCCAATTTTTCAAATTTTAATGTGTTGTGATTACAAGACCTATGACAATTACTCGTGTCAGAAATATTTTCTGGTTTTTCTTCTGCTGCTTTGTTTTTGGCGTGCTGTCTTTGTCCTTTGTATAGTCAGCAATTCTCCTTGCCATCTTACTCTTCTTTATTTGCTTTTCTTTTTGTCCTTTGGATAGTCAAGAATTTTTCATAGTATATATGGTCCCTTTTGTTGACTATTTCTTTATGTATCTTTGTTTTTTATGGTAGTTGCTAACTGTCCAGATTTCACTTCATGAACAATATATGCACAACGGTATATTTATAACATGATCACTCTGTCTGTGTTCTTTTTGCTATGGACTGCTCCATCCTTAACTTATCCTATTAGTAATTATGAAACAAAAATGATATGTATCATGTTTAGTCAATACTTTAATGATATGTATCATGTTTAGTCAATACTTTTCAAAGAGTTTTAAAAAGTCCATATACATTTATGTAGAAAATAATTTTCAATGATGCAGGTTAAACAATACAGTCATGTGCTCTGACTGATCTTTCACAATCAGGGCTCCAAGGAAGAAGGAATTCTTGAATTTAAATTTTTTAACTTGTGTTACATGTCTAGTGGAAATAAGTTCTGTGAACTGTATCTAGCTGAAAACATCTTTACTTTTGTAAAAAATGGTATAATTTATGCATAATGAATTTTGTTTTAGTCCTGTAATTGTTTATTTCTTATTTTATGCTGAGACTTCAGTGCGGGAATGGAATCTGCCTAAGTGAAGCTGATCAGAGTTAGGGTCTTCTGGTTGCTTTTGTTGCCTTCTTTTCTCACACCCTTCACATACACCCAGTCTCACCCCTTGTTTGTGGTGGGATGGGATGATTTTATAGTTTCTGGAATTGTATTGTTTTCATTTCAAACTTACAGAAAAGTGGCAAGGATAATATAAGAAAGTCATATATATCCATTACCTGAGTTAATTTATTTACATGTAAACCTTGGCAAATATCCCCCTTCTTTATCACTTCTTTAAGTTTGTGTGTGTGTAACAATGTGTGCACAATAAAATTGTATTCATTCATGATTTCTGTCTTGTACCATTCTTCCCTTTAGTATATCAGGGCATATATGCTAAAAACAAAATATCTTATTGCATAATTACTGTTAATTATCAGCATGAGGTAATGTCAAACTTCAACTTGATGTTCTACTAGCACCTGCTCTGTGGCCCCTATTTTGTCAATTTCCCTATCTTGTCTTTTGTACGGTTGTTTCTTTTCTGGTTCAGGATCTAGATGTTGGCTTTACCTGTCATATAGATTTGTTTGTGGTTTTGTTTCGTTTATTCTTTTGAGGCAGGGTCTCACTGCAGTTCAGGCTGACCTTGAACATACTATGTAGCCTAGGCTGGCCTCAAAATCATAGTGATCCTCCTGCCTCAGCCTCCCGGGTGGTGGGATTACAGGAGTGTGCCACCATACCTGGCTAGCTGTTACATAGTTTTATTTACCTTTTAAACTATAAAAGAGTTGTGCACCTTTTCTTTGTCTTCTATAACCCTGATGTTTTCAAGAATACTTGCATTCTTTTGTGAATTATACCTCAGAGTGAGCTTATATGATGTTTCCTCAACATTAGATTTAGATGACACTTTTTAAAATTTTTTTCAAATTTTCCCTTTAATATTATATTATATATCTATTATTTCCTTTTTATTTATTTTAAAAATAAAAGAAGGAAAACATAATAACAAACAGACATCCATTTACAAAATAGCATAAGAACAATACAAACAACACAGACTTACAAAGTGGTAGGAAATTAACAATGATTGTTTTATTACTATTGATATCTTCCAAGTGGTTTCTAAGGAAAACAAATGGAGACATGCAATATTGATCAAAGAAGTAA
The DNA here is from genome assembly GCA_004027595.1 of Dinomys branickii. Lineage (NCBI taxonomy): Eukaryota > Metazoa > Chordata > Mammalia > Rodentia > Dinomyidae > Dinomys > Dinomys branickii. Next base: position 272,847 of record PVLD010000229.1, read on the forward strand.
TCATTAATTGTTCCTTTGAGGAAAGCAATAGAAGACAGTAGTACAACTGTTAGCTATCCTGTACATACATACATACATACATAACTTCCCCTTCTTTCCCTTCTCCTTTCCCACTCCTCAGTTGCCCTTTACTTTTGAGCATTTTCCTTTCATTTCACAATGTCTATCATAACTCCTAGTTCTTATTCACTCTTTCATGTTCTTACACTAGTGAGACAATACATTGCTTACACATGCAGGTCTCATTTAATTCACTTATGAGTATGGTGTCTAGTTGTGACCATTTACCTATAAAGCCTTGTGTTTGTCTTGCTTTATAGCTGAGTAATATTTCATTATATAAAAGTACCACATTTTTTAAATCCAATCCTCAGTAGATGGACATTTTGGATGCTTCCACAATTTAGCAATTACAAATTGTGCCTCTATGAGCATGGATGCATGTATATCACTGTGATATGATGTTTTCAGATCTTCTGTGAAAATATATAGAAGGGGAATAGCTGGGTTGAATGGGACCTCTAGATCTAGTTTGCTGAGGAAACTCCAAATTGATTTCCACAGTGGTTTCAACAGCATGTATTCCTACCAATAGTGGAGAAGAGTTCCTATTTCTCCACAGCATCACCAGCATTTTTTATTGGTTGATTTCTAAATGATAGCCATTCTTACTGGGGTGAGATAGAATCTCAATTTGTTTTAATTTGCCTTTCACAAATGACTGATGATGTTGAATGTTTTTTTCATGTATTTATTTACCATTTGTATTTCTTTATCTGAGAACTGGGTGTTCATCTCAGATGTCCATTTTTGTATTGGGTCTTTGGATTTTCAGGTGCTGATGTTTTTTAATTCTTTATATGTTCTAGATAGAAGAGCTTTGTCCAAGGGCCAGAGATTTCATGAACAAAAACCAAACTGCCTGTGAAATACTTTAAAGAATCAACAACTGGGATCTCATCCTACTGAAAAGTTTTTGCATATCTGAAAACATCACCAGCAGAGTAAAAGGAAAACCCACAAATTGGGAAAAAAAAAAACTTAACTGACTGTCCCTCAGACATAGATGATACTTATAAACTTGCATATGCAGAGGAAGTATTGGATCTTTATTAGTGCATCATATCAGACAAAATCAGTATCAATTCATACAAAGAAGTACCCTGAATTAGTCTTCCCTACAGGGGAATTAAGATTCTTAAAAAGTGTACAGTAAAAAGAGATTAGAAATCCATTCTGAGTTATTTTCGCACAATAATATTGGCAGTACTAGCAGTGGAGGTCAGGGTGCAGCAAGGGAAAGTGGCCTGTGTAAATATCCAGATACACTTGGACTCAGTGTTAATCATGATTTGTGTACTTGAGCTGATTACAAAACATCTGCCCTTTTAGTAAAGCACAGTCCTGGGTGTGTCTGTGGGTCTCCGCAAGGCTCATTTCCAGGTAGACCAGCAGACTGAGCAGAAAGAAACCCGCCCTGGAAAGTGGGGGGCAGCAAACAACACGCTTCAGGCTTGGATGGAAGGGAAGTAAGGAAGAACTCCACTCTGCCAGCGCTCATCTTTCCAAAGTCCATTGCCTTTGGAAATCAGTCTCCAGTTTCTTCAAACTTCCACCGCAGACTCATACCAGTGACTCCCCAGGGAGCTTCCAGACATTTGGTCTCTGATTGGTGCTCGGTCCTTGATCCTTCTTGTTTCCCTGCTTGCATCCTCTTAGGCCGAGCAGCTACTGCATTCTCTGGCTTTGCAGCACACGCACATGGACAAACACACACAGACAGCCACTGGGACTCTCCGAACTCTGATCTTGTAAACCTACCTAGTGAATCCTCTTGCATAATTACACCTATCTTAGAATATAGGGGTGCAAATAGGGGGAAGTATAACTGTTACAGGAGACCTGATGCTGAGGACTCATGTATATTATTAGAATCAAGCAGAAAAGACAGATGGGAAGTAAACAAAAACTGCTTGAAGAAGTATTGACTGTGAGTTTAAAGTTAATACAATAATTGAGGCTATACTTTTGATATAAACATTATAAACAGCATAAAGATGAAGCAAGAAGCAAGATGAATACAGGGATAATAATTTAGCAACATCATACTAAAACAGTTCAAATAAAAGAAGAGTAATATCTTACCAGTCACAGTTAAAAGGTACTTTATACTCAGAGGATCAAAAAGAACTGTGTCATCTGCCTTGTTTACAAAATGATGAAAGCCAGAAAACAGTCAAATGAGAAAGTTTCAGTGCAGTTTCAATTTACATTTCAGGGCTGGGCATGGTGGCACATGCCTATAACCCCAGCATGCAGAAGGCTGAGGCACTAGGGTTCCTGTGAGTTCGAGGCCAGCCTGAACTGCATAATGAAACCCGTAGTCAAAAAGATTTTTTAAAAATGAGTAAATAAATAAAATAAGTAAATTTGTTTCAGTGAAAAGCATGCAAAAAATTTTTAAACGTTAAAATATAAGAGTAGTTAAAATAGCCTAAAAATCTAACTTATACAGAAAGATGTAAAAAGAATAATTCATACTAAATTATGGTAAGTAAAAAATTCTAATTATATTGCTTAGGCTAACTGTGTGGTAATATTAAAATAATTTCTACACAAATATGATAAGCTAGAACCTGAATATAGAATCATAAAACAAACAACAAATCCAATAAAAGGCAAAAAGGGAGAAATAAAATTGTTTTAATGAATAGAAAAATGATAACATATGGAAGTTATATGTAAATAAAATAATACTAATAAATCCTATAGGTACTATAATCAGCAATGAAAAAGTGGA
>PVLD010000229.1:275746-337530 GCA_004027595.1 Dinomys branickii
AGTTCAATCCCCAGTACCGCAAAAAAAAAAAAAAAAAAAAAAAAAAAAAGCAAACATAGATTATTAAAAAAGAATGGAAAAAGAAAGCTGTATCATAAAAATAATTTAAATAAAAGCTAACATACTTAAGCACTAAAGTAATTGTAACATAGACTAACAAATAAGACATTTTACATAAATTAATAGTATCATTTTATATTAATAAAATAGCCATTACAATATGAAAGTAAAATAATTTTAAGTTTATATACAAGTAATAACACCTTCAAATATATAAAGCATAAATTGAAAAATTAAAGCAGTTAGCAAATCTACCAAACGGGACAGTTTAGTACAATTCTATCATCTGGCTCTGGCAAGGTGAGCTGTGTGCATGCCCCGACCAGATCTCTGAGTCGGGGAGGAGCTCGGCCCACAGAGGAACATCTAGGTGGCCCGTCTGCCTGCACAGACCTCTGGGCAGGTGAGATGTGTGCGCACCCTGACTGGATCTCTGAGTCGGAGAGGAGCTCGGCCCACAGAGGAACGTCTAGGCGGCCCGTCTGCCTGCGCGGAACTCTGGGCAGGTGAGGCATGTGCGCGCTCCAAACTGGATCTCTAGGTAGGGAGTAGCTCGGCCCACAAAGCAGCATCTGAGCAGCCTTTTGAGTGGAACTCTTAGCAGAAAGATTAAGGGACATTCTCCCGAAGAGTAGGAGCCATTGGAGTAGCCTTCACAATGAACCTTTGCCTGGTGAGCTGCCTGGGTAATTTATAGCTCAATATTTTGAATCCGATATCCAAAATGGGAAGACAGAAGAATAAAACGCAGTCTCAGAACTCAACCCCACCCAGAACAAGTCCTGGATGCGATGATATAGGAGAACTAGGAAGCCACATACCTGGAAGTTCTGAAACTATTGAATTCGAAATAAAGAAACATCTCCATCAGGCCATAGAAGAGATTAAAGCAGAATAAGCCACATACCTGCAATTTCTGAAACGATTACATCCCAAGTAACGAAACAACTCCATCAGGCCATAGAACAGATTAAAGCAGAAATAAGTCACATATGTGCAATTTTGGAAATGATCACATCCGAAGTAAAGAAAAAACTCCATCAGGCCACAAAAGAGATTAAAGCAAAAATAATCTCTCAGACAAAAAATGAAATGAAAACTAAAATGGAAGAAATGTTCCACACACATAGAGAAGAAATAGATAAAAGAATAGGAGAAAATAGGAACCAAATGGAAATGTTACAAGAGCAATTTAGGAATGAATTACCAAGAATGAAACAGGTCCAAAGAGATTGCCAGGAATTGAAAACTTCAACTGAAAGCTTGCAAAACTGCTTAAATGAAGCCAAAGATAAATTTCAGATCTTGAAGACAGCATGGCAGCTAATGAGCGTGAAAGGAAGGATCTCATGAAGTCATCAAGGATCCAAGAAAAATCAACCCAACAGCTGCAAGATGAGGCAAAACGAAATAATGTTAGAGTTATAGGAGTCAGTGAAACAGGAGGAGACAACACAAATGATATAAAAAGAATATTTGCTGAAATAATAGCAGAAAATTTCCCAAACATGGTAAAAGATACTGAAGTACAGTTAATCGAGGCATATAGAACCCCAACAAGACATAACCCAAACAAAACCACACACAGACATATAATAGTCAAGATCCCAGACATCCAGCAAAAGAACACAATATTAAAAGCTGCTAGAGAAAAGAAACAGATCACCTATAAAGGAAAGCCCATCAGAATCACAGCAGACTTCTCAACGGAAACCATGAAATCAAGAAGAACTTGGAGAGAGGCATTACAGATTCTGAGACAAAAAAAAACTTCCAACCTAGACTGATGTATCCTGCAAAAATATCCTTCAAATTCAATGGAGAAATAAAATATTTCCACGACAAAGAACAACTGAAGAACTTCATGAGTGCCAAACCAGCATTGCAAAAAGCACTAAAAGATATTCCAGACAGAGAAAAAAGTGACCACAATCTCAAAAACAACAATAGAAAGGAACCTTCAAACAGAACAAGCAAGTAAACAGATAGCAAAAGTAGGAAAACAACAAGTAAATAGCATGAGAAGAATAAGCCAACATATAACCATTAATGTAAATGGCCTCAATTCACCAGTCAAAAGGAAAAGATTGGCAGAGCGGATTAAGGAACACAATCCAACGATATCCTGTACACAGGAAACACATTTTACTCAAAAGGAAATCCACAGGCTGAAAGTTAAAGGATGGAGAACAACTCTCCATGCAAAAGGTCCGCAGAAAAAAGCAGGGGTAGCTATTATGTTTGCAGACAATGTAAACTTCAAACCAAAAACAATCAAAAGAGATAAAGAAGGCCATTACATACTAGCTAGGGGAAAGCTGCAAGAGGAAGAGATAACAATCCTAAACATTTATGCACCAAACAATGGAGCACCAAACTTTACAAGTAAAATCTTAACAGACGGGAAAAATCAAAAAATTAACACTATTGTAATAGGGGATGTAAAAACCCCTCTGACGCAAAGAGACAGGTCAACTGGACAAAAACTCAGCAAAGAAATAACAGACCTGAACCAAAAGTTTGAACAAATGGACTTAGTAGATGTATACAGAGTGTTCCACCCCACATCAGAATACATATTTTTCTCAGCTGCACATCGGTCTTTCTCTAAAATTGACCACATTCTAGTCCATAGAGCATATCTACCTAAATGCAAAAGAATTGAAGTTATCCCATGCATATTATCTGACCGCAGTGCAATGACATTGGAAATTAATGACAAAGAGAACTCCAAAAAGCACATAAACACTTGGAAATAAGACAACAACCTCCTGAATAATCAGTGGGTCACACAAGAAGTTAAAGAAGAAATTAAAAAATACCTACAAACAAATGAAAACGCAAGTACATCCCACCAGAATCTGTGGGATGCAATGAAAGCAGTCCTCAGAGGGAAATTTACAGCAATGAACTCATATACAAAGAAAACAGAAAGAGAGCAAATAAACAGCCTAATGCTACACCTCAAACTCTTAGAAAAAGAGCAACAAGCCAAACCAAAAGCCCAAAGAAGGGAGGAGATTATAAAACTCAGGGCAGAAATTAACACAATTGAGATGAAGAGCACTCTACAAAAAATAAGTGAATCAAAGAGTTGGTATTTCAAAAGAATAAATAAAATTGATGAACCCCTAGCCAACTTTATCAGAAAAAGAAGGGAAAAAACTCAAATTCATGCAATAAGGAATGAAAAGGACGAATGCACTACAGATACAACAGAAATTTAAAAGATAATTAATACCTACTTTCAAAATCTTTACTCCCATAGGATAGAAAATTCAGAAGAAATGGACAAATTCCTAGAAATGTACAAATTACCAAAATTGAAACAGGCAGACTCAAAAATCCTGAACAACCCAATATCAATTAATGAGATTGAAAATGTCACTAAAAACTTACGAACAAAGAAAAGCCCAGGCCATGATGGATTCACAGCAGAATTCTATAAAATATTCAGTGAAGATTTAATGCCAACACTCCTCAAACTCTTCAATGAAATCGAAAAGGAAGCAACTCTCCCTAACACATTTCTGGAGGCAACTATTATACTGATACCAAAACCAGAGAAGGATCCAACCAAGAAAGAGGACTATAGGCCAATCTCTCTAATGAACATAGATGCAAAGATACGCAACAAAAAACTAGCAAATAGAATACAGCGAATCATAAGGAAAATTATACACCATGACCATGTTGGATTTATTCCAGGAATTCAGGGATGGTTCAATATTCACTAATCAATTAATGTAATACATCATATCAATACAGCCAAAGAGAAAAACCACATGATCATCTCAATAGATGCAGAAAAGGCTTTTGATAAAGTGCAACATGCATTCATGTTAAAAACCCTAGAAAAAATAGGAATAGATGGCCTCTACCTCAATCTGATCAAAGCCATCTATGACAAACCAACAGCCAACATCATACAAAATGGACAAAAACTGAAAACTTTCACTTTAAAGTCAGGAACAAGATAAGGATGTCCATTGTCTCCACCCCTATTCAACATAGTTCTGGAAGCATTAGCCAGAGCAATCAGACAAGAGAAAGAAATAAAAGGAATAAGGATAGGAAAGGTAGAAGTTAAACTATCACTATTTGCAGACGACATGATACTATACATGGAGGACTCCAAAAACTCCAGAAGAAAACTCCTGGAATTAATTGACAAATTCAGCAGAGTAGCTGGATACAAAATCAACACCCCAAAATCAATAGCATTCCTATACACAAACAACAAACAGACTGAGAGAGAAATTGAGGAAACCGTACCTTTTACAGTAGCAACCAAGAAATTGAAATATTTAGGAATCAATCTAACAAAGAATGTGAAAGATTTATTCAGTGAAAACTACAGTACTCTGAAAAAAGAGATCAAAGAGGATTTCAATAAATGGAAAAACATCCCCAGTTCATGGTTAGGAAGAACTAACATTGTGAAAATGGGCATACTACCAAAACTGTTGTACAGATTCAATGCAATTCACATTAAACTACCATTAGCATAACTCACAGATCTAGAGAAAATATGCCTCAAATTCATCTGGAACCAGAAGAGACCTAGAATAGCAAAAGCAATCCTGGGCAACAAGGACAAGTCAGGTGGAATCACAATCCCTGACCTGAAATTATACTACAAAGCTACTGTAATAAAATCAACCTGGTACTGGCTAAAAAACAGAGCTGAGGATCAATGGAACAGACTGGAAGATGCAACCACAACGAAAAACACACTCAGCCACCTAGTATTTGACAAAGGGGCCAACCAAACTCACTGAAAAAAAGATGGCCTGTTTAATAAATGGTGCAGGAAAAACTGGCTTGCCTCTTGCCGAAAACTGAAAATAGACCCAAGTCTATCACCATGCACCAAACTCAGGTCAAAATGGATCACAGATCTCAGCATTAAAACAGAAACTCTAAATCTTTTGGAAGAGAGAGTAGGTAAAAATCTTGAATACATAGGAGTGGGCAGAGAGTTCATGAACAAAAATGAAACTGCAAGGGAAACACTTCAAAGAATCAATTACTGGGACCTCATCCTACTGAAAAGTTTTTGCACATCTAAAGAAATCACCAGCAAAGTAAAAAGAAAACCCACAAATTGGGAAAAAATCCTAGCTGGCTGTCCCTCAGACAAAGGTCTTCTATCTAGAACATACAAAGAATTAAAAAACATGTACCTGTCCAAATTCAAAGACCCAATCCAGAAATGGGCATCTTAGATGAATACACACTTCTCAGATAAAGAAATACAAATGTCAAATGAATATATGAGAAAATGTTCCACATCTTTAGTCATTTGAGAAATGCAAATAAAAACAACACTGAGATTTCATCTCACCCCAGTAAGATAGCCAGTATTATGAAATCATCCAATAACAAATGCTGGCGAGGCTATGGAGAAATAGGGACTCTACTGCACTTCTGGTGGGATTGCAGACTGGTGCAACCACTGTAGCGAGCAGGTTGGAGATTTCTCAGCAAACTAGGTCTAGAGGTTCCATTCAAACCAGCTATTCCCCTTCTGGGTATTTTCCCAGAAGATCTTTAAACGTCATATCACTGTGATATATGTGCATCCATGTTTATAGCAGTGCAATTTGTAATAGCTAAATTGTGGAAGCAACCCAAATGTCCATCCACAGAGGACTGGATTGGGAACCTGTGGCATTTTTATATAATGGAATATTACTCACCTATAAAGACGGACAGATTTGGGGCCTTTGTAGGCAAATGGTCATGATTAGACACCATACTCATAAGTGAAATACATCAGAGGTACATGTGCAAGCACCATATTGTGTCACTGCTGTAAGAACCTGAGGGTGGGAATATAAACTAAGAGACATGAAGGAAATCTGTTCAAAAGTAAAGAACAGATAGGATGAGGGAAAGGAGAAAAGAAAGAGGCAAAAAAATGTGTATGTATGTACGTATATGCATATGTTCAGGATGGCTAACATGGTTCTACTATTGTCTTATGTCAATTAATGGTAAGGAATAGTTGATGACTGGTTGTGTGATCAATCCTGTATGTTTATATGTGTTTTCCTGAGCATACACTTTGAAGTTATCAATATGCAATGCAACAACTATTGTTGGTTTCCTGTTGCTTTGTCTATAATTCAATTTTGATTATACTGTTATTGTGCTACTTTATGTCTCTTTGTGAATGCTTTCCTCTTTTTTTGGTTGATGTAATTCTTCTTTCACACTTTAAAAAAATTATATAAAATCAAAAAAAGAAGGAAGGGATAATTATCTATGTATATATGTAAGTATGTATGTATATGTAGCATGTCTAACATAGTTGTACTACTGACTTAGGTCACTTTATTGTAAGGAATAGTTGATGATTATTTGATGATCAATTTTGCATGTCTGTATCTGTTTCCTGAGTATACACTTCAAAGTTAGGAATATGTAATGCAACAAACATTGTTGACTCCCTGTCACCCTGTCTGTAACTCAGTTTTGATTGTACCATTCTTATGGTACTTTGTGTTTGTTTGTTAATATGTTTTTGTTCTTTTACTTTTAAAATAAAATTGAAAAAACTTAAAACAATAAAAAGGATTAAAAAAAGATCTGAAAGCATCATATCACTGTGATATATATGCACCCATGTTTATAGGAGTGCAATTTGTAATAGCTAAATAGTGGAAGCAACCCAAACGTCCATCCACAGAGGACTGGATAAAAAAAAAAAGTGGCATTTTTATATAATGGAATATTAGCTATGAGCAAAGACAAATTTGAGGCTTTTATAGGCAAATGGTCACAATTAGACACCATCCTCATAAGTGAAACAAACCAGAGGTGCATGTGCAAGCAATGTATTGTATCACTGGTGTAAGAACCTGAAAGTGGGAATATAAATTAGGAGGTATGAAGGGAATTTGCTCAAAAGTAAGGAGCAAATGGGATGAGGGGAAGGAGAAAAGGAAGAAAGGGGCAAATATGTATCCGTGTGTGTATGTGCAGGACGGCTAACATGGTGCCACTGTTGACTTATGTCACTTTATGGTAAGGAACAGTTCATGATTGGTGTTTGATCAAGATTGTATGTCTACATGTGATTTTATGAGCATACACTTTGAAGCTATCAATATGTGATACAGCAACCATTGTTAATTCCCTGTCACTCTGTCTATAATTCAATTTTGATTGTACTATTCTTGTGCTACTTTGTGTCTTTTTGTTGATGTTTTCTGTTTTGTTTTTGCTTTTTTTACTTTAAAAAAAATAAAAAAATTGAAAAAAACAAAAAAACAATTCTATCATCTGCTAAACTGGATAGTTAAAGGTAAGTATATTAGTGATGCAGTTTAAAGCTTTCTAATCTTATATAATAAAATACATGTAATTTATATATAGCACTGGCAAAATCCATATTGATAAGTGAACAAGAAATTTCAATATGCTTTAGTAAAGCAAGTCAGAATCTCAAAGATTGAAAATCAGATATTTGTTCTCAATAAAGTAAACGTAAACTATGTATACATATGATACTCAAAACATTCATAACTTAATCAATGCATTTTTACATAAACTATGAGCCAAAGAGAAATTGCAATGGTTTTCGAAAATACATTAAAGTGAATGATAGTAATATGTAATAGTCATATAGATAAGGTTTGGGTCTAGATGTTCCCCCAAAGCCTCATGCAGTCATGGAATGGGCTTCTAGAATTTGTGATTGACTCATGGTCCAATACTGGGATCATGAGGGTGTGTGCTGCAACCACCCCGGAGCAGGTAGCCTTCCTACAGTATACAGGAGGGAAAGAGTCTTGCTTGCTGATCCTCCCTTTAAGCTCTTCTTGTTTTTGCTGTTTTCTGCTGTCATGGACTGTTGCCCTCTGCCATGTGCGACTCTGCTTTGGAGCTATCCAACAATGGACTGAAATCTACACAATCTGTGAGCTAAATAAACCTTTCCTTCCTTAATCTTGGGCATCAGGTATTTTGTCCCAACAATAAGAGGAAAGTAACCCAGATAGATGTCAAGATGAATAAGATGCAGCAGCAGCAGAGTTTGGGTGAACTGTATACCATAAATGCACATTATAAGAGAGAAGAAAAGACACAACTCCATGACACGTACCTTTAGAAACAATTTCCAAAAATTATAAAGACCCATAACTCTTTGAAATAAAAAATGTAAAAGCACACAAAATAAAGGTAAAACTTGGCTAAGTTACATGCCTAACGGAAACTGATGAACTTCTTGAAAATCTCACAAAGAAAGAAGATGGACTCTTACAAAATGAGGACTAACAAAGGAGAGATCACTATAAATCTTAAAGATATAAAAATGTTATGCTATAAATTTGACAATTTAGATAAACTGTAATCTTAGAAGAGTAAAACTCATACAGACTCATGAAGACATAGAAACTAATAAAGAAATACATACACATATGTTATCTTAGCTATTAAGGACACTGTTTCTGTAATGAGAAATTATTTCCAAATCAAAGTCTGCATCCCAGATGATGGATGCAATGATGAGTTTTCCACACCCTTTAAGAATAGATGAAACAAAATTACACAAAATTATCTAGAGAATTAAAGAGGAATTAGTACACTGCTTAGTTCATGAAATTGTCCAAATTTTAATATACACTGAAGAAATTTCATGAATATAAATAAAATCTTATGCAAACTGGTGAAGTGAATTCTGACAAAATAAGATCCGTAATATACAAAAAGGTGGAATAGACTGAGTTAAGTTGTATCAAAAAGGCAAGATGATTTTAGTAATTAAAAGTTACCAGTAAAATAAATTACACAGAAATAGATTAATATATCAGTAAATATATAGAGAACAGAAATTTGATTATTATTCATCACTTACAATTTAAAATATCCTGCCACTAACAAGTGGCTACTTAATAAAGTATATATAAATAATAAATAATAATAAATGTACATAATAAAATAAGTAATGAATTCAAAATATATAAAGTAAATGATAAATAATCATAAGAAACAATGAAAATAATGGAGTATATTTAAATTGTAAACATGAAATATTGAAAATTTCCTACCTGAGATTTTAAATATGCACTCTCACGTACTTTTGTTTGTAGTTGTAAGCAGTAAAATAATGGCAGAAAGAAAGAAAGAAAAAAAGAAAGAGAGAGAGAGAGAGAGAGAAAGAGGAAAGAATGAAAGGAAGGAAGGAAGGAAGGAAGGAAGGAAGGAAGGAAGGAAGGAAGGAAGAAAGAAAGAAAGAAAGAAAGAAAGAAAGAAAGAAAGAAAGAAAGAAAGAAAGAAAAAGAAAGGAAAAAGAAAGAAGGAAAGAAAGAACATTTACGTTTTTAACCTGTATATTGACTTTCTCCAAAGAGTACAGTATGGAAAGGAGAAAAATAGAGTATAATCATGAACATGTTGGTAAATATTACTCCAACCAAATAATCACAGTCAGTGTCAGTATTACTATCATAAAGGTAGTACATATTCTATTCTAGTATGAAATAAAAAATGACACCTGTACCTCTATTTCCTCTACAAAATCTGTATCAAACAAAATATAATAGAAGGTCATTCAACAAGCTACTTTATTTTGCAAATTTATTAAGATTATTCAAAAAATAAAGTCTGTAGAAACTGTTGTAGCCTAGAAAAGCCTGTATTCATGATTACTAAAAGTAATGTATATGATATGAGAAACTGGAGCACATAAAAATACCATACTAAAATTAAAGAAATCCTTATGAGCTATGAACTTACATAATGGATTAGTATTGGTTCATTAATGGTGACAAATATATCATTTTCTGATAAGATATTAATGATAGGATGACGGATACGGGATATATAAGAATTCTCTATACTCTTTTACTATTCTTTCTATTAGTCTAAATTATTGTAACAAAGTGTTATATAAGGATTTATAATATATTTTATCCCCATACATTTTACATGTAAAAATATATGTCCTAAAAAGTTTCTCCCTCAAATCAAATGGTATTTGTTTCTTCCAGGGTATTATAAATCTAGCTTATTCAGATATAAAATGTAAGTAAACCTGAAGACTCATTACAATTTTCAAAGGTGTGAACTGAATTTGGTCAAAGTGCATGGCATGCCATGAAAAAAAGTTGTTTTTCAGGATAAAGTAAAATTAATTTTTCATTACAATATGGACCGTTCCAAATGGAGTAAAGTCTTAGGGTGGAAGTGAAAGCATGGACATCATACTTATAGGAGTTGGCTTTTAAAAAATGAGTTGCAGTAAAAGATTTCATTTTTAAGCCTATGGGATTCTATTTGCAACATCATTTATATGTTAAATTGTTGGTGTTCTTTCATCTTGAACCCTACTTAATTTAGGATTAATTGGGTCATAAAACAAAATATAAACCAAAGGGAAAAGCTTGTTATATTTAGAGGTGAAGCTCTTTCAACCACGTATTGTTGAGAAAATTGTTGATTGCAGAAAGTTCAATTACAAATTGAAACAAGACCTTTGTTGTGACATTTATAAAACATAAATGTTACATAGATTGCAGTGAAAGTTTAATAAAGATGTATAAAATTGCTTCAACTATGAACAAACTTACATTACTTTGAATGATAAATATGTATGATCCTTAGCTAATGTAGTATATGTTGGTCTATATTCCTTAATTTCTGATTTTCATTCATTCTAACTTTAAATGTAAGGATAAAAATGCACACCGATATCTATTATTCATATAGAGCTACTGCAAAACCTCAGTTTTTCTAAATAAAAATATAGGATATCTTATTTGTTTACAAATTAAGGTGAAATAAAATTAGATACTGGGCGTGTTAGAAATGAAAACCCTGTGGCCTCTGAATATGCATCTGCAGTTCTCCTTGTCTGGTCCACAAGTGGGTAATTTTTATGGGGATATTTTGGGTCTTTGGTTCCCTCCCATGACAAATGACTCATCACTAGTCAGGTTTATTAGCTGCAGAGCACATTTTATTTATACACTGGCACCCATTTCCACATCCTATTTGCAAAAAAAGCCTAAATTTTCTAATTTTGATATGCAAATGGGAATCATCCAATTCAAAAGTGGACCATTATAGGCTTAAACCAATCCAAATATTTTCATACTCTTATTCACAGTTTTTGGCTTAAGGATGAACATGGTAATCAGATCTAAAGGAGAGCGGTTTTTTTTTCCCCTAACCACAGTGAGTAGTTCAGCGATGGATATAAAACTTTGTTCTATAAGAGCAGGATGGCTCTGCGAAGCGTACGCAGCTACGCAATCTCTCCATTTCCTTCCAGATATTTCCTTTCTTCCCTCTCTCTCTTTGAATATTCAGTTCATTTGAACAAAAGACCAACAGCTCCAGGAGCTGTCAGTTGGTCACCATGTCATTCTGCTATAAAACAGGTTGACTATACAGTAACCGAATCCACAACCTGAACGCAAGACAATAAGCTACTTTGTAGCAATACTGTAAAGTTATGGTTAGGTAATGTGCAATTACACCACCTCTAAAACCTATGTCGTTGGTAACCTTTCTAGCTGTGTAAGCTGTTAAGACATCTTACTATTTAAGCTAAGGTGAGGTGGTTGATGCTGTCCACACTGCTAAGAATCTAAGTCTCTAGGATGATATCTATTCGTGGGTCCACTGAACTATGGTTGCCAAACAGTGGGATGCTCAGTGGCCCTTTCCAGGGTTTTGTCCTGTTCAAAGAATTGGATGGAACAAAAATTAATAAAGTAAAAGTTTAATATTTATTTAAACATAGAAGAAGGGTAAAATAAAAGAAAACAGAAGTTCTTTGAAGAAAAGGAAGAGAAAATATACTTTATTTTTTATTGAAAAATGACAATGTATATATTTTAGGCCACATGGTGATAATTTGCTGTATATAGCAGAATGATTAAATCAATCTGTTATTTCCATTACTTCACATGCTTTTGGTAAGAAAATGCAAAGTCTGTTCTCCTAGTAATTTTCAAATAGATACTATTTTTACCTATAGTCAGCATACTACACAATAGATGTTAATGTCTTGGTTATTTTTCTCTGCTTGCTGAGACAATACCTGATGCCCTAAATTAAGGAAGGAAATGTTTATTTAGCTCACAGTCTGTGGAGGTTTCAGTCCATATGTGGCTGGCTCCAAGGCAGAGCAGCACAGGGCAGAGGGCTAAAGCTCATGGCATGGAAGATAGTAAAAACAAAAAGAGCAAAAGAGAGTGGCAGAGAGGAGCAAGCCTCTTTCCCTCCCTCATATTGTATGCAGGCTAACCCCGCCCCAGGGGGTGTGCAGTGCTCACATAATCTCCCTGGCCTCCTCTTGCACAGGCTCAGGATGAATACAAAGTAAGCACCCTGGCCCCCTGCTCAGTCATTCATTTAACCTTCTAAACTTTCTCACATTGACACAATGAACAATATCTTAGAGCAGGAAGGACCTGATCTTTTTCCCCAGGATGTAGAACTGCTGAGTTACTTAAACTCTAGACTTCCCAAGTTGACACAATGTATCAACCATAACAGTTAAGACCTCTTACCTCCTGTCTAACTGAAACTTTGTGCCATTTGGATATATGCCCAGTACTACACGGAACTGTTCGATCCCATGGGAGAGTCTTTGTCTTAGTTACTTTTCTGGTTGTTGAGACAAACTTTCCAACAACCAAAGTTAAAGGAGTAAAGGTCTATTTAGCTCATAGTTTGTGGAGGTTTCAACCCATAATTAGATGGCTCCAAGGCAAGTGGCACATGGAGAAGGGCAACAGTTCATGGTGTCAGAAGACAGCAAAAGCAATAACAGAGACAGGAGGAGAGACATGCCTTCTTCTGTCCCTCATACTGTATCCAGTCTGGGATTGAGGCAGTGCCAATCTATTCAGTAGACTGATCCAGCAATCACCTACCCTTAATCCCAGCACCTTTAATTCCCACAATGCACTACAAATCAATCACACACTCTAGATTCAGCCACCTCTGAAAAATCTCTACGACCACATGAGGCTTTGTTGGGGGTGCACATCTAGACACAACCACAATAGTCTTATGTTTAATATTTTGAGAAGTCCCCTTACTGTTTTCCATATTGGTTAAATTAATTTGCATGACTACCCACAGTGTACAAGATTTCTCTTTCCTTACATCTTTTACAATATTTGTCATCTTTGTTTTCTGCTAAAAGACATTCTAATAGGTGTGGGGTGTTATTTCATGAAGATATTTCAACTTAGGTGGAGGGTAGAAGGCTCTGATTTCAGCTTCAAATCCAACCCCAAACTTAGGTCCAGTTTATCAAACGCTCCTTTACATCAAAATTTATTGTTACCTCCCTGTTCCACCATTAATCTGTCCCACGATTCTCATTTGTATAATTTAAAGCAAAGAGGAAAGAAGAAAAGTTCCCCTGTCGTATTCCTACATAACAAGTTCATTTGTCTTTGCAGGTGTTCTACATGACCAGTTCCAGTATTTAAAGCCCAGAGAAACGTGTGATGTCTTGCATGCAGGGTGGAGACATAGATGTCCTGGAACAAATACAATGGGCTAAATAGATTTGTGTTTATAGTAACTACAGTGTATCTCTTCTTCCAGGATGGATGCTGGAGAATGGTGAACAGCTAACAAATTGTTTCATATCAGTAATAATTTACCTTAGTGAGTGTAACCTCTTGAGCAGACACCACCCTCCAGACTACCACACACTCCTATGCTCCCAACTGTTCCACAGATATACAAAGAAAAACACTTGGCAAGTAGCACTATGGGTCTGCCAGACTTGCCTTTCAGAACAACCCTGGATTTTCATTGCATCATTTGAGACAACCTCAAAAAGGCAAAAGGGGCATTTTAGTGTCTGCTGGTGGCTCCTTGGTCTTCAGATATTTTCGATAACTTTTTTTTTGGTATCAGGAATAGGACTCAAGACCTTGCACTTGCCAGGCAGGTGCTTGTGTCACTGAGTTATTACCCCAGCTCAATAACTCTTAGAAACCTTTCACCTCCTTTTAAAATCTCCCACAAAAGCTACCTTCATCATTACCTTCTTCTCTGTTTTTGTACTGGGAATGGAACTCACATCATTACCTTCCTGCTTCTCACCTAAATGGCCATTAGAGCCTCCTCGAAGTTTCCATGGCTCTATAGGTCCCAACTTCAATTCCATTCACTTACCATTGTGTGACTTACAGCACATTGTAAAGCTTTCGTGAGTGTTTTCTGCACACTTACATATCATGTCAGGCTCCTACGAGAGATGGAGAGCCAGCACTAAATGTGTTAGGGTATGTGAAAGTGCCAAAAACATCGACTGGAGTCAGCCAATGTTATTTTGGTGTCTTTTCATTCATTACACAAGAATTCTCTTGTCTAGCTGTTGAAGGCTCAGCTCACACAGTGTACCTCAGTGAATCTTCACATCTTACAAAATAAAGCCCAAATTCTGTAGACAGATACTCATGATTGCCCATGACCTCAACTCTTAACAGTTTTACTTCCCACCACAGCCTTACCACACTATTTGTGTTTAGCAGATCCTACTTGGCACTTGATTATTCTTTTAGAGGCTTAAGAGGTTAAATCTGCCTCAAATTCTGTGCCTTCTTCCAGTCAAAGCCATACTTATTCTTCAAAGTTTACTTTTGATTTCCTTCTTCCATAAAATCTCCCCTGGTGATTAATCTCTGGGTCCCCCCCAAAACCTCGATCTCTGTGTCAATACTTCTCTTTTGTATAATGACACTAACATTTTCTTAACTGACAATTCTTAGTTTTAGTCATGAAAAATAATATTCAAAGAGTATGAAAAGTATATGAATACTAGTAAGCAAACATAAATCAGAGGAGAATCAGATAATGGGAAATGTACCTTAGGAGGTGATTTGTCAGGGAACTTGACTGATAGATTAAAAATACAAAGCAGTTTCCACTTGTGAACTTTTTCGAAGGAACCATTTTCAGTGTGTGGATCTTACACATATCTGGGAAGAGGGTTGAATATTTTTAAATATTTGAGAATTTGGAAGATTTGTGTGCATTTGTGGAGCAATATAGACACAATATCAAGATCCATGGAAAAGTAAGGGCCTGAGAACTGGAGAGACACGTGGAATAGCTCTATTTATTCATTAAAATTATGACTATAAACATGTATTAAAGTGATATGCTGTGCCTCGACTGAAGCTAAAAAAATCTATCTGATACGAGTTCCTCCCTAGTAGTTACATACTGAGAAGTAGTTAGATTTCTAGTCTGTGGTCCATTGTTCCCTTCATAAGCAATAGAGGGACTTTTGGAAGGAGAAAAGTGACCAGTTAATCCCCTTGTCAATCAGCCATTCAAGTAAATGGTCAAATGGTTTGTTCTCTGAGGAAAAGACCTAATATATTGAATGCCTTCAGCAGGACATTCTTAGACCAAAGATTAATTAGATTCAAAAACTATAGTGCATGAGTCTCTGTAAAATGTCATGTAAGCCACATAATTATCTAGGGTATAAAATGGATATTTCTCATAATTTGAGTGATTTTTGCTATGTGAGGTGAGCACACGAAAATATTTTAGAAACCCCATTTATTACTCTGGGCCAAAGGTGCATATCCAATGCAAGAAGACAATTTCATCCAGCATTTTAAATTGTTTTTTGAAGGTGAAATGTTATGGTATTTAGTCTAGTGTATTATTGGAAATAAAAATCTTGGTATTCACATCACTCCTCAGAAATACAACAATGAGGGGCCCATCTGGAAGCAAGTGATATCATTTTTAAATGGAGAATAAATAGTAGCTAATTACAAGAGTGAAACATGAATTTGGGTAGTGCTGTTACTCATTTGTTTTGAAAATAACATTCATGACTATTTCCATATTTTATTATTTTGTATTTCACATGCATCTATTTCTTTGCCAGAGCATCAAAAAAATTCTATTTTTGTGCCCATGGGTCCTTTTTGAGTTTCCTACATTTTGTTGTTTAATTTAGAAAATAGGTCTTTGTATGTTACTTTAAATAAAATATTGCATAGGTCTGTCTAAGTTTCCTTTATTTAATACATGTACAATGTCTTCAGGTTTGATCTTGCTGGGAATTTTATGGAAAAAGCATCACAACAATTAAAACAATGTTCTTAGACATAGTGATGTCAATTGGAAGATATGAGTAGCATATGCAGAAGTCAGAACTACAGGTAATAACTTTCCTTTAATTTGTTCAAGTATCTCATACAGATCATCACACCCTAATGAGCACGCCCATGTACAGAAGAGTAAATTGATGCTTTCAGCAAAGACATGCACCAGCCCACTTGAATTAGACATCTTTCATATTCCTCAGGCATTTGTTAAGCATGTAATCTAAACTGGCACGGAAGAACAATCAACTCAATATTTAAGTCAAACTAGGGAAATGAAAGGGCACTTGCTATAAGTAGTTAAATGAGGCTGGGTACACTGAATTGTATTATTGGCACATATGTTGGTATATCTGTTTGAAAAAAGATAACTTCATGGAATCAAATCACTATAGAGAGTATGTGAGAAGAGAAGCATGATTTATCATTTATTCATAATACACAGAGGCAGTAGATTGTGATTTCTGTTTCAGACCAAGAAATAGGAGCAGGGTTAGGGCATGCCATCCAACAACTAAGAAAATTAACACAAAATATGTAAAGTGAAGTTTTTTATTGACATTGAGCATGAGGCACTCAACAGGGGTCCCTGAGAAACAGCCACCAGGGTAGTGCACCCTCTCTCTGCAGCTGCGTGCTTTCCACGGCTTATTGGCTTGAGAGTTTTGGGGAAAGGTGGAAGCATAGATAGGCCATGCCATGGCCAGTGGCTCCCTGAGTTGAAGTGGTAGAGCTGAAAGTACAGAAGACCACAGAAGATAAAGTTTGCAAGAGAGAATCCTGGAAAGGAGGAACTTCCAGGGAACAAGATCTCCAGCTACCTGTGGAGGATCTACCTTGAGTGTAGGATAATGCGCTGCTCAGTGCCTAGGTGTGGATGCAAACTGTCAGAAGCTGGGAGAAAAT
Organism: Dinomys branickii; assembly: GCA_004027595.1. Taxonomy (NCBI): domain Eukaryota; kingdom Metazoa; phylum Chordata; class Mammalia; order Rodentia; family Dinomyidae; genus Dinomys; species Dinomys branickii. The sequence continues at coordinate 292,828 of PVLD010000229.1, forward strand.
CTCCTGAAAGCCTTAGAGGGAATACTATCAGCTGCTCAGTGAGCTAGTGATAATGCCTGTTTCCATCACCCAGACCCAAAAAACTTATAATCCACTGGGAACTGGGGCAGACTCAGCAGGGTCAGACTCTAGTAGTGTGGTGTATGTATCACGTGTATGTGGCTCTAGTCCTGATAAGCTACCTCATAAAAAGCTGATAAGTACAGGTGCAAGTACTTGTAAAAATACAAATGCATTGAATCCAGCAATATATAGAAAAGTAACGTGTTGTGATTGCTATGTTCAGGTCGAAAGGGTTTCCCCAGGTTCCTGTGTTAAAGACTTGATCTCCAGTCTGCACTGTGCTTGGGAAGTGTTGGGACAACCTGGAAACGTGGACAGCTCACAAGACTGAGCAAATTGTACTTGTTTCAATGATGCAGCTTGTTGAATGTATAGCAGTTTTATTAAGACTAATACAAATGTTTGAAATAAATAGAAATCCTTCTTATGAATGGATGCTATCACAGGAGAGAAACAGGAAAAAAGGGTAAAAACCACTGATGTAGGTGTGGGTATAAAAGGATGTGGAATAAAGGGAGGCATCACTGGAAAACTAAACATGAAAAGAATGAAAACATTAGCAAACACACATACATTTAGAAAATAGCACAAAAACAATACAAGTAACAGAATTTCAGACAAGATGAGAGGAAATTAGCAATGGTTGTTGTATTACATATTGGTATCTTCAGATTGGTTACTCAGATGAACAAATACAGATGTAAGATTGATCGAACACTTAAACATTAACTGTTCCTTTCAATAGAGCAATACAAGTCATTAGTACAGCTATGTCGGTTATTCTGTGTATGATATGTGCATATCTTTCCCTTTCTTTCTTTTCTCTTTTCCCTCATCCCAGTTCCTTCCTTTTAAGCAGTTTCCTTTCATTTCACAATGTCTATTGTACCTCCTAGATTTCATTTACTCTTTCAGATACTTACAGTAGCGAAACACATGCAGGTCTGATGTATTTCACTTATAAGTATCTCTAGTTGCATCCCTTATAAAATCCCTGAGTTTATCTTTCATTATAGTTGAGTAATATTTCATTATATAAAAATATCACATCTTTTTACCCATTCCTCAGTAGATGAGCATTTGGGTTGCTTCTATGATTTAGCAATTAAAAATTGTGCTGCAAACATGAGTTCACACATATCGCTGTGATATGTTTTCAGATCTGGGAAAATACCCAGAACAGGCATAGCTGGGTTGTATGGTATCTCCAGTCCTAGTTTACTGAGGAGTCTCCGAACTGATTTCCACAGTGGTTTCACCATTCTACACTCCCACCAGCGGTGGGGAAGGGTTCCTTTCTCTCCACAACCCTTCCAGCATTTGTTATTGATTGATTTCTTAATGATAGCCACTCTTCTTGGGGTGCGATAGAATCTCAATGTTGTTTTAATTTGCCTTTCACAAATGACTAATGATGTTGAACATTTTTTTCATGTCTTCATTTGCCGTTTGTACATCTTTATCTGAGAACTGTGTGTTCATCTCAGGTGCCCATATTTGTACTGGGTCTTTGAATTTTTAGGGTCTGATGTTTTTAAATTTTTTTATATCTTCATGATAGAAGTCCTTTGTCTGAAGGAGAGTCAGTTAGAATTTTTTCCCAATTTGTGCATTTTCTTTTCACCCTGCTGGTGATTTCTTTAGATGTGCACCGACGTTTCAGTCAGATGAGATCCCATTTGTCGATTCTTTGAAGCATTTCCTGTGCAGTTTGGTTTTTGTTCATGAGATCTACCCACCTCTATGTCTTCAAGGTTTTTACCTGTTTTTTCTTCTGGAAGATTTAGTGTTTCTGTTTTAATAATTAGATTTGTTATCAGTCTGATTTGAGTTTGGTGCAGGGTGATAGACATGGGTCTAGTTTTAGTCTTTATCTTACAAATAATAAAGAAAATAAACATCTTCAACAGAGAAATGAATACTTAGGTATGTGAGCACATAAGAAAACATTCCATAGCTTGGAACAGTTTCAAGTTTTCAGTCTTGGATATGATCGATCAAAATAGGATGAAATAATTTGAAAATATAGCTCAAAAATTTATGTTCTTAATCTTAGACACTACTTGGAGGAAAGGAGGAACAAAGAATAAAATGATTTTTAAAAACTGACAGTGTGAAACTGTTCGTGAAAATCAGTCTCCAGGAACTGGATCTGAACCATGGGAAAGTCTGGTCAATTTGGCACTAATAGTTAAACTTACAATGTATAAGGACTTTCAAAACATGTTAATACAGATGTCAGCACAATTATGGCAAACGTCTTTGGGTATACATTTAAGTAATGTCACAATACTTTTGTTCAGAAAATAAATGTGGCTATAATTATTACAATATTAATAATAATCACAATTGAGGCCAAGAAAATTAGTTCAGGTTTTCTTACACTGCAGTGATATCTTTTGTTAGATCACTGAGGTTCAGTCAAACCAAAAAAATTCTCTATGGTATAAAATTAAGTTATTAAATACCAGTTATATTTTTTGAGCTTTTACCTATATAACTCCTAATGTACCATATTTTGAAGTACTTTCCTTACAATAGTTTCTACTTAATTTTTACCTTTTTTCTAACATATCAAGATAATAACATTTTATAGTAGGTGAATAAATAAATTTGATATAAGTTGCTTTATAATATTTTAATATAAGTCCTGAAGTGTTAAATTCCTTTATTCTCATAATGACATTTTAGAATCACCCTATTTTTCCCTTAGAATATTATTTAAATACTCAAAATTTAGTTTGTCACCTATCTGGTAAGATGATAAGAAGAATTTAAAATAATGTTAAAATACATTATTATGTACAAAGTTTTCTATGGTAATTTTACTAGAGTATTATTACATCTCACAAGTTAAATTGCATTTGAAAAAATAATTTTAAGAGAGAATTATTTGTGAATAACACAAATTTTATAATATATTTTGTAAGGAATAAAAATTAAAAATCCCAGAAAATTTTCTAATTTAGAAACCTTAGGGATATGTCCCTTCTAATATAAATATCTTTCCAATTAGTTGCCCACATATTTAAGACGGAAAATAGAATATGGACCTCACTCACTCTTATGTATAGTCACGCTTCGTAATATACTTCAGTCAATTCGCATTCCACTGTAAGGGTTCATTCGACCTTTGAGTTTTGCTGTAATTTCTGAAAGACACTGATAGAGGAAAAATAACCAAAATCACATAGGAAAATAGTTGTCACAAATATCTGAGTTATTCTTTTACAAAACATAAGCTTGCTTATTAACACACTCTGTGCTGAAGAGGGGGCTGTTTCTACTTTGATCTTGAGTTATAATTATACCATCATTTCCCCTACACATCCTTCTATGGTCATGTAACGGAAGATATGTGAGGGACTGTTTATCTGTATCATGATGCTGATCGCGTTCTTGCCTGTTCCCACAGAAATTCTGATCATGGCCATACATTTCTTGGAAATAGAAAACACAAGGATGTCAGGAATTTTACCTCAATCCTTTAATTTTAGCTTTGTTTTTACATAGTGTAAGACTGTTTTTACTAGCTTTACTTACATCACTTATACCTGAGATCTCACCTTCACTCACATTTTCCTCTACATAAAAGATGTCTTGGCAATTTGCACATCAGCAAGTAGAGCTAAGCACAGCAAGTGAATTCAACAAATGTGTTAAATTTTCTTCCAAAAGTGTATTCTGGACGCAGTCTTGTAATTCTAATGGCTGTATCATTGTATTGTAAAAATTATGCTGACTATCTCTGATACATTAATTCTATATAATTATTCAAAGCTATCAGCTTAGCAGTTTGAAAGAAAAACCTCTTCGCTGACAATCCGTTCAAATAGATTAAACTCATTTGTATTCCACTTGGCAATAGTGTGTTATGCAGGTCACAATAACTGGATAATCTTTTCTGATTCATTTTCATGTGCCTCACATAACAACAACAACACAAAAAGTGAAAATGAGGTCCGCGTTCTGCTTTCCTTCATAGTTTGGGAAGTTTGTATTTGTCAGCAAGTCGTGTTACTATCTGTTTGCAGTGTAAGTTTTTCACCAGAAATGGAAATGATTTGCATAAATGCTCTCATTTGTCCTTGCTAGTGATACAACTGCCACCAAGAAGTAGCAATTAAGAGGCTACAGAACAGTGGGTTTGTACCACACTTTTAGGCTTTTGATCATGCTTAAAAATTTTACTCCTCTTGCTTTTTGACTTAAATATGTGGAAAAGATGTGACCTTAAGCTAAAATAAAACTAAGTCCTATGGGATTTCTTTGTGCCATGACTTTTCAGTAAGAAGAGCAGAATTTATTCATATTTTTGTTTCTTATTATCATATTTGAGTGACTTTATTAACACCATTCAGTTCATCTTTGCACACATATATAATTTGTCAGATTGTAAATAGTGAAATACATATATTCTAAGTAGTGTATAATTTGATGAGTTTTGACAAATCTCTACATAATAATTGAACTAACACCCAATCAGCACATTGAATTCTGCTATCGCAGCAAGTTTAGTTACCTTTTACTTCTTTCCAGTTAATTCTTATTCGCTTTCCTGTTTAAACTTGGCCGTTATGCTGCTTCCTTGCTCCAAGGGTTAAATTGGCTCCTCTGTAATTCACATAAGAGAATCATACATTATGCTGGTTTCTGTTCCACTTCTTTCACACAGCATATTTTAGAAATTTATACACATCTTATGTGGTCTTTCCTTAACTATATAGCGTACCTTTGTGCAAATGTACCCAACTGTGTTTATCTGACTTTCTGTTAGTATACTTTAATGTTGTTTCTCATTTTTGTCTCTCTGTACTACTCCTATTATGAATAAAGCTGTGCTAAATATTCTTGTAAAAAGTTTATAATGAAGACAAGATTTGATTTTCTTTCTAACTGAGACTGTATGCTGGTCCACTGTATCAAAATGGATCTGAACTATGCAAATATTTCCTTTGTTAACTGGCACTGTGCTCAATGTTGCCAATAGAGGGCGCCGTAAAACACTGCAGGAGAAAGGGGCAGGGTTAGTCTTTGGCTTCCAAGGTGACTGCAGGTTTCTGTCCTGTGAATTTCTCTAGCCTCCGGCGTGTACGACCCTCGCGGCATCTCCAGCCCCCGACTCCTGCCCACATGCTAAGCAGAAATGCCCAAGAACCAGCCCCTTTCCTTGACAGCCAACCTTCGAGTAGTAGCACCCGGTACTGAGTGTCTTTCCCTGGCAGGTCCGCATCCTGGAAAGTTCTGCAGCCTAGTCTCCAGGGCCACATCTCTACAAGAGGAACTTTCCCTAGCCGACTTGGAGATCGATGGTAGACAAGCTCTAGGGGCGGGTATCCAGCTAGTTGGGCAAGGATACCTGCAATATGTCCGTGCCATCCAGTGGACCTCGCTGCACTTCTCCTGAGTGGTGGCTCCTACCTTGAGCAGTCTAGCTCAGCCCTACGGGTAGGGGCTAATTCCTGTGTGTGTCGCTCCTGTGTGCATTCATGTTCTCTTTACATTTCTACTCTCTAAACTTGTAGCGCACTTCATGATTTTCGTATTAGACGTTGCCTTTCCCACTGCCTCGTGATTGCTGCAGGACTGAATAACAGATCAAGGCTCCTGGACCTTACTCCAGTGCAGGTTTAGCTGGATGAAAAATTGCCAAGTAGTTTTCCACACTTGTATCATTTAACACTTCCACAAAAAGTAATAAGTATCATCTAGACTCCCCAAATCCTTTCTAGCATTTGATAATACATAGTTATTTTTTAAATTTCAAACTCCAGGGTTTATAGTAGTTGATGGCTTAGTTTTGCAAGTCCCTGAAATCAATAATGTTAAACAGCTTTTCATGTGATTTGGAAGCATTTATATGATATACTTTGGTAAATGCCTTTCTAGACCTGTTGCTCATTTAAAAAGAATTGGTTTTCTTTTTATTACTGGCTTAGGGGAATCTACATATGTTCAGAATATAGATCCATGTCAAACTAAATGTGTTACAAATATATTCTCCTACTTTGTGCCTTACTTCTTTATTTCTTTACCTTGAGAAGCAACATTTTTAATATTAATGAGGTCCAATTTAAAAACTTTAAATTTTATTACTATCTAAAATTAATCAAATTAACCTAACTCAGATTGTTTGCTTATATTTTATGTAAATATTAAGCTTCAGTTCCCCTTTAATCAGTAATTGATCCAGCAGTCTATCCACAGGACTGGCTTTACCACTGTGTTTCCAATGTTAGGGTGAAAATATTCCATATTTATCAGTACATGGTTTCTTTTTATATAACTTTGCTAAAGTATAAGTGACACACATTCACATATAATAATGAAATGTACAAGTTTATTAATCTTGGCACAGGTATACACTTGTGGAGTTCTTACCATAATCAAACCTATAAACATACACATCATCTGTGAAAATTTCCTCTGGATTTCATGCCTTCTGCCCTGCTGCTATTACTTCCAACCAAGAACCATCACTGCTGATCAGTGTTTTCAGAAATATTTTATCATTGAAATAGTACCACTGCTGGTCTTTTTCAATCTGGCTTCTGTCATTCAACCATAATTTATAGACCCAGTCACATTAGTCTATGTATTAACAATTTGTTCTGTTCTGTTTCTGAGTGTTATTCCTTGGGCTAGGTATACAATAATTTTTTTATCTCCTTATCTGTTGATAGATGTCCGGGTTATTTGCTGGTTTTGGCTATTATAAGTAATTTATGTACAAGTTTCTATGTGAAGACAGGCTTTTATTTCTCAAAGATAAATTCTTAGTAGTTAGATGATGAAGCCATAGTGTAAGTGCATAGTGAAGTTGTAAAAAAGAAAAACTAAACTATTTTTGAAAGTGGCTATACATATTTTTATACCACCAGCAATGCACAGGAATTCCATTTATTTACTCCCCATCCTGGTCAACTTTTGTAAATTCTGGCTCTTCTAACAAGTGTGGTACCTGACAGTGCACCTTTCCTGGTGCAGATTTACATTTCCTTAAAGACCAGTGAAACACCTTTTTTACATGCTAATTTGTCATCCGCATAATTGTGGTAAATTGTCTGTGGAATATTTTTGAGCATTTTTTGAAAAAAGGGGTGGTTTGCCTATTATCATTTTTTCTGAGTTTGTAGGTGGTTTTACATATTTCTGCAATATGCAAATGCTCTCTCACTCTACAGCCTTTATGTTAACTATCTCAACAGTCTTTTGTAAAGTGCAGAAGTGCTTACTGGAGTATAACTCATTTTTTCCTTTGTATACTGTGTTTTTTTGATGTTGTATCTAAGATAGTATCTTTATAACCATCAACAATAGACAATTATCCATGTCATAGTTGGGAAAAATTCATTTTTAGTTAATTTTTCTATGTGGCAGTCAGTACAGATGAAGTTCATTGTGGAGCATGGGAATATCTGATTTGTCTGGCATCATTTGTTGAAAAGATTATCTTGATTTATTTAAGTGACTTTGCTATTTTATCAAAAATCACTGTTATGATTTTTATAATTATGTGGAACTACATTTCTGCATCCCTGGTCATCCCAAAAGATGAAGAAAATATCATTCAGTAGAAATTACCATTTAATTATGACTTTAAAATCAGTAAATACCATGAAAAGAATCTCAGTCTTATAGAGAGAATATATAAATACTTATTGCACACATATAACACTGATTTTTTTTCCTAAGTCCTTTTTTATTCCTAAAAAGAAGCAAATAAAGTTATATCTAACCAGTATGGTAGAACAAGAAAAAATAAGCTGGAATATAAAAGAAAAGAAACTTCCTTGTTCAGAGGTTATAAGAAAATCATACCTGAATGTCCCTCTCCCCACCAAAAATGTGAAAGATATTTAGCTAGCAAAGGTGAAATTAAACACCCTGCAATACATCAGATTAGCAACAAGTAAAATAAGAAAAGAAATACCTAATGTTGATAAAGGTATGCAGCATAAAGTGTCCCTATTGAAAGAAATAACGAATTAGTAGAATCACTTTGATAAATAAGCTTACGCCATCTCATAGAGGTAAAGTGGTGTGATCCAGGCATTTGGTACCAGTGGTGCAATTTATCCTAGGCATTTGCTCTGGAGGAAACTTCTACATACCCCGCAGAAGACATGCTTGTTATCACATCCTTAATAATTTGGACTTTGAATTTGCATTTTGTAAGTGAAGTTCAGAAAGCTAACGCAGCACACGCAGGAGCTGAAGCCGGCACTCACCTGGTGTCTGGCTCCCCATGTCCCTGGAAAGTACTGTCTGCGACCTGATTCCCTGCCCTGATGTCTTCCTGGCTCCATCTCCTGCTTTCTCCTGCTCTCCTGCCCAGACCCAGACGTTGGGGAAGGGTAGCGCCTACCTGCCTACCAGCAAGACCCTCCATCCGGGGAGGAGGCCTGGACACAGACATCTGGAGAGTGGACGGGGACGAGCATGCTGCCTTTGGACTCTTGCAGATGAAGTAAGGAAGGTGGCATCGAACCCAGGCTGGCAGATCCGCAGCACGTTTGGTTCTCCCTTCACCCCTCCCCCCATCCAGGTTGCTAACTATCCCCAAGGCGGAAGCTAAAGTCTCCCAGAGGAGACTTCCCTCCAGCGGGAAGAAAAATTGAGTTCTCTGTCTCTCTCAGAGTCCTGAATGTTCATTTTGCATTTGGCCCTACAAATTACAGCCCCTTTTGTAACGTCTCCTTAAATAGATTTGACCCCGTCTGTACCGGCTCCTTAAGCAGCTGCGAGGAAGAGATGGGATGGCTAGCGATGCCCTTCCTGAGCGAAGAGGCTGGAGAATTAGAGTCCTATTACAGTAACTATCCATTGTGTATCACAAGCTCTGCCAGGCACAGCTGGGCCCACAGCGTAAGAATTCTGCTAGGGAAGGACAGTTGTCCTCATTTCACTGATAGAAAGGTTAAGTAATTTTTCAAGGTCGTTCAGCTAAGTAAGTGACAAGAGTTTCCAGGAAAAGGTTTCTAGTAAAACTGAGCTGAGCTGTTCTTTGGGAAGATTCTTATGGAAGGATGGCTCAGGCAATTTGCTGTCTCTGAGACAAAGTACCTGACATCTACATTTAAAGAAGAAGTTTATTGGGCTCAGTTTTTGTCCCTGGTTGGCTGGCTTCCAGGCAGAAGCAGCACTGTGGGGGGCCACCCAGAAGGAAATGGTGCTCACCCCTTGCAACCAGGAAGCAGAGCAAGAAGGGAGGAGCAAGAAATGGAGATGTACTCCTGCAGGTCACGGCCTCTGTGGCCCGGGTAGCAAGGCTGGTCTCCCAACAACAAGTCACCTGTGACCTCCTTGTAGATTAATCCCGCGGTGAATGTAGCACCTGCAAAAACCGAGCACCTTGAAAACACAGGAGGCATTTGGGGGACATTTATACCTAAAGCATAACAAGGCACGTGTATGATAAAAAGCATGCAGCATGCCCAGTGTGGCCCATTTCAGGTAGATGGGTTTCTTTCCCAGTGTTATAATTTAAGTTCAGGGGCAGCTTTTATAGGTGCAGATAGTGGAAGCAGGTCTCAGTCAGAGGGAAAGGGAGTCAGACCAGGTAATGAGACCTCTTGCTTGGGTTTAGGCAACTGCACCTTGGTGGCTGCTTTTAGCTAGGAAGAGAGAGGAGCAGATTTTCGCTTTAAAATCGTACTTCCATAACGTAAAGCATGTCTTGGAAAAGTGTGAGCAGAAGAGGGCCAAAGGAGGAGGAAATAAAGAGACCGGATCGAGGCAGAAATGGCTTTGTGAGAGCAGAGGAGAGTGAAATTCTAGGTCAAGTGGGAGGGGCAGGACTAGGTGGGGTCCGCCGAGGCTGGGCGGGTGAAAAGAAGGGGACCAGGAGATCATGAGAACCTTGTGTCTCAGAAACTGAGAAGCAGTTTCAGATCCCTAGGTCTTAAGACACAAGACTATCATGAATTCTCCCACCTCGCTTTTGTTGGCATATTTGACGTGGAAGCCTTACTTTATGATTTAGGTAGAAGCAGGATTTGGAGAAGCAGCTACAGTAAACAAAGTAAAATTATTTTAACATGAAAGCAGAGACAGAACACAGCGCCATGAAAGATGAAAGAAATGGAATGCAAGGACTTGTGCTGCTGTATTTTTAAGAAAATTTCCTTCCTCACACTCCCAAAGTACATTTTTAAAAAGTCTTTGGCTTCAGCAACTACTGCATTTGCCTTCTTACTGGTGAAGATAAGTAGTTAGCCATTACTGTCATCCCAATGAGGTGATGAGCTCCAGGAGGACAGGGCTTGTACTTCATTTTTAATTCCTATAGGTTGTATTTTCTAGATGCATAAGAAATGGGAATTTTAATAACTTTATTCACCAATATGTAGTATTCCATCTTCGAAATTATTTTCAAGCATTTAGCTTTCCATAGCATTTTTTTTCAGCAGTATAATGTAAAATTCCCCAAGCATGTCATTCTTTTGAGTCTCAGGACACAGGACAGAGGACGGACCAGTGGTACTCAGCGCGGTCCCCAATCCTGCAACAGCAGCAGCAGCATCACTTGGAAGTTGCTAAAGATGTGCATTTTCTGACCCCATCGCCTTCTGCTGAACAGAAACTAGGGGTGGAGCCCAGCAACCTGTGCACTGTAAGTACTTGAAGCAATTCTAATTGGTCCTAACCATGACGTAAAGAAAGAAGGCCCTTGTATTTAAAAAAATCTGTTTGCGAGTCTCATGCGTAAGCCAGGTACAGTCAGCATGTTGCTAGTAACTATTCAGTGCAGTTTCTTTACATAGGGAAGAGAGCATCAGGAGGAACTCTACCAGAATTAAGTGAGGAGGCAGTAGGTGAAAGCATTTAACCCACTGTCAGGTACAATGTTGTTATTAATCTCCTACTTAATGTACAATATCTGCTCTTATGGAATCACAGTTTCATAGTGAAGCCCAAAGTAGCAAAGTTCAAAAGCAGGTGATGGTGGTAGGATGGTGCTGTGTGCTCCTCATCCCAGGCTTGAAGGAAGCTGAAGCAGGGAGATTACAAATTAGACTTTGGCTGGTCAATTTAATGAAACTTTGTTTCAAAAAATATAATGAAAATGATTATTAAAGAAAGAGCTGGGAAGGCAGCTTAGTGGGAGTGTGCCCTGGGTTGGGTCCCTGGTACCAGAAAACAAAAAGTAGCGGTGAGACCAGTGTAGGCTGAGCGCTTAAGCTCACTTGATTGTTTTCTGGAGCATTTTCATCTAGTATCACCTAACTTTGAAAGAAATCTGTGTCACTTCCAAAGCTATTCTATTTTTAGCATCACTACAGCTAAGCTTTGTGCCAAGAATGAGTTCATTAATTGCAAAAACAAACCAAAGGTTTCTGTCAAGAATTCCAGCTTTTCCCTTTACAACCTTAAATCCTGTCTCATGTTTAAACTAGAACAGGAAAAAAAAATTTAAAAACCTTGACTGGTGTATACTTTAATAGCAAAATTCTAAATGAGGAAGATTTCGCATATTCGAGGAACATACAGGCAGGGTGCTTGTCTGCTCTGTAAATGCCTTTTATCATCTGGCAGGAACGAAAAGATGAAAGGATCAATCACAGAGAGAGACACGCGGGGTTCAGAGCTTTGTCTCAGACTATTGTTCAGCTCTAGCAAGAATATTAACACAGCTTCCTATAAACAGCACTTGCTCGTCCTCACACGTTCACACAGCTTTACCCCCATCCTCTGTCTTTAAATGCAAGGTCAGCTGCAGACTCTTAGGAAGAAAACTGTTCAGAAATCATGCCTCCTCCTTCCTTTCACACCTCAAATATGTACCTCTGAGGCCAGTTCTCGAATTGACATACATTTAAAAACAATTTAGTCACGGACTGATCAGCTGATCTAGAGACACTGACTACAGCTTGCTTTCGCCATTGTTTTTCTTGGTTGCTAGTGGGCCTTTGTTTGAATCCTGCAGCATCAGCCCTGACTGTAGTAATTGATTGACCAAGCTTTGCAGAAGGCCCCAGAATAATAAAGGAAGAAAAATATGTACAGTTAGTGAAAAAAAGAAAAAGCCTCAAGAAAAGGCATGAATAAATGCAGTGCACCCAATACTGCAGTGTTGGTGGAATCCTAACCAGGCTGAGGGTAAACGAGGTGACTGTGGCTTTATTTTATGTTTGTGAGGTGAATTCAAGGAGAGGCATTGTGTTGTGAGAACTGTGTTGAACTTTCAAGTGACTGTTTCTTAAACTCAGGGAACAAACACAGGCACAGATGGGTAACTCTGACCCTAAATAGCCGTCACACTTTGAGATCTTTAGATAAAATGGTAATGAATATTTTGGAGAAGTCTACATAGATAATAGTCATCCAGTCAATAAATGAGACCAGATACATCTCTGCTAACATTTGCATATAAATCCATTTGAGTGAAATGTTCAGACCTCAGCATTTAGCCCTTGCTGTGACTTTGAATAGGATCTAACAAAATCCTTAAGCTTTCTGAGAGGTTTGTATGTACATGAGGAAATCAGTCTTTTTAAATATCAAGACTGGAAAGGACCATAGAAGTCTATATACATTGTAGTGATTTGTTGAGGAAAAGCACTTTTATCAAGCTCTGTCTGCTACAGATCCACCCACAATCGATAATTTGGCCCAAAGCTCTGTATCTGGGCATTTTGATGATGGTTCTTGTAGCAGGTTTCCAGCAAAATTATTTAATCAGTGAAAAAGATCATTTTGAACTAGGTGTCTCTTGCAAGAGGCAATAGCAATGTATTAAAAGATTTCCATATAATGTGCTTGCTCACATCAAAATGGGTTGGTTTCTAGAGATCTCTTCTGCTCTTTACTTGTAGAAGACAAAAACTAGGGAATATGGCAGAATCTACCCTAGGAATTGTTTTAAAATACTTTTAATAAACTTATTAGTTAAAAATATGAGGCTGATGAGAGAGTGGGCTAGAATAAGACCATTGTACATCATTAGCAGAATTCAAATGTGTGTTTAGTCAACTGGGGTGTGGGGAAGAGGATCTGAGCAACTGCCCTGAGATGTCTACTACAAGGAATTCTCTCAGGGTAGAATGAATTACAGACTTTCAGGATCAGTTATGTTTCAATTTTTAAAAATATGTACTGGACAATACTATGATATAATGCTTTTCTGTTTCTTCAAGACCATGAGGAATGCTCACATTAAATCATTTCCTGTTATGTGGAGTTAAATGACTGTAACACAAACAAAGGAAATGCTTCAGCTCAGCATTGACAGAGGGCAGAGAAAACATCCCATGCACAAAGAGAAATAATTAAAACCAAGATCAGAAACTGGTAGTTAATGTTTACTGAAAAGCAGACCCCAAATTACGCTGCTATATTATACTATCCTTTACTCTATGGAGGAGATGATTATTTTCCTTATAATCTAAAAGGAGGGAATAGAAGAACAAAGAAATTAAGTCATGATGCACAGGTACTAAAGGAGTCAAGTAATGTGAATGAGTCACACCCCTAGAAAGTGAGATATAAAATACAGAATATAGTTAGAAAATAGAAGAGTAGACAAGTAATTTGTTGAGTAAATATCTTTATCCAAATGAAATAACTGTATTATTCTAACTTCAATAGATATGACTAACATGTGCAATAGATAACATGTTTTTCTTTCTTCTCCCCCAGCGCTGGGAATTGAACCTAGAGCCTCATGCATCAAGTCACATATGCAGCCACTGAGCTACACCGTCTGCTTCACTTAATGTCTTTTAAAGCATTTGGGAAGCAAGCCCCTCTGTAATCTCTAATGCAGCTGCTTTTACATGATACCCACTTGGAGTGATGTTTTGATGGTTGATTTAATCTTCACAGTTTTGACACACTGCTTTTTTAATTCACACGAAGATCTGCTAATGAAGTTAAAAGACATTTTGCTTGTTGACATAAACTAAAGTACATAAAAGTAGACTATGCTGTTTCTTTGATGTCTAGTTCATGCAATTCCAAATAATTAGGTCTTAATCACATATGTGCCAAGGTGCTTTCATCTTAGAAAAGAATTCTGTGCTATAAATGACATATTACTTATTATAGAGAAACACAAAACTTACAAAAATGTTCATTTATAGAGGCTTTCAGAAGTGTCTTAATAAGCTAAAAAATTGTTAATTTTTTATAAGTTTTAGTTTGAATATCTTTTTATTTTTTTTATTCACAAGTATTATACCTTTTGAAAAATTTTTGTATAGGTATATTATTTTCTAAAGGAACAGAAATATTTTAAGAATCATCTTAAAAAAGTCAAGAAGCATGATTTAGTCTTGAAGGAATTTTATAAATTTAAGAAGGACACAAAATAGTATATACAGTGTAGTTCTATTATTTAAGAAATAAATGTATTAACTTTTGCTTCTAGTGGAGATGGAGGACTGGGAATATAGCTCAGTGGCACAAGCACCTGCCTGGAAAGTGCGAGGTCCTGAGTTTGATTCCCGGTACCCTCCTCCTCCAAAAAGAAGGAAATCAGCAGAGATGGAAGGAGTTATGATAATACGTATTCACTCTCTTCCTTAAAACAACTAAACAAGAAAAAAAATGACACAACTCTTCTCAGACTGTTGGAAAATGAAGGAATAAAGGGCAGCTATTCCCAAGGGAAAGGGCACAAAGATATTCCTGTGATTTTTCCCAATTTAGTAAGTCAGAGAAGAGGGGATCAGGCGGGAACTGTATAGCTCCACCAAGCGGAAGGAGAAAACTTGGAGTTCAGAGAACCCAAGGAAAGTAGATATTAAAGGACAAAGTGTTGAAGAAGAGGAAGTAGAATACAAAGAGACCTCTAGAGACCTGCAGAGAGTTTCCTCACGTATTTAGTTGATCACTGATTAGCTTTTGTATGTTAGGAGAGACCTAAGATGGGAACAATACCCACGGAATGAATGAGGAAACGTTGCTACAAACTCTCGCAGATAGAAGAATAGTATCTATTCCCCAGCCAGTGTGGAACTTTTACAGCATGAAACACTAGTTAGGATATTAAGCAAGGCATTGTTTTCTGGTAGAGAATAATTAGTCCTAGATGAAATGATTGTTTATGTCAACAGGCATTTAAAGGATCAAACAGTTTTGAGTGAACTCTATTCTAGAAAAAAGTTATCAAATATTTTAAAGTGTAAAAAAGTATCCAGTACTTATCAAGGTAAAGCTCTCAAAGGTTGGTGTCTAATTTAAAAAAATTACCAGGCCTCTAAAGACAATGTAAAGGTATATTAGACTTGTTAACTGGATACATGCTATAAAAGTTTCCCAAATTACATTTCCAGAGATGAAAGTTTCACTGCCTGGGACTAAAACATCCACCAACTGTGGATATAATGGCAGATTGTAAATAGAAAAAAATTAGTACAGGAAATTGAAACAAATCGATCTACAGGGAAATAGTATGTGTGCATAGAAAGAATTAATCAAGAAAGACCTAAGAATGTCAGTGACAAACAACCAAATGTGAATGCAAAGGAAGACTGGAGGAAAAAACAGGAAAAAAACAAAAAATATTTGAAGATATAATGATTCACAAATGTTAAACTTGGAAAATTATAAATCTACATATCCAAGAAATTTAATGAATTCTAAATACAAGGAGCATGAAGAAAAATTATACAAATCATGGTATGAATAAACTGCTTAAAACTCATGATAAATAGATTAAATACAAAATCTTCGAAGCAGCTAGAAAAAATGGAAACACCACATAAACAGAAATACAGATAAGGAAGACAGATGTCTTTTGAAGCAATACAAGCAAGATGTGGAGCATAATCTTTAAAGTATTGAAAGCAAAAAAAGTCATCTTAGAATACTTTACCCATCAAAGTATCCTTTAAAGGTAAGAATGGGGTTAAATCTTTTTCAGAAATAAATAAAGGTAAAAGCGTGACAAGTATATTTGCAAGAATTGTTAATGCAACTACTGTAAACCAAAGGAAAGTCATGCTGAGTGGTGTGAAGGGTTTGCATAATAAAAAAGAGAAGTGGACATAGTAACTACAGAGATAGGTATGATAAGTTTAATATTTTTTCCATATTAGCAATCTACATTGAAATACAATGTTTTATAAATTAATATACAATAAGAAAACACGCTTAAAACAACTTTTGAAAAGATTGTTGAATGCTTGAAGCAAACATCACTGCAAGGAATGTTGGGCATATAGCATGGCAATAAAGTGATGCTAATGTTAGAAGAAACACCAGAAGGAGAGCAGTGCTAGTGTACTCCCATGAAGCCTTCTGCCTATGTGAGGTAATGTGTAACTTTAGTATAGTCCGATAAGTCACAGATATACACAGTAAATCCCACAGCAACCGTTAACCATAAACCGTTATAATTTTTGATCTGACAGTGGTGATAGAAATGAGTCATAAAAATACAGATAAAAGAAAGACAAAAGTGAAACGGAATAGAAGAGAGAAATGTAGAAAAAATGGAAATGTTTCTGTTATACAACATGAATAAGTTTTAGATAGGGGGTATGTGATATAGCATTTACACTAACTTAATGCTGCTGGATTGCATACTGAAAAAGTTTTAAGAAGATAAATTTTATGTAAAGTGTCTTTACCACTGAGAAACTGCAAGTGGCATGCATAGTGGGCTACAAGGGAATTCTGAAAGCAAAATACATGTGTCTGGCCTTGATTGTGGGTTTCATGGAAGTAAGCATATATTCAAACTTGTTGAATTATATACACTAATTATGTGAGAGTTTATATATAAATTAAATATAAGTAAATCTGTTTAAAAATAGTTGTTAATATGATTCCTCAGGTTTAAACTTATTGTGGAGTAAGGACATTACCCATCGCACTGTTAAAGTGAGTCTTTGTGTGCTCCCTTCTATCATGTAGACGTGTGAGGAAGGGGAGGGAGCACAACTGCGTGGAAATTATGAACTTGCGGTAGAACTGCACTGGCAACAACTGGAGAAGGGAGAAAAGCAGGCTTCTTGCAGGAGCATACAGTGGATTGTCTGGCCAGAAAGACAAACGGAATGTTTTCCATGTGCAGGACAGTCAGTTGCCTTAGGCAGAGCAGAGGTGAACTGCTCGATTTCCCTACAGTACGATTCCCTCCAACAATGGCTCTTTCCTTGTGATGCTCAGGTGCTCAGCAAGGACATGTCTTTGCATCTTGGCTTTTTTCCACCGAAATTTGAAGAAATGCCTGTTCTTATCAAAGTGAGAAGGAATCACGTTTATGCCAGAGAGGAGATGAACACAAAGAGAGGGGAAAACTAAGTCTCCTAGTTAAAAGAACGAGTGTTTTGATCTTCAACATCTTTATGTATCTAAATTATTTTTTGTTAAAGGGCAGGTACTTATCTCATGATCTTTCCGTGGAAATTGAATAAAACATACACGAAGTACTTAGCACAGTGTGTATCACATAATAAATGTTTTGTAAGTGCTGAACATTACTTTGAGATGTTAGAAAGAAGACTCCTTCAAATGTGAATGTAATTCTATTTTGCTCTTAGTTCCCAGTGGTTCAGTAAAGGGACAGCTGATATGAAAACCTTACTGCACTTGATTTTATCAATTAAACTGAAGGAGCTCATCATCATGGTAATTTTTTCTTCATTTTCATGAAATATCCATTTAGGGAGAGTAATATGAATCTTCTGTTAGAGAAGATAAAATATCAGAATGCAAAATAAGGGTGCTTGTCAGTTATGTCTCTTTTATCTTTTGCAGCTCTGGGATGAAAAATTGTCTGCATAGTTTTCCTCATACCAAGAAAACTTTAAGTAACATTAGCTAATATTTTGTGAGCTTTCTAGAATCATCTTGCATCAATTGTGTGAACAAAATTGATAAAATGTTAGTATGAGGAAAGAAAAAATATTGTTTAAGTATAAAACTTTTAAATGGGTATATTAACTTATAATACAAAATCATATTACACCTCAGTGTTGTGGACAATCACTTGAAGTTCTGAAATTTGTACAATGTATAAACATGAAAGACTCGTGTATAAGCAATGTGCAATAAATTTAATCCAAATATGAAACATAAACAGGTGAAAACTATACACCATGGTAACTTGCATCAAAAATTGCTGGGTGCCTGTAAGTGCAGCAGAAAATGCATGCTGAGGACTATTCCAGAGCAACAAGGAAGTAGTTTCATGTGAAGACATAAAAGTGCCATGCTTATGATAACAGAACTTCAAAATTATGAAGACAATATGGATATAATACCAGAGATAAATAAACAAATTTTCAAATAAAGTCTGAGACTTTAATATCCTTTCCCAAACACTATGAGAAAAATAAAAGGTACTATGCAAGAATATATTAGACTTGAGTAACAGCATACACCTACTTATCTTGGTGGATATTATGGAACATTGTATCCAAAAACAAAATACACATCACTTTAAATACCAAAGTCGATCATATGTAGAGTCATAAAATTGGTCTCCGATTTTCAACATGAAGTCCTACTAAAGTTCTCTGATCCTATGAGAGTTAAATTAGATATCAACAACAGATCTGTGGGAAATCTCCAAATATTTAGAACTTCAATAAGAGTCTTCATAACACACGAGTCTGCAAAGCGGAGCTAAACCTTGTTTGAACAGAATGCAATGGAAAATGCAATATAAAAAAATTTGTGTTATTCAGGTAAATAAAGTTTTAAAGTGAAATATAGAGGACTAGATACTGATTCAAAAAGAGGTGTCAAATCGATGACCTCAGCTTTTACCTTATAAGCAAAAAAGCACAAAGTAACACAAAATACTCACTTGAAAAAATGGATAAAATTATGGTGACAAGTAGTAAATTAACAGCAACATACTCACAGAAAGAAAATAAGTTCAAAGCCTAGTTCTTGATAGGAGAAATAATATGGATAAATCTCTAGCATGTCTAACAAAGAAACAAAGAAGAAACACATTATCAACAATAGAAATAGAAAAAGAATGTCATCTCATAATATTTTACAGACATTATATGGAGTGGTAAGGTAATGTTAAAAATCCTTATGCAATAACATGTAAAACTGTAACAAAATGGAAATATTACTTAAGGAGAAAAACTACTGTCTTAGTTACTTTTCTCTCACTGCTGGGACAAAATACCCAACACCTAAAGCTAAGGGAGGAGAGATTTATTTAACTCACAGCTTGCAGAGACCTCAGTCCGTTATCAGCTGGCTCCAACGCAGGGTGGCACAGCAAAGGGGCAGTAGTTTGAGGCAGCCAGACAGCAAAAGCAGCAAGAGCAAAAAGATGGGCGAGCGAGCATCTTGTGCTCCTTTGTATTGTGAGCAGGCTGCCCACTCCCAAGGCGGGTGCAGTGCTCACACCACCCCTGTGCCCTCCTTTTGCACACGATGAGGATGTTTACAAAGCAAGACCCCCGGCCCTCTGCCCAGTCACTTAGTTAAGCTTCTAAACTTGTCAAGTTAATACAGAGTATCAACCATTACAACCTCGTTGCCTTACTGAAGAAAAAAACTAGTAACTTTAATAGTCCTGGATTTGTAAGACATTTTATTTGAAAAGCTTTGCGAAAAGGAAGCAAATGCATCTTGACTCAGATGGCTTAACTGATGAATTTCACCAAGATGGCCAATTATATTCCTGTTTTCCAGAAAAAAATATGAAAGAGGAAGGATTTAATACTATTTATCTTTTGAGATCTGCATTACTCTGATATGGAAATTAAATGAAGACATTTCAAGAAAGGAAATTTATAGAACAGTATTTCTAGTTGCAAAAAATTCCTATGATTTTTAGAGAACAATATTTAAAATACATTAAAACCGAGTAGAATTTATATCAGGATAACTACTATTATTTGAAAATAAATCAGTATAATTTAAAAATATTCACCAATTAAACTTAAAAAGAAAACTCATATGATGAACTCAACAGAGACAGCTAATGCATTTTACTAGAACAAAATTAAATTAAAGTAAAACTACTAAACAAAAATATATATCTCATAAGGAAACATTAACTGCTTTCCACCCAGGATTATGAGCATAGTATGCTCACTTTCCCCACTCATTTTCAACTGGATAAATTGAAGTTGTACTGGGGCTTCTACTGGAAACAGTAAAGCAAATAAGTAAATAAACTAATACTATTTATTTTTGAAAAATAAACCCATATTATTGGCATATAAATTAATGCTTACAAAAATTATACGCAATCCACAAAAATGGTTCACTAACTAAGTTCACTAAGGCTGTAGGATAAATATACAAAGTACATTTATGTTAGTTAGGATTAGATACTTGAGTCAAAATATCAGATATAATAGCAAAAGGCCTGATGACCTGGTACTGGACTTGAATTCAGAATACAAGTATTACGGTCACAAGAATACAAAAATTCAATACTAAGAAAGTAAATCCATGAAACAAAAAACAATTAACTTTGTAGATCTACAAACAGTATATATGGGTGTGAAGTAATGCTCAACATATTTGTCACCTGGGAAATACAAACCAAAATCACAATAAGATGACACTATGTTGCTATTAGAATTCCCCACATCAAAAAGATGGATGAATTTGTGGCAGAAAGCAATCATTCACTGAGTGAGTATCAGCGAGCAAGAAGAAATAAGTAAAATACAGATGACATCAAAGACTTTTAGAGAAGATAGATTTATTTATTATTCTCACTATAGTGATATTTCCATGGGAACATATACATGTGGAGACTATCCAGTTGTACCCTCTCTATATATCCAGAGTAAATTCAGAGATACTTTTCAGTTGTACATAGAGAATTATGCATCATTTATTCCTGATTTAGCATGCTCGTTTATATTTTCATAATTAAAAATAAGAATAAACTTTATTATCTTAGAAAAGATCAATTTCTAATACAGACAAACACATATATACACATCAGACACACATAATCATGGATCGCCGGGAGCCCTACCACCTGTACACTGTGTACACAACCACAGGGAGTCCAGAGACAGTCTTAGGTGAAGAATTATACAAGATCTAACCCTGACTATAGATCTACTTGTAAAACGTAATATGTATGATTTTATGCATAGAGTATATATTCATGTTTTGGTCCAAAAATTGGGCCTTAAGATAAAATAACATCATTTATTTAATGATGTGATGCAAATAAAATATAAGTGCAAATGAGTGGTATGATTTTTTTTATTCTTGAAATCTGTTTAGACATAGTATCTATTTCATATAGTTGTGAGAATTAAGTGAATTAATGCAGCTGAGGCACTGAGAATATTATCCAGTCTGAATTAAGGCAGTATTTACATGTTAGACATTCTTCCTGGTCGTCATTAGGAACTTCGTGCAATCACACTGAGTTTGGAACTATCATGAGTAAATGTCCTAAAGAAATTTTTATCTTACTTGTTTAATCTATCAATGGCCATTCGGCTTGCTGTACACTCACCATCTATTTCTGAAAACTAATAATTTAAGATTCTAAATGCACCCGAATCATTCAAAGAGTGTATATTTCACATCACACTTCACTAGCAGGTTTCCTTTGACTGCTACTCAATTCCTTTGTGATTGTTCTGTCTGCACTAATACCTGCCCACTTACATATGTTTGAATGATAAACAAGTTTTGAGAAAAATGAAATTGATCACATAATGTGTTAGTGCAGCAGCAATCCACCCACTTATTTTTGAGGAGATGTACTCTCTCTACTCACGGTGGAGTAAGATACCTGAAATGGATCTTGAAAATTAACCAATGTTATTCCAAAATGCTGTTTCACTGTTTTTACTCCTAATTCATTTTAGTATTTTTTATTTTCTAGTATTGAAAGGGGGCACCTAAGAAACAACACATCTTTACTTACAATACACAACGAATCAGGATGCAGGAGAATAATGACTGCAAGTTGCCAGGGAAAATGTAACGTGTGTATTGATGTTTATCATGACTCAGCATCCACATGGTGTCGTGATGGACAGTTTATTTAAATTAGCAAACGTGTGTAAATCTCATAGACCATGTGCTCTCTGCATGTGGATTCATATTTATTGTACCTATATTTTTGTATTTACTGGTGACATACTCTCTTTCTCCACCTATATTTATATTTCTAAGTATATGTAAATATATATACATATGTTTATGCATACAAACATACTTATATGTAGTGTATAAGCATACAACCTGGATATGTCCTCATATAGAATCATAAATGGATGTAGCAGTGCACATTCTGCCTATGTTTATGTTTTAAAGTGCATTTCAATATAAATCCTGATATATTCATTTATATAAATGCATATATTTGCCTATACATATAGGTGCTTCCGCACACTGTCATTTATTTACATTGGACAAGCACAGTATTATAAACCTTGGGATACAGGCAGGTAAGCTTCATGTAAGTGTGTTTTCATTATGTGGGAACCTGTAGAAGTTAAAATTGTTTAGGGAGGATAAGAGGTAATGAGAATAATTACATGTGGACTTGGTCAATGCAAATTTTGCAGACTGTACATAAATTTTGTAGAGCTAATGATTTTTGAAAACCATTTCCAAGGCTGTATACATCTCATGTGGAAATCTAAATGGGATCTTGCAGGAACTGGATTAAAGAATTTAGCTCTTGTCAAATACTGCTGGTCTCTGCTTTTTAATTTGTCTTCCCCCTCAGAGCTCCCTTGCCTTTAATACATGCTTAGACTTAGTAGGCCAAAAGTAGAACTCTCTAGCTAATATTTTTTTCTTCCTATTGTGCAAAAAGGAATTCTTTTAATGCTTACATGGTTATTTGAGTTTTGCTGTAGAATGCTGTGCACTGCAGTTTTGCTTTGAAATAAATGATTATTTTTGTTTTTGTTTCAAGGTAAACAATTTTCTGCAGTCTGGCTGTGCATCGTTAGGAGTCACCCTGCTGCTTAGATGTGAAAGGGGATTTTAAAACATCACTGCTGTGAACAGCTAACTGTTTGACCATCAGTGTTTCCTTTTCTTCCTCTCCTTTCTTTTGTATTGGTTTCAGTTCCTGTCTGTCCCCTGACACATTAGGATATGACTACCTGGTTCTGCTCACAGAGAAAGCGATTTAATCTTTGTTTGAAAAGTATTGTTTCTTAAAAGTCACACATATATCTTAAGAAGAATGGCTGATTAAAACGTTTTGCCAGCAGTTACACTTATCTGGCCACACGTGCTTTCTTCGTGCAAGATTTGGAATATTTTTCCCTTCACTTTAGAGGGAATAATCAGGCTCAATTTCTCCCTACAGTAGCCACAGAAAGTAATGTTCAGTTGTTCTGGGCTTATCTTTCAGTATGAAAACTTAGTTCTTGTTCAGCATTTTAAGCAACAGAGATGATACATTCTTTTAAAGTTCCAATTGGAGACTTGTCTTTTGGACAGTGAATAAAAGGTTGTATTCCATAAATGCTGCTTAACCTCATGGCCAACATCATTTCTTCCACCAAATGAGATTCTGTGTATGCATATGTTCAAGCTATGTGAAAGACCTGGTTAGAAATTGATATGAAGAAGCTAAAAACAGACGTGCTCCCTTGCTGAGTATCTCGTTTAATTTACTTCACATTTTCTGTAAGTTAAGAGAGAGACGACACTTGATTTTCTTTAGACTTAGGTTGAAAGATGACCAAGGGGATTTCAGGGACAGTGGGTATTCTCCAAGTAAGAGTCAGCAGCAAAACTAAAGGAATGTAAGTATGTTTTGTTTAGTGGGGAGATGAAGACCTAAGGTGGAAAAAAATCTTTTTATCATTATAAATCAGTGAGAATTGCCTTTTCGTTCATCTATGTGAATGGATAATCTGGAAAAGATGACTCCCGCATTACCTATGACGTTTTTATAAATAGAGGTATTCTGAAAATAATTTCATAGAATATAAAAATAGGCTTCTGCACATGTGTGTAAAGATTGAAGGTCAGTTTTTGACATTTAAAAACTAAAAGAACAAAAATGTCTGAAAGGGCTATTCTTCAAAAATGGAGAAAATCTAAAATGTGAAAAAATCCTTGATGTGGGACGTTTCAGTGCATGAGGTTTGATTTTACAGTGTCATTTCGTACAAATTGTGTTTGCGTTCTGAATTGTGATTTTGAGGGGGGCTACAAATGTAATAAATTGATGGAATCATATGAAAATTATGATTTTTGAGCTCACATCACTGTAAATATTTGGCAAAGTGAATACCCTTTTCTTGGAGAAATGAACACTTTCTTTAGTGTCCATTTGTTCTCTAAAACAAAATACATGCCCGCTCCCACGCAAAAAAATGCAGCAAATTATTTTCTTGCAATACTGGCCAGCAGCAGCCAGTTGCGGCTGCCATTCTTCCACATGACCAGGGAATTGTGTTGCCAAGTTTTGATATTTGTTGGGTTAGATATTAAGTGAATTTGTAACCCATGGAACTTTCAATTTACAATGGGCTATAACCCTATCATAAATGAACACTACAGTTTTAAAAATTTCAATTATTGTGAGTGAGAGAGGGAAAAATCTTTACAAAAAAGAATAATGTTTTTTTAGAAAAAATCTTGAATTTTCTTGTTCTTGGATCCCTTTAAAATTATTTAAATCATACCTCATAACAACATTTTAGAATATAGATTTTTAAAATGGTACATTGAAGAAGACACATTTGGTAGTTTTCTACTGAAAAGCAGATTCTTTCAAAGGATGTAAGCAATTATGATAAGAATGTGTATACTACCAAACTTGTATCCAATAATATTAGTATATTATTTATTTGTTTATAATTAAGTTTGTTGTTGTTCTTGGTGCTGAGATCAAGCCCAGGGCCTCACATGTGCCTTTCTAGCAGGATACCAGCTCTTTTCTCTGTCTTAATGGGTCATAACTTCATGTTCTGTGTTCAACACACTTACGTGTAAAGTACCTACTGGTCTCTTATTTAACAACTATCTTTAAATATACATTTGAGGGCCAGGGATGTAACTCAAGGTGGAGCACCTGCATAGCAAATATGGAGCCCTGAGTTTGATTCCTGTTAGCAAAAAGACAAGAGAGAGAGAGAAATACACATTTGACTCAATACTACCAGATTATTTTTTGCCAAATAAAAACAATTTGGGGATGCAAAATAAATTTTGATTGTAGCCAAAACATTTTCATGCAGATGTCTCTATGTTCAATTTTATTTCCCCTCTGTGAAGATTATCTTGAAATAAAAGTAATTTACTCTTTAGAAATGTGCAGGAAAGTTACTTCTGCACATCTCTCACTTAGTGTTTCTCGTCAGTAGTTTCTGCTGTCTCAACTAAGCTTTTGTACCATTTCTTTTTTTTAGGGAGTGCATAATTCCTTGGGAATCTAGCTATTTCTCATATGCCGGGTATTGGTTTAATGTCTTTTTAATCATATGCACTCAGGCAGCACCAACCAGTAACTGTCCAATCAGTCAGTTGTTGGTAATGTTTTACAGATTATAATAATCCTATAGGTTTTATAAGGTACAACTAAATAGTAGCTATTGCTAAACATTAGTGAAGCTAATTCTATATGAAGTCCTATGAAATAGCGGTAACCCTGTGTGTGTGTGTGTGTGTGTGTGTGTGTGTGTGTGTGTGTGTGTGTGTTTTACTGGTATATAGGGTTTTCATACTAAGCTTTGTCCCTAGCCACTTTTCCTTTGCATGGCAGCAACTTGCCAAGTTGCCCAAGTGTGGCTTGACCTTGCAGTCTTCCTGCTTCAGCCTCCCCAAGTGATTTTTCTTTCATGTTTAACATTGAAGTATTCAGATGTAATCATGCTTTCCCTCTGTATTCTTAGTAGATGAATAAGAAATGCTACTGAAACTTACCATACTAAACTAAGAAATGAAAAAAGTCATTTAAATTCTATAGAAGAAAGAGAGAAACTATCTCATCTTTTAACTTTATTCTCCTTTACCAAATATTAAGCAGTTGATTTAGATTCTGTAAGTTTATTTTTGCCAACTGTTCCCAAATTTAGGTTACAAAGTTGGAGGTTATTAAAGAATACTATAGCTATGATATAAATGGAATATGTTGACATGAATTACTCATTTTAATTAAATTAGCAAAGTTCATTACTGTGGTTTATGAATAATTTGAGTTTACTGTAGAAAACACTGCTTTTATCCATTAGTATCCATTAGGTTAGGAAGTTTTAGAAAATGTCACCGTATTTTCACTGATACTGAGTTATGTGATAAATTCTTTTCGTTTAACACTGTTTTTATTTTAGTGAATCTGAAACATTAGTAATTGATACAGACCCCAAAAACTCCACCAGAAAACTCCTGGAATTAATTGACAAATTCAGCAGCATAGCTGGATACAAAGTCAACACCCAAAAATCAATAGCTTTCCTATACACGAACAACAAACAGACTGAGAGAGAAAGTGAGGAAACCATACCTTTTACAATAGCATCCAAGAAATTGAAATATTTAGGAATCAATCTAACAAAGAATGTGAAAGATTTATTCAGTGAAAACTACAATACTCTGAAAAAAGAGATCAAAGGGGATTTCAATAAATGGAAAAACATCCCCTGCTCATGGTTAGGAAGAACCAACATTGTGAAAATGGGCATGCTACCAAAACTGTTGTACAGATTCAATGCAATTCCCATTAAACTACCAGTAGCATACCTCACAGATCTAGAGAAAACATGCCTTAAATTCATCTGGAACCAGAAGAGACCTAGAATAGCAAAAGCAATCCTGGGCAACAAGGACAAGTCAGGTGGAATCACAATCCCTGACCTGAAATTATATTACAAAGCAACTGTAATAAAATCAACCTGGTACTGGATAAAAAACAGACCTGAGGATCAATGGAACAGACTGGAAGATGCAACCACAACGAAAAACACACTCAGCCACCTAATATTTGACAAAGGGGCCAACCAAACTCACTGGAAATAGAATGACCTGTTTAATAAATGCTGCAGGAAAACTGGTTTGCCTCTTGCCGAAAACTGAAAATAGACCCAAGTCTATCACCATGCACCAAACTCAGGTCAAAATGGATCACAGACCTCAACATTAAAACAGAAACTCTAAATCTATTGGGAGAGAAAGTAGGTAAAAATCTGGAAGACATAGGAGTAGGCAGAGAGTTCATGAACAAAAATGAAACTGCAAGGGAAACACTTCAAAGAATCAATAACTGGGACCTCATCCTAATGAAAAGTTTTTGTACATCTAAAGAAATCACCAGCAAAGTAAAAAGAAAACCCACAAATTGGGAAAAAATCCTAGCTGGCTGTCCCTCAGACAAAGGTCTTCTATCTAGAACATACAAAGAATTAAAAAACATGTACCTGTCCAAATTCAAAGACCCAATCCAGAAATGGGCATCTTAGATGAATACACACTTCTCAGATGAAGAAATACAAATGGCAAATAAATATATGAGAAAATGTTCCACATCCTTAGTCATTGGAGAAATGCAAATAAAAACAACATCGAGATTTCATCTCACCCCAGTAAGAATGGCCAGTATGAAAAAATCATCCAACAACAAATGCTGGCGAGGCTGTGGAGAAATAGGGAATATTACACTGCTGGTGGGATTGCAGACTGGTGCAACCACTGTGGAGAGCAGTTTAGAGATTCCTCAGCAAACTAGGTCTAGAGGTTCCATTCAAACCAGCCGTTCCCCTTCTGGGTATATTCCCAGAAGGTCTGAAAACATCATATCACTCTGATATATGTGCACCCATGTTTATAGCAGCGCAATTTGTAATAGCTAAATTGTGGAAGCAACCCAAATGTCCATCCACAGAACACTGGATTAAAAAACTGTGGTATTTTTATATAATGGAATATTATTCAACTATAAAGACGGACAGATTTGGGGCCTTTGTAGGCAAATGGTCACAATTGAACACCATACTCATAAGTGAAATAAATCAGAGGTACATGTGCAGGCAATGTATTGTGTCACTGATGTAAGAAGCTGAGGGTGGGAACATAAACTAAGAGACATGAAGGAAATCTGTTCAAAAGTAAAGAACAGATAGGATGAGGGAAAGGAGAAAAGAAAGAGGCAAAAATGTATATTGTATGTATGTATGTATGTATATACATATGTGCAGGATGGCTAACAGGGTTCTACTATTGTCTTATGTCACTTAGTGGTATGGAATAGTTGATGACTGGCTGTTTGATCAATCTTGTATGTCTATATGTGTTCTCCAGAGCATACATTTTGAAGATATCAATATGCAATGCAACAACTACTGTTGGTTTTCTGTTGCTTTGTCTATAATTCAATTCTGATTATACTGTTATTGAGCTACTTTGTGTCTCTTTGTTAATGCTTTTCGGTTTTTTTTTTCTTTCTTTTTCTGTTGTTGTTGATGTAGTTCTTTTTGCTTTCACACTTTTAAAAGAAGTTGTACTACTGACTTAGGTAAGTTTATTGTAAGGAATAGTTGATGATTAATTGTCTGATCAATTTTGCATGTCTGTATCTGTTTTCCTGAATATACACTTCGAAGTTATCAGAATGTAATGCAACAACCATTGTTGATTCCCTATCACCTCGTCTGTAACTCACTTTTGATTGTACTATTCTTATGCTACTTTGTGTCTGTTTGTTAATATCTTTTTGTTTTTATGCTTTTAAAATAAATTTAAAAAGTAATTGATACACTTAAAGACAATCTTCTTGTCAATTAAACTTCTTAATTTGAGAGAGCTGTATATTCACATCTAGTTGCATGAAAAAATATAGAGATTTCTACTTAACTTTTAAGCAGTTACCTACTATAGTAACTTGTTTCCAAACTTTAATACATCACTCCTAGAATAAGGACATTCATATAGTTAAGACAAAAAACATCTCAATGATCATATGCTCCCTCTTCTGAAAAGCCACAGCTACTTCTTCTCCTGAACCACTAATGTATTCTCCATAAATTTGTCCTTTGAAAGTGTTACATTAGTGGCACCTTCCAGATGTAGGATCCCTGTACAAGTGGCTGGTTTTCTTCCCCATTCAACACAATTTTTTATAGATTCATGAAGATTGTTTCAAGAATAGAAGTTTTCATTCTTGTAGAATCAAGGCTCAGGAATGCAATTGCTGATTCATATGATTGGTAAACACTTAAAACTTAAGCAACTGCAAAGCTTTTTTCAAAGTAACTATTCCACTTTACACCTTCTTAGAAATGTATGAGTCCTACAGCTTACAAATTTGGTAGAATTTGCTACTGTTGGTATTGTTACTGTAGCCACTGTGATGCTTGTAGAGTCATATTTCACTTGTAGTATTAATTTTGGTTTGTGTAATAGCTGGTCATGCTAAATGTCTTTCTGTGTGTTCATTTGAAATACATACATCTTTGATCAATGTAATGTTTTTATATCTTTTGTCCTTTTTTGAGTTGATTTTTTTTCTTTTGGTTTCTCTTGTGCTTTGAGCTGTTTTTTTTCTCTCTCTTTTTTTTTTCAGTACTAAAGAATGAACCTAGGGATTTCACAATGAGCTCCATCTCTAGTACAATTTTAGTTTATATCTTGAGATCTTCCTGTGTTGCCCAGACTGGGCTCAAACATGCAATCCTGCCTCACCCCCCCCCCCCCCCGAGTGCTAATCTGGCAGGGATGTGCCACTACCTGCAGCTTGAACATCCTTTATGTAAATTCTAGGTGCTTTTTAAATGCTGCAATTAGGGTTTGCAGGGATGTGCCACTACCTGCAGCTTGAACATCCTTTATGTAAATTCTAGATGCTTTTTAAATGCTGCAATTAGGGTTTGCAAGTATTTTCTCCCTCTCTTCTTTATAGCATGCTTTGGGGTTAAAGGTTTTGATTTCAACACAGTTCAACATAACGTTTTCTTTCTTCTGGGTCATGCTTTTGGTGCATGCCAAGTCTAAGAACTTTGCCTAATCCTACTTCTCAACAAATCTTTCTTGGTTAAATGTTTCAGAATTATACAAAGTGTGATAAAAATATATGGTAAATTTTCAAATAAAAAATGTAAAAGTCACATTGCTATTAACTGGATGTGCAACGGGCTAGATTTAATACAGGACACAGAAATTTATAGGATTATTTTACAATATTCACCAAAAGAGTGAACGCAGAAGAGTGTGGGAGAATTTTCTGCATATTAGAGACCCCAAAAATCCAGCTCAGGGCCTGGATCTCACAGCAATGTCTGGCATGAGTCCAGCTGGAGGCCTAGACTCTATGACAATGTCTCCCGCAAGTCTGTATCAAGGATCTGCACTGGAAAGGCCCAAAGGTCAGTGGTGGAAGCTAGAAAGTTTGCACAAGCAGGATGAAGGGTCTGTGCCAGCAGGCTAAAGGGTCAGCACTTCAGCCAAGAAGAGACGTACAAGGTAAGAACCTGAGCTCTCCTGAAGAGAACTCCCACTACCCTTAACAGCAGCAAGGACCAGAGTGGTGAGAACCGCTAGTTCGTATCAGGAAAACCAGCGAAACAAGGTTCTCAGCGCCATCTTCCCCTCCAGTTCTTTTATGGTGTTGGCAGCAATCCTCAGGCAGGCCTTCCGCCCCCAGAAACATGTTGATCCAGTTCAGCTGGATGTGACAAACTGATCATTAGTTAATTCACCACAGCCCTCCCAATACTTCTCCTCTCTTGCAGCATAACATCTTTCTTGCCACCTTCAGAGGCAATTGTGGAAATCCACCTTAATGAGTGTCTTTATGAGGGTGATCAACAATGTCATGGAAACTCCTTCTGAGTGCCATCCAGTGGAAAGGCAGGCTTGTAAAAACATTACAGTACGTCCTCATCCATCTTATTCACTCTATCTACCATTGCATGACTTTCAGTTCCTTCCCAAAGTCAAGATGACCATTCAAAGAAAACATTTTGAATCAAATCTGGGCATCAAGGGAGCCCCAGTAGTTCCACTAAAGATATTCTCAGAAAAAGACTTCCACAGTTGCTTCAGAACACAGCAAGAACGATGGGATGTGTGTGTTTGGAGGGGCGCATTTCCATGGGGATTAATGCGAATGTGGTTTTTATTATAATTTTTAAACATTCACCATATTTTCAGTCATATGTTGTTTGTGTAACTTTAACTCTATGATGTAATTTGAATTAATTTTGTATGAGATTTAAAGCTCAAATCAAAGCCCCATATTTGTGGAAATAAATTCAAGTGCTTTAACACTTTATGTTAGAAATTCCATCTACTGTATTGATTCTGCATATTTGCTGAAAGTTGTAGTCTTATAGCTCTGCTTTCTATTCTGTTCTATTGATCTGTGTGTCTGTCTCCTACAGCTACACATAGTCTTGAATATTGTAGCTATATAACAAATCTTAAGAACAATTAAAATACTCATTTTAATCTTCTTTTTAACAATTGTTATAGCTATCAGTTCTTTTGTATATTCATAAATATCATAGAATAATCTTGTGTATATTTTCAAAATACCTTGATAGAATTTTGACAGAATTTTTATAAACTGTGTATATAGATTTGCAAAGAATTGATATCACTCTCCTGTTGCTGCTCTTCCTTGAACACGGTCCATCTCTCTACTTAGTTATGTACAGTGTTCTTCGGTTTATTTCTATTTCATCAGTGCTTCAGAGTTTAAGCACACAAGTCTTCATACTTTTATTTTGAAAAATAATAGAGGGGTTTATACTTTTAATTTTGGTATTTTTATGTTCACGGCTATTACATAAATACAAAATAGTTTGTGCGTGTTGATCTTATATCCTTTAAAATTACTGAGCTCAGTTTTTCTAGAATTTCTTTAGACTTTTCAAACTTCACCAATAATTATGCCATCTGTAAATAGAAATGCTTTTCTGAACCAGGTGCCTCTTACTTTGCTTTATTGCCTTATTGCAAAAAACTTCAGGACTCTGCTAGATATCACCAGTGCTGACGTGCATCCTAGTTGCATTTCTATTCGTAAGGAGAAAGCATTAAGTCTTTCTTCTGTAAATAGTAGTATTCTCTTGTAAACTATTTCAGCCTCATGATTTCTTGTCCTGGAGTTTTAAAATTATGAATTGATTTCCTTGAACAGATGTAACCTAACAATTTATGTTATACTGGTTTAGTTTACTTGTTTGTACTTTCAGGAAATTTATATATTTGATGATATAACACCATTAGTATGCATGGAGTCCTTTACAGTTTTGCCTCTTTTTGAGATATGTTATTTTCTTTTACAGGTAATTATTTGAGATACTACTTTGAGATTTTTCTTATATTTGATATAACAGGCGATTTTCTATTAAAGCTTGAATATGGAGGGCACTATGAGGTGAGATTCTTGAGCTTATTTAAGTCTTTAATTTTATTGGCTGGGCATGACATTACTTCTGCGATGGGAGGGCACGTGGCACCTCGGATCTAGGTTTCAGTGAAAATGTGGATTTCCTCACTCAGCCTTTGGTGATGCTAGACATGCGGAGGATGTGGGAGTGTAATTCCCCGCTTCCCTGTGGGTTACTATGGGTAGGAGTGCCTTCAAGGGTGTAGAGTGCCCAGTTTTTGCCTCTTGCTTGTCCTTCCCTGTTACCAAGTGCGGTGTGACTTCGACTGTACTGGGAAGTAATGAATGTTCTGAGTCTCCTCTAATTACTCAAGAATAGGCACATATGAAAACAAAACAACCGCGTGGCACAGTAACCTGCCACAAAGTATACGCTGAAATTGTAACACAGATTTCTAAACAAAGTCACGATGGAGCGTTAAAAAGTTATTAGGTTAGAGGAAAAACTTCAAAAAATCAAATAATTATAAAAATTAAATTGAAAAATAAACACCTTACCCTAGAAAAAGATAGTGAATAGGAAACTCTCAACTCTCTTTTATCTCATAAGTATACTTATTGAATTGTAATACCAAAATCAAGTCCTTTTTTGAGAAATCCACAAGGTAGTTGAGAGCCCCGGGCCCTCAGACTAGTGCAAAGCCAATTGCATTGAAATGAGTAGGAAAATGGAGACACCTTTTCACTATCATCTCTTCCCTTCAAAGTCATCGTCAAGCAAGAAATGAAATCTCAGCTTGCCAAATCTCCCCAAGGAGAGAGTTGTGCTACTTCTATGACAAGGTTTTACTACATGAGAGATTAGCCTCCATCTAGTCTGTCCTGGGCTGCTGGTAGGAGTCCTCATCTGGGAACAAAAGCAACAGTTCAAGCTAGAGTGCGGTGGTAAATACAACTCCTCTTTCTGACTACATACAGAGCAAAAGACACAAGGGAGGTACATCTCCTGTGTGAGGGAGAGATTTGCATATCAAATATTTCAACTTTTCCGGATGACAGCTGAAGGAGTGTCTTCTGTCTTACCTGTATGAGACCACATAAGGTAACTAGCAAACTCTAGGTTCAGGAGCTATCTACAACACTAATTATGATTAGGCCAGCTCTAAAGTTTGAGAGATCCACATACAATCTGGCTGAAAGAGCACATGGAGTGTTCTCCCAAAAATTACCAGTGTGAGGACTGGAAAGGTGATGATTTTTCTTACACATAGAATGTGAACACAAAGTGTCAAAGACAATGCAGAAAAGGAGAGCGTTATTGAAACAAAGAGGAAGATAAAACTGATCCCAATAAAATAGAGATAAATAGATCCTCAGAGAAAGAGTTCAAAAGAAACATCACAAAAATGTTTACAAGCAAAGAAACAGAAGCTATAAACTAAGTGAGAATTTTAGCAGAGAAATATTTTATATCTTCTTGATTCAGCTTTGGTAATTCACATGTTTCCAGAAGTCTGCCCATTTCTTCTGTTTTCCATCCTATGAGAGTAAAGACTTTTTGAAATATGTACTGATGAGCTTCTGAATTTCCACAGGATCTGTAGTGATTTCAACCTTTTCTTTCCTCATGACTATGAGTTTTTTCTTTCCTTTTTTCGATAAGGTTGGCTTATCAATTTTATTTATTCTTTCAAAGAACCAGCTCTTTGATTCATTAATTCTTTGTATTGCTTTCTTAGTTTCCATTACATTAATTTCTGCTCTGATCTTTATCATTTCCTCAGAAACAATATAAAAACTGGACTGAAAAATCAATAGAGGAACTGAATAGCACACTAGTCTAAGAAGAAAGATTCAGTAAACTCGAAGACAAAGCGTAGGGATATATCCAATCAAGGGAGCAAAGGGGCACAAGAGGCAGAGAATGCTTTGCCCCTCAAGTGAACAAAGACATGCAGAGAGTTAGTTCCCAAGGAGAAAAGAGAAAGAAGGGGCTAGAAATATAACAGCAGTGGCTGAAAATGTTCCCCAGGTGGGGAAGGAAGTGGACATCCAGATTCAGGAGACCAAAAGATGACAGATAGGATGAATCCAAAGAAACACAGACGGAGATACATTTTAATACATCTGTTGACAGTATTGTCAACAGTCAAATCATAACTTGCATAGAGAAAAAGCCACTGTCATCCATATTTCCAGAAGGCTGCTGTAAAAATGTGTGACAGTCTTCACTAGTAAACTCTTCTTCCTCCATTCGCATCCTTTCTTCTTCATCCAGCTGGTGGGCAACTGAGGATAACTCCACAGGGCTAACGTATTCTCATTGCAATAGATTATGCAGGCAGTGTTGAGCAAAGAGTGATCCTTCTTGTTTCCTCTGGAGGATGGACTCCATGTTTATTTGTCTGGAGCCACAGACTTTACCTTTGAAGAGCTGCAGGCAAGAAGAGAAGCCTCTTTTGAAAAGCAGCAGCAGCAATGGCAGTGGCAAGCAGATCCCTTAGGACAAGCTTCATAACCAGGTGAAGAGCCAACCACAAGTTTAGGAGCCTTGGTAATGATCTAGGTGATCTAGTGGAATGATTCAGGCAGCTGTGACCATGTCTTTAGAAACTGTTACAAATATTCTGAAAACAGGAAAAAATAATATCCTTTAAAACCCATTTTATTTATACTTTCCAACTTTGTCCTTTGTGATTACAGCATAGGCTCCGTTTTGGTAATGTATCAAATAGAATATTGTTCATCAGAGGAAATATTTAGACGGCTTGTGGAACAAAATGAGAAAACAGAAAATGTGTCAGTTGTAGGAATAAATGATGTTCCTCCAAAAGCTAGCTAAAGAGGCATTTGGCAATTAAAAAATTGAAATGGTAGAAATGAAAGTCAAATTGGTGAATTTTGAAAGAAGGAGGAGAGAACCAACTCTTCACATAGAAATAAATTAACCTAAAATAATTAGCAAATTTTTAGCAGACCCCTTGTAAGCCAGAAATGAGTGGGATGTTATACTCAATTGCTACAAGGAAAACAATAAAAATCTTCCGAAAAGAACACTATACTTAGCCAAAGTGTCTTCAAAACTAATGGAGAAGCAAAGACTTTCCTACACTCCCAAAAAGAAGATATGAAAGACTATCTACAACATAGAATATGGTAAGTGTGGGTATGGACATAAAAACAAGTCAACATTTGTGTAGCTTTGGAACAAGAATACAAAATAGTACAGCTGCTATTGAAAACTGTTTGTAGCATGATTTAAATAATCAAAAATAGAGCTAGAATATGAACAAGCTATCTCTCTTCTGGGTACACATATACAAGAATTTGAGTAAGGGCCTCAAATGAATATTAGCCCTCCTATGCTCACTGCAGAACTCTTTATGATAATTAAAATATGGGAACCACATTGTCTAGAAAATTTAAAAGAAAATGTGATTCATGGAATATTATTCACTCTTAAAAAAGGAAACCCTTTACATTTTTATTGACAAGGTACATAAACCATGGAGCTATCATACTAAGTGAAATAATTTAGTCAAAGAAGGACACCTTATTACACGCTCTCTGTAAATGAGCCAACTAAAATAGTCAATCTCTAGAGGCAGAGAGAATAGTGGTGACTGGGGGTTGGCACAAAGAGACAGTGAGAAGTTGATGTTAGTGGGTGTAAAGGTGCATTTAGTTATGCAAATTAGATGAATTCTGAAGATCAATTGTACATAGGATCATGTGCTGCGTAATGATGCTTTAGTTGGTGCTGGACCACATATAAAATAGTAACACCTTAAAATTACAACAGAACTGAAAATTTCAGTATTAAAAATCTCTTAAGAGGGTAGAGTTGCTCTTTTGTTCTTACCATAATGAAAACATAAATAACATGAATATTTTATAAAATATAGAGCTAAGAAACAGATTGAGAGATAGATTTTTCCCAGGGGGGGGTGAGAGATCAGAATATTGAGAAAAAAGCAGCAGTTAAAAAATAATTATTCCAATTAAAAAGATAAACAGTTTAATAAGCCTGGGAATTTTAGCACTATCTTGGAAAATGCTAATGAAAATATTTAGCACATTACTAAGAGTTTCGAAGTTTAAAATTCTCAAATAACCTATCAAGAGAGCAAAATGTAGGACTAAAAGACTAAAAAATTGAAATTAAATTATTACTAATTATACACAATACAATTTTCTATTTAAGAACTCAAGAGGATTAACTCCAGAAAAGTTGACAATTCATTTAAATGGCCAGTTTCACAGTACTTAGATTTAATAATATTATTCATATAATTAGTAATGATAATTACAACTTTTATTTAACTCTTTCTGTGTGCCAGGGCTTTGTGATACTTTACATGGATCATCTCCCAGCAACATTATGAGATGTTATTTTTACTTTGCAGATGAGGAAACTGAAAAGACAGAAGTCAAAGTCATGACTTGGGTAAGTAATACACAAAACTCCTGTCAACATTTCTTCTCTCCAGGGGCTGGGGATATGGCTCAGTGGAATAAGCGCCTGCCTAGCAAGTGCAGGGTCCTGAGTTCGATCCCCAGTACCGCAAAAAAAAAAAAAAAAAAAAAAAAGAAAACAACCAAACAGATAAAAAACATTTCTTCTCTCCTAAAGTTAAGAATAAAATATACTGGGATTCCATCTCAAATCAACATGAAGTCCACATTTACTGGGAAAATCATATTAATTGTAGGATTTTAAAGAGGAAAGTTAGAGGTAAGGTTAGTAAGGAAATTAAGGAGAAATGTTTCAGGGCTTTATGCTTTACCCCATGTATCTTCACATTGGTCCATCCTTGGGCAAATGTCTACTCCCTTATTGGTGGGTGGAGTGAAGAAGTGGGTAGAAGTCAGTCCATTAAAAATATCAGTACAAATGCACAGATTGGGCAAAGGGAGCTACACAAGAAAAAGGGTTTCAGGGGAAGTAATTATGTGTTCACCTGAGACCTGAACTGTTTGGAGG
Source organism: Dinomys branickii (assembly GCA_004027595.1). Lineage (NCBI taxonomy): Eukaryota > Metazoa > Chordata > Mammalia > Rodentia > Dinomyidae > Dinomys > Dinomys branickii. The sequence continues at coordinate 330,081 of PVLD010000229.1, forward strand.
GAAAGAAAATAGGGCAAATGCACTATCACAATCACGAATTGATTCATTTGCTGAGGGAACCTGAAGATATGCTTTTAAGATTACTTAACAGCACACTGAAGAGTCTTAAGGTGGTAACTTTCTATCTCTGACTCATTCTAAGTGGCTTTTATTCTTCTACCTTGAATCAAGTAGAAAACACGGCCTTGAAGAGAAGTATACTTCAATGAGTTTGAGGCATCCGAATATGCTTTTCTTTATTCTGTCAAACTAACGACTTTGAAAAGTCCACGATTTACAGTATTATTGTTCATTGCACAGAAGTTGAAACTTTATAAATAGAACTGAATGCTTAAACTGTTGCTAGTTTACTGTCATCTGTTTTATTAAAGTTGGGATATCTTTTATGTGGAACATTTTGATGTTTATAGTACTCTAAGAAAGGCCCTGATTAGTCTTTTTCTTACACATATTATAGAAATATGAACATAAACCTAAGATAAATATTTTGTTTAAACTGGAATTTTGCAACCTTGGCACTATTAACTTTGAAGAGAGATAACCCTGTTCTGACCCTGTGGAGACTGCCCTGTTCATTGTAAGACATTTACCTGCATTTCCAGTCTAACTCAGTGGGTTACAGTGTTTCTATAGCTGTGGCAATCAAAAATATCTCCAGTCATTCGCATATTTCCTAAGAAGTATAAAATGTTACAAGTTCATAGTGATACAAAGTGAATAAACTCTAGAGATCTGACAAATATACCATCATATGATACATAGACATTTCAATGGTAGGCCTTATATGACAGGAGTCCAAATATTATCCAAATATTTTAATGGAGATGAAAATCTTCTACCACCTAGTAATTTTACTGTAACTTTTCTATGCTTGTACATGTAGAGATGCACAGATGCTGTTCCACTGCCTTCAGTATTTAGTACAGTAACTTGCTGTGAATGTTTGTAGTATAGGACCAACAGGCTCACCACATAGCCCATGTATGTAGTAGACCATCCCCTCTAGGCTTAGTTCTAACAAGGTAAGTACATCCCATGATGTTTACACAATGACAAAATCACCTAGCAACATATTTCTCAGAATGTATCCAATAGTAAATGATACAACTGTGGTTAACAGTACTGAACAGAACCACTGTTGGACATAAAAGAGGACTTCTTTGACAAGGGATCTAGTGCAACATATTAAACATACACTCTCAGATACAATGCATAGCACAAAGTTCTGCCAGTCTGGGAAAGGCAAACTTCAGTCTTCTACAGGAAATCGATATGTACACTCTGATAAGAAATGCATACTGGGAAGTAGTTATTAACTGTGGATGTGTGATTAGAATAACCTGTGCATCTTTGGAAAGCATATGAATTCTCAAGCTACCTTCTTGACAAATTATACTAAAAGTGTTGATGGTTCCTGTAGCTTGGATTGGATATGCCTACAGTTTTGATTACCAGTTTTGGTTACCGGGTTGTGGCTGGTGGCATAACTTTAAAGCTGAGGTCTTGGAAGAAGTTGGGTAACTTCATTTTTTTTCTTTGAGGAAGATATTAGGACCATAGTACTTTTTTCTTTCTTTTTGCTTTGCTCCACTATGATGTGAACAGGTTACCTTGCCATGACCTTCACCCACCCTGTCCCCCCACTAGTCCAGACCAACAAGCCCAAGCTATCATGGACCAAACCTCTGAAGCCCTGAGGTAAAAGAAATACTTTTTTTCTTGTTTTAATTTCAAGACTAGGTATTTTTTTTAAATGATAGAAATTTGATGAACATAGTAGTACATCCAAATATTTGTATGTTGAGATGTTTCCTAAGGATTTCTACTAAATAATAACTTAGTGTTCAATAATCTAAAGTAAATGACCTTGAAAACTCACTGAAATCAAACCCAAGGAACATATACAAAAATACATCACATTGGATTCCTGCTCAAGTGCACACACAGCTTTAAGATTTTCATGTACAGGATGCACAGGGACAAAGTGTCCTAGGACTTTGCTTTAGTGGTTTAAAACATCAGGAATCTATACTGCAGCTGGATGATAATTAACACAGATTGAATAAAAATTTTACAAGTCCATGTGTTCTTTGATGAACTAATTGAAATATTGCTATACTTCTAAATATCAATAGTGGATACAACTATATACAAATCCAGACATTTCTCAAGCGTACTAGAAAGATGAATATTATATTTTTAGCATTATACATGAAAGTTTTGGGCATTGGTGCTGCAAAAATGTTTTGGGATTTCACAGGAGAACTGATTCATTCTCCATCTGATTTTGCCTCATAACTCTATATCTGGAATCAGTTCTTATCATAGGAGTCCTTAAAACAGTCAAGCAAATATATACAATTTAGAACATGACAAAGTACCTAAAATCAGTCAAAAATATTGAGACTGGATATGTTGCCTCAGACTTTTCCAAATGACTCTTGTTCAAATGATTTATTTGTTGGGACAACTCCAAGAACACACTAGAAGATAGCAGGATATGATAGAGAAATAAAATTCAAATAAAAATGTGTTCTAAGAAAAAGTTTAGCTGTAGACCTCACCTATAGAAGCTCAAATTATAAAGCAAAGATGGCCCAATCTTGAGACAAGATAAACCACTTTTGGAATCTCTGTCAATCAGTCACTAGCTAATTTGTGAAGGAGAGAAAAGTCTGATATTCTGTTTGGTTTAGTACAGTTCTGTAGATATAGGTATCTGGTTTGTTATCGGCCAACATGTACAGTAGCACTAGGACCAATATTTTCACTCAAAAAGAGGTCTTGGGTCAACCAGCAACACCATCCAGTAGAGTACATTAGTGCAGTCACTTCATTTGGTTATTTCATTTCAGATGCTTTACCTTGTTTTAAACATCTTTGGCTCAAGGAATGTGACCTATAATCTTAGGATGTCTATATTTTTACATGCCTTGGTATATATAACACTTTCCCCATCAGTTCTTGGGAGACCATTTAAATATAATCAATAAGTACTGTAGTAAGTCATTTATTAACATCAGACTATCTACTTCCAAACTAAAAGTTAAGTGGCTAACTCTCCCTTCCTTTTTTAAGGCACAGAAAAATCTCCAAGATGAACAAAGATTTTATAAAGCCTACCCATTCATTTATTCAACAAATATTGATTAAATTCCTTTTGTATTTGACAATGCTAGATAACCTTGAGTACAAAAGTGCAGAAAGCATATAATTTCTGGAGACCGTTTTCATGAAGCTTTTATTCTCAGTAAGAGAAGAAATTTAAAGCATCAAGGAACACTAATTTAAGGAGTAGTAAATGTGATAGGGTAAAATAGACTATGGAAATGGACCCTAGCAATGATGGCTTGAATTTGTGTTATTGATCAGATGGCGAAGGGAGGCTTCTCTGATTATCTGACAACTAAACAGAGAGCTGAATGAGAAGAGGGCAGAGCAAGCACTACATGTGCAGATTTCTAAGTTTTAAATTGATAAAACACATAGCACAAATAATAAATCTGTTGGTGATTTTCCTTCAAAGAAGCTTACAGTTTGGACAACTCCTATAGCAAACCTGAAGCTAGGGTACCAGTCGTTGGCCATCGCACTAGTAACAAGATGTCCCTGGGCTGTGAAGCAGCAACTTAGATTTGATGATTGGGTTGAAGAAGATGCTTTGATGTCTGATTTGATAAAGAGGTCGCCAATCATGTGCAGTAGGGAAAGAACTTCTAAGAAGTCAAATGGATAGCTAATAAAATAAATCCCCATTATTTTCATTATAAATGTGATTTTATTGTGACTTAATGTTTATAAAATTTAATTGTTTTCTGAAGGTTAGAGGTGGATAAAGGGCCTACTAATTCTAACAAGCTTCACTTAGACAGTTGTAACTGGTTTGTAGTTAAGAAACAGAAAACAACACAATTACTTTTTATAATTATCAAAGGGATGAAGGGTGAAGTCAAGGGAAACTGTGTCTTAGAAATTGGATAACTGGAGATTTTACATTAAATTGTGGTCAGAAAAGTGAATATCATTCTGTGGGAGCTAAAATTTTAAAATTTGTGAGACTTTTCATCCATTGCCTTATTGACAGTCATAGCTCTTCTAGGATTCCAATGGAAAAATAAAATTTACAGATTATTCATATTTATTTTCAATATGGATAGTTTTCATTTGCTCAGCATAGCTTTAACAAAGTCCACCACTTAAGTAATATTAGCTTTTGACATAAAAATAACAGTGGTTTTTAATCATGTATTCCATTTGCTGAGCTCAGAACTAAAAATGTTCTTCATGTGATAGAATCAATTGCAGATAGCAATATCAAAAGATCATTGGAAATATTGGCTGTTTATCACAGCACAGAGTTTGGTTGTGTGCCAAAAACAATACTCAAATAATCTTATTCACAAATGAAAAATTAAGCCATGTTCCTATGACAATTTCCTTTCTCAAAATTTGAGACTCTTTTATTCTTACTGTCAGATTTCTGAGTGAAATAATTGTCACTGGGAATAAATTGAAATATTTAATTTCTAATAGTATCATCTTTGTAAGTCAATTATTTAGAGGGTTATGAACAGCTGGCTTAATCAGAGAACCAAAACACAAAGACTCATCCTAATCCTTTATCACTGACAGTATATGCTTTACAGGTCTAAGGAGACTCCTTGACTTTTGACTTACGATCCAAAAATTGTATGCTGCTGAAATCATTGTGTTACATGTGGATGATCCCAGATTGTGTGTGCTGCCAATGTTATATGTTCCTCTCCTCAGGATGCACTTCAACCATATCTACATTAAAATAGGTTTATTATCTGAATTATTTTCAGAATCTAAAAAGTCCTTTAAGTTTAAGAAAGCCTCACTTAAACTAATATATAACAAATAATGATTCCAGAAAAAAATATTTCCACATTGAATGTTAATTGTATCTGCTGTAAAATAACATTTTTATTACTGGAAGGAATAACAATAACCCCTTAGTTTTAAAAAACTCCACGTTCAAAAGTTCAGGTCAAATAAACACATCTTCAAATGAAATTCTACTCTAAGTGCAAAACCAGCGAGGTTTCTGTTCCATTCACTAGAAGCATGAATTTGCCCAACAATAGAAATCTGATAATTCTAGTATCAAGAGTTTGACAGTAGAAATAAGAGTAAAAACAAATACCTATGTACCAAAAATACATTAGAATATGGTCACTGTTATTCTTGAAAATAGTAACAACTGATCAATATTTTATTTGGAACTACATACTGGGAACTGAGCCTCGCACCTTCACAGTGTGAGCTACATCCCAGACCTTTATTTTATTTTGTGGTTATTATTGTCTTTATTTTTAGACAGGATCCTCCTAGATCAGCTTGTTGTCCTCCTCCATCAGTTTCCCAGAGTGCTGGAACAACAGGTGCTCACCACCAAGCCCATCACACTGATGGCTACTTCTGGATATATGTTTTCTATCTTTCCCATCATGCTGACCTTCCTAAAATTAAGGTAATGTCGATATAACATGATTTAGAATTCACAATATCTGTCTGATTGAAAACATGTTAATAAAGCATTTATGTACTAAATAATGAGATTCTTAAAAGCAGTTTAAGTATATAATATAATGTTCCAACAAGGCTGGGGATATAGCTCAAAGCTGAGGAAATAGCTCAGTGACCCAAGCACCTGCCTGGCAAGTGCAAGGTCCTGAGTTGAACTCCCCATAGGAGAAAAAAATGTTCAGACAAGTAAGTGTATTTTTGAGTAATTTTCCTTCCCAAAGGTTGAATAGGCTATGACTCACTTTAAAACATACACCTTTCAGAAGTCTGTGGGCTGCAAATATTTATGGTGATATGTGTCTATAGGCTCAAAATATACAGACTCTTGTCTGAATCTTTTCCATATTTGAACACCTAAATACAAAATATAGTATTGGATAATATTATTTTTTAATGGAGAGAAATACTCAAGTTCACTTAAACAAAGGCATGCTATAAGATTTCTTTTACCACAACACTCTCGTATGCTGAGGCAGAAGGTTCACAGGTTTGAGTCCAGCCCAGGCAACCTAGTGACTTAGCAAAATCTGTCTCAAAATTTAAAAAAATTTAAAAAAATTTAAAAAGAGGCTAGAGATGTAGGTCAGTAAGAAATCTCTGTATTCAATTCCCAATACTGAAAAAAAATTTTATATTAATAATGGAAGCAGGGCTTCAAATTTAGTTTAGCTTTTAAAATGAGTCAAAGACAACTAAGACTTGACCAACAATAAAAGTGAAATGATTCTACAAGATGTGGAATCATGTATATAATATCCTAAGGGCTTGCACTTTTGAGTGTTTCTGAAAGAAAAAATAAAAATCTTCAAAAGTTTAAAAAGCTCTAAGTACACCACATTTACAGTCTAATAAGCTTTTCAATAGGAAAAATATGACGTAAGGAAATCAGAAGCATGATAAGAATGTGTGCCAAACATAAATGGATTACTTCAGTCATATTTGCAAAGAGAGCCTTTTGAAAGATTTTATGTTAACGCGAAATTGGAGAAAACAATGTAAGCAAAACAAGAAAAAATCAAGATTAGAGCTGTAGGGAAGATGGCGACCAGGTGAGCAGCAAGGGAGCGAACCTCCTTAATAAACACCACCAGCTCGAGACAGACTTGGCGAGCGTGAATGCCGGGACCTCTGCTGGGAAGTTTAAACTGGGCGTATTTCTCTGAGATGCCGGGGGAGATGTGGTAGGGCGGACCAGGCTGCCGGGGCAAGATGTGGGAAAGCCCCAGACGCTGGGAGCCAGGGACGATCCACGCGGGGAAGAAGCTTGGCTCGGTCCAAGCGCCGTGGCAGCGCAGCGGGCTCGGACCCTCCCGCCTCCCGAGCCGGTGCAGCCCCCTGGCGACTCCCGACAGAGATCGGCTGGCTAGCGGCGGAGACGCCCGGCAATCCCACGTTTCACGCGTGTCGGGAGAGCCGCGGGGAGGGCCCCAAGCGCCGGGAGCGGAGAGAAAGATTTACTGGGTCCTGACGCCCTGAGAGCACGGACGGCTCGATCCCTCCCGCCTCCCGAGCCGGCGCAGCCCCCCGGCGAATCCCGACAGAGATCGGCTTGTTAGCGGCGGAGACGCCCGGCAATCCCATGTTTCGCGCGTGTCGGGCGGGCCGCGTGGAGGGCCCCAAGCGCCGAGAGCGAGGAGGAAGATTTCCTTGGGTCCTAACGCCCTGAGAACACGGAGAGCTCGATCCCTCCCGCCTCTCGAGCCGGCGCAGCTCTCCGGCGACTCCCGACAGAGATCGGCTCTCTGGCGGCGGCAACGCCCAGCGGTCTCACGTTTCGTGCGCATCGGGCGAGCCGCGCAGAAAGCCCCAAAGGATAGACTGGCACCTTGGAACCTTCATGCCTGCAGGGACTCCAATAACTGGTGAGATATCGGCGCTCGCGACCAGATCACCGAGTGGG